>JBBPBS010000740.1:0-22493 GCA_037974835.1 Cicer judaicum
TGTTTGTGTCATTGGATGAACAATTAGGTCATTTTCGGTCTCCCTAGGCTTATTCTTGTCAAATTAGGGTTTTTAACGAACTTGTGCATCCAATAGGTGTGTTTGGGTCATTGGATTAACATTTAGGTCATTTTCGGTCTCCCTAGACTTATTCTTGTCCAATTAGGGTTTTTAACCAATCTTGTGCATCCCATAGGTGTGTTTGTGTCATTGGATGAACAGTTAGGTCATTTTCGTCCTCCCTTGGCTTATTCTTGTCCAATTAGGATTTCTAACCAATCTTGTGCATCCAATTGGTGTTTTGTTGTCATTAGATGAACATTTTGGTCATTTACGACTTCCCTAGGCTATTTCTTGTCCAATTAGGGTTTCTAACCAATCTTGTGCATCCAATAGGTGTGTTTGTGTCATTGGATGAACAATTAGGTCATTTTCGTCCTCCCTAGGCTTATTCTTGTCCAATTAGGGTTTCTAACCAATCTTGTGCATCCAATAGGTGTGTTTGTGTCATTGGATGAACAATTAGGTCATTTTCGGTCTCCCAAGGCTTATTCTTGTCCAATTAGGGTTTCTAATTAATCTTGTGCATCCAATAGGTGTGTTTGTTTCATTGGATGAACATTTACGTCATTTTCGTCCTCCCTAGGCTTATTATTGTCCAATTAGGGTTTTCAACCAATCTTGTGCGTCGTATAAGTTCATTTGTGTCTTTGGATGAACAATTAGGTCATTTTCGTCCTCCATGGTCTTACTTTTGTCCAATTAGGATTTCTAACTAATCTTGTGCATCCAATTGGTGTGTTTGTGTCATTTGATGAACAATTAGGTCATTTTCGGTCTCCCTAGGCTTATTCTTGTCAAATTAGTGTATTTAACCAATCTTGTGCATCCAATAGGTGTGTTTGTGTCATTGGATGAACATTTAGGTCATTTTCGTCATCCCTTGGCTTATTTTTGGCCAATTAGGGTTTCTAACCAATCTCGTGCATCAAATAGGTGTGTTTGAGTCATTGGATGAACATTTTCTTTATTTTCGTCCTCCCTAGGCTTATTCTTGTCCAATTAGGGTTTTCAACTAATCTTGTGCATCGAATAAGTTCATTTGTGCCTTTGGATGAACAGTTAGCTCATTTTCGTCCTCCGTGGTCTTACTTTTGTCCAATTAGGGTTTCTAACTAATCTTGTGCATCCAATTGGTGTGTTTGTGTCATTTGATGAACAATTAGGTCATTTTCGGTCTCCCTAGGCTTATTCTTGTCCAATTAGTGTATTTAACCAATCTTGTGCATCCAATAGGTATGTTTGTGTCATTGGATGAACATTTAGGTCATTTTCGTCATCCTTTGGCTTAGTTTTGGCCAATTAGGGTTTCTAACCAATCTTGTGCATCCAATAGGTGGGTTTGAGTCATTGGATGAACATTTTCTTTATTTTCGTCCTCCATCGGCTTATTCTTGTCCAATTAGGGTTTTCAACCAATCTTGTGCATCGAATAAGTTCATTTGTGTCTTTGGATGAACAATTAGGTCATTTTCGTCCTCCCTCGGCCTATTCTTGTCCAATTAGGGTTTCTAACCAATCTTGTGCATCCAATTGGAGTTTTGTTGTCATTGGATGAAGATTTCGGTCTTTTACGACTTCCCTAGGCTTATTCTTGTCCAATTAGGGTTTCTAACCAATCTTGTGCATCCAATAGGTGTGTTTGTGTCATTGGATGAACAATTAGGTCATTTTCGGTTTCCCTAGGCTTATTCTTGTCAAATTAGGGTTTTTAACGAATCTTGTGCATCCAATAGGTGTGTTTGTGTCATTGGATGAACATTTAGGTCATTTTCGTCCTCCCTAGGCTTATTCTTGTCCAATTAGGGTTTTCAACCAATCTTGTGCATCGAATAAGTTCATTTGTGTCTTTGGATGAACAATTAGGTCATTTTCGTCCTCCCTAGGCTTATTCTTGTCCAATTAGGGTTTCTAACTAATCTTGTGCATTCAATAGGTGTGTTTGTGTCATTGGATGAACAATTAGGTCATTTTCGTCCTCCCTTGGCTTATTCTTGTCCAATTAGGGTTTCTAACCAATCTTGTGTATCCAATTGGTGTTTTGTTGTCATTGGATGAACATTTCGGCCATTTACGACTTCCCTAGGCTTATTCTTGTCAAATTAGGGTTTTTAACGAATCTTGTGCATCCAATAGGTGTGTTTGTGTCATTGGATGAACATTTAGGTCATTTTCGTCCTCCCTAGGCTTATTCTTGTCCAATTAGGGTTTTCAACCAATCTTGTGCATCGAATAAGTTCATTTGTGTCTTTGGATGAACAATTAGGTCATTTTCATCCTCCGTGGGCTTATTCTTGTCAAATTAGGGTTTTTAACGAATCTTGTGCATCCAATAGGTGTGTTTGTGTCATTGGATGAACATTTAGGTCATTTTCGTCCTCCCTAGGCTTATTCTTGTCCAATTAGGGTTTTCAACCAATCTTGTGCATCGAATAAGTTCATTTGTGTCTTTGGATGAACAATTAGGTCATTTTTGTCCTCCGTGGGTTTATTCTTGTCCAATTAGGGTTTCTAACTAATCTTGTGCATCCAATAGGTGTGTTTGTGTCATTGGATGAAGAATTAGGTCATTTTCGGTCTCCCTAGGCTTATTCTTGTCCAATTATGGTTTTTAACCAATCTTGTGCATCCAATAGGTGTGTTTGTGTCATTGGATGAACAATTAGGTCATTTTCGTCCTCCCTTGGCTTATTCTTGTCCAATTTGGGTTTCTAACAATCTTGTGCATCCAATTGGTGTTTTGTTGTCATTAGATGAACATTTTGGTCATTTACGACTTCCCTAGATTATTTCTTGTCCAATTAGGGTTTCTAACCAATCTTGTGCATCCAATAGGTGTGTTTGTGTCATTGGATGAACAATTAGGTCATTTTCGTCCTCCCTAGGCTTATTCTTGTCGATTTAGGGTTTCTAACCAATCTCGTGCATCCAATAGGTGTGTTTGAGTCATTGGATGAATATTTTCTTTATTTTCATCCTCCATCGGCTTATTCTTGTCCAATTAGGGTTTTCAACCAATCTTGTGCATCGAATAAGTTCATTTGTGTCTTTGGAAGAACAATTAGGTCATTTTCGTCCTCCCTAGGCTTATTCTTGTAAAATTAGGGTTTCTAACCAATGTTGTGCATCCAATAGGTGATTTTGTGTTATTGGATGAACATTTAGGTCATTTTCGTCTTCACTAGAGTTATTCTTTTCCAATTAGGGTTTTCAACCAATCTTGTGCATCGAATAAGTTCATTTGTGGCATTGGATGAACAATTAGGTCATTTTCGTCCTCCCTAGGCTTATTCTTGTCCAATTAGGGTTTTCAACCAATCTTTTGCATCGAATAAGTTCATTTGTGTCTTTGGATGAACAATTAGGTCATTTTCGATCTCCCTAGGCTTATTCTTGTCGAATTAGGGTTTTTAACCAATCTTGTGCATCTAATGGGTGTGTTTGTGTCATCGGATGAACAATTAGGTCATTTTCGGTCTCCCTATGCTTATTCTTGTCCAATTAGGGTTTTTAACGAATCTTGTGCATCAAATAGGTGTGTTTGTGTCATTGGATGAACATTTAGGTCATTTTCGTCCTCCCTAGACTTATTCTTGTCCAATTAGGGTTTCTAACCAATCTTGTGCATCCAATAGGTGTGTTTATGTCATTGGATGAACATTTAGGTCATTTACGACCTCCCTAGGCATATTCTTGTCCAATTACTGTTTCTAAACAATCTTGTGCATCCAATAGGTGTGTTTGTGTCATTGGATGAACATTTATGTCATTTACGACCTCCCTAGGCTTATTCTTGTCCAATTAGGGTTTTTAACCAATCTTGTGCATCCAATTGGTGTGTTTGAGTCATTGGATGAACATTTTCTTTATTTTCGTCCTACATCGGCTTATTCTTGTCCAATTAGGGTTTTCAACCAATCTTGTGCATCGAATAAGTTCATTTGTGTCTTTGGATGAACAATTAGGTCATTTTCGTCCTCCCTAGGCTTATTCTTGTCCAATTAGGGTTTCTAAATAATCTTGTGCATCCAATAGGTGTGTTTGTGTCATTGGATGAACATTTAGGTCATTTTCGTCCTCCCTAGGCTTATTATTGTCCAATTAGGATTTTCAACCAATCTTGTGCATCGAATAAGTTCATTTGTGTCTTTGGATGAACAATTAGGTCATTTTCGTCCTCCTTAGGCTTATTCTTGTCCAATTAGGGTTTCTAACTAATCTTGTGCATCCAATAGATGTGTTTGTGTCATTGGATGAACAATTAGGTCATTTTCGGTCTCCCTAGGCTTATTCTTGTCCAATTAGGGTATTTAACCAATCTTGTGCATCCAATAGGTGTGTTTGTGTCATTGGATGAACATTTAGGTCATTTTTGTCATCCCTTGGCTTATTTTTGGCCAATTAGGGTTTCTAACTAATCTTGTACATCCAATAGGTGTGTTTGAGTCATTGGATGAACACTTTCTTTATTTTCGTCCTCCATCGGCTTATTCTCTTCCAATTAGGGTTTTCAACCAATCTTGTGCATCGAATACGCTCATTTGTGTTTTTGGATGAACAATTAGGTCATTTTCGTCCTCCCAAGGCTTATTCTTGTCCAATGAGGGTTTCTAACTAATCTTGTGCATCCAATAGGTGTGTTTGTGTCATTGGATGAACAATTAGGTCATTTTCGGTCTCCCTAGGCTTATTCTTGTCCAATTAGGGTTTTTTACCAATCTTGTGCATCCAATAGGTGTGTTTGTGTCATTGGAAGAACATTTAGGTCATTTTCGTCATCCCCTGGCTTATTCTTGGCCAATTAGGGTTTTTAACCAATCTTTTGCATCCAATAGGTGTGTTTGTTACATTGGATTAACATTTTGGTCATTTTCGACCTCTCTAGGCTTATTCTTGTTCAATTAGGGTTTCTAACCAATCTTGTGCATCCAATAGGTGTGTTTGGGTCCTTGGATAAACAATTAGGTCATTTTCGTCCTCCCTAGGCTTATTCCTGTCCAATTAGGGTTTTCAACCAATCTTGTGCATCGAATAATCTTGTGCATCCAATAGGTGTGTTTGTCTCATTGGATGAACAATTAGATCATTTTCGTCCTCCCTAGGGTTATTCTTGTCCAATTAGGCTTTCTAACCAATCTTGTGCATCCAATTGGTGTGTTTGTGTCTTTGGATGAACATTTAGGTCATTTACGACCTCCCGATGCTTATTCTTGTCCAATTAGTGTTTCTAACCAATCTTATGCATCCAATTGGTGAGTTTGTGTCATTGGATGAACGTTTAGGTCATTTACGACCTCCCTAGGCTTATTCTTGTAAAATTAGGGTTTCTAACCAATCTTGTGCATCCAATAGGTGTTTTTGTGTCATTGGATAAACATTTAGGTCATTTTCGTCCTCCGTAGAGTTATTCTTTTCCAATTAGGGTTTTCAACCAATCTTGTGCATCGAATAAGTTCATTTGTGTCATTGGATGAACAATTAGGTCATTTTCGTCCTCCTTAGGCTTATTCTTGTCTAATTAGGGTTGCTAACCAATCTTGTGCATCCAATAGGTGTGTTTGTGTCATTGGATGAACATTTAGATCATTTTCGTCATCCCTTGGCTTATTCTTGGCCAATTAGGGTTTCTAACCAATCTTGTGCATCCAATAGGTGTGTTAGAGTCATTGGATGAACATTTTGGTCATTTACGACTTCCCTAGGCTTGTTCTTGTCCAATTAGGGTTTTTAACCAATCTTGTGCATCCAATAGGTGTGTTTGTGTCATTGGATGAACAATTATGTCATTTTCGGTCTCCCTAGGCTTATTCTTGTCCAATTAGGGTTTCTAAATAATCTTGTGAATCCAATAGGTGTGTTTGTGTCATTAGATGAACATTTAGGTCATTTTCGTCCTCCCTAGGGTTATTCTTGTCCAATTAGGGTTTTCAACCAATCTTGTGCGTTGAATAAGTTCATTTGTGTCATTGGATGAACAATTAGGTCATTTTCGTCCTCCCTAGGCTTATTCCTGTCCAATTAAGGTTTCTAACCAATCTTGTGCATCCAATTGGTGTGTTTGTGTCATTGGATGAACAATTAGGTCATTTTCGTCCTCCCTAGGCTTATTCTTGTCCAATTAGGGTTTCTAACCAATCTTGTGCATCCAATTGGTGTGTTTGTGTCATTGGATGAACAATTAGGTCATTTTCGTCCTCCCTAGGCTTATTCTTGTCCAATTAGGGTTTCTAACCAATCTTGTGCATCCAATAGTTGTGTTTGTGTCATTGGATGAACAATTAGGTCATTTTCGTCCTCCCTAGGCTTATTCTTGTCCAATTAGGGTTTCTAACCAATCTTGTGCATCCAATAGGTGTGTTTGTGTCATTGGATGAACAATTAGGTCATTTTCGTCCTCCCTAGGCTTATTCTTATCAAATTGGGGTTTCTAACCAATCTTGTGCATCCAATAGGTGTGTTTGTGTCATTGGATGAACATTTAGGTCATTTTCGACTTCCCTAGGCTTATTCTTGTCCTATTAGGGTTTCTAACCAATCTTGTGCATCCAATAGGTGTGTTTGTGTCATTTGATGAACATTTAGGTCATTTTCGACTTCCCTAGGCTTATTCTTGTCCAATTAGGGTTTCTAACCAATCTTGTGCATCCAATAGTTGTGTTTGTGTCATTGGATGAACAATTAGGTCATTTTCGTCCTCCCTAGGCTTATTCTTGTCCAATTAGGGTTTCTAACCAATCTTGTGCATCCAATAGGTGTGTTTGTGTCATTGGATGAACAATTAGGTCATTTTCGTCGTCCCTAGGCTTATTCTTGTCCAATTAGGGTTTCTAACCAATCTTCTGTACCAATAGGTGTGTTTGTGTCATTGGATGAACAATTAGGTCATTTTCGTCGTCCCTAGGCTTATTCTTGTCGAATTAGGGTTTCTAACCAATCTTGAGCATCCAATAGGTGTGTTTGTATCGTTGGATGAACATTAAGGTCATTTTCGTCCTCCCTTGGCTAATTCTTGTCCAACTAGGGTTTCTAACCAATCTCTTGCATCCAATAGGTGTGTTTATGTCATTGGATGAACAATTAGGTCATCTTCGTCCTCCCTAGGCTTATTCTTGTCGAATTAGGGTTTCTAACCAATCTTGTGCATCCAATAGGTGTGTTTGTGTCGTTGGATGCACAATTAGGTCATTTTTGTCCTCCCTAGGCTTATTCTTGTCGAATTTGGGTTCCTAACTAATCTTGTGCATACAATAGGTGTGCTTGTGTCATTGGATGAACAATTAGGTCATTTTCGTCCTCCCTAGGCTTATTCTTGTCCAATTAGGGTTTCTAACCAATCTTGTGCATCCAATAGGTGTGTTTGTGTCATTGGATGAACAATTAGGTCATTTTCGTCCTCCCTAGGCTTATTCTTGTCCAATTAGGGTTTCTAACCAATCTTGTGCATCCAATAGTTGTGTTTTGTGTCATTGGATGAACATTTAGGTCATTTTCGTCCTCCATATACTTATTCTTTTCCAATTAGGGTTTCTAACCAATCTTGTGCATCCAATAGGTGTTTTTGTGTCATTGGATGAACATTTAGGTCATTTTTATCCTTCCTAGGCTTAGTCTTGTCCAATTAGGGTTTCTAACCAATCTTGTGCATCCAATTGTTGCGTTTGTGTCATTGGATGAACAATTAGGTCATTTTCGTCCTCCCTAGGCTTATTCTTGTCCAATTAGGGTTTCTAACCAATCTTGTGCATCCAATAGGTGTGTTTGTGTCATTGGATGAACAATTAGGTCATTTTCGTCCTCCCTAGGCTTATTCTTGTCCAATTAAGGTTTCTAACCAATCTTATGCATCAAATAGTTGTGTTTGTGTCATTGGATGAACAATTAGGTTATTTTCGTCCTCCCTAGGCTTATTCTTGTCCAATTAGGGTTTTTAACCAATCGTGTGCATCCAATAGGCGTTTTTGTGTCATTGGATGAACATTTAGGTCATTTTCATCCTCCCTAGGCTTAATCTTGTCCAATTAGGGTTTCTAACCAATCTTGCGCATCCAATAGGTGTTTTGTGTCATTGGATGAATAATTAGGTCATTTTCGTCCTCCCTAGGCTAATTCTTGTCAAATTACGGTTTTTAACCAATCTTGTGCATCCAATTGTTGCGTTTGTATCATTGGATGAACAATTAGGTCATTTTCGTCCTCCCTAGGCTTATTCTTGTCCAATTAGGGTTTCTAACCAATCTTGTGCATCCAATAGGTGTGTTTGTGTCATTGGATGAACAATTAGGTCATTTTCGTCCTCCCTAGGGTTAATCTTGTCCAATTAGGGTTTCTAACCAATCTTGTGCATCCAATAGGTGTGTTTGTGTCATTGGATGAACAATTAGGTCATTTTCGTCCTCCCTTGGCTTATTCTTGTCCAATTAGGGTTTCTAACCAATCTTGTGCATCCAATAGGTGTGTTTGTGTCATTGGATGAACATTTAGGTCATTTTCGTCCTCCCTAGGCTTATTCTTGTCCAATTAGGGTTTCTAACTAATCTTGTGCATCCAATAGGTGTGTTTGTGTCATTGGATGAACAATTAGGTCATTTTCGGTCTCCCTAGGCTTATTCTTGTCCAATTAGGGTATTTAACCAATCTTGTGCATCCAATAGGTGTGTTTGTGTCATTGGATGAACATTTAGGTCATTTTCGTCATCCCTTGGCTTATTTTTGGCCAATTAGGGTTTCTAACCAATCTCGTGCATCCAATAGGTGTGTTTGATTCATTGGATGAACATTTTCTTTATTTTCGTCCTCCATCAGCTTATTCTTGTCCAATTAGGGTTTTCAACAAATCTTGTGCATCGAATAAGTTCATTTGTGTCTTTGGATGAACAATTAGGTCCTTTTTGTCCTCCCAAGGCTTATTCTTGTCCAATTAGGGTTTCTAACTAATCTTGTGCATCCAATGGGTGTGTTTGTGTCATTGGATGAACAATTAGGTCATTTTCGGTCTCCCTAGGCTTATTCATGTCCAATTAGGGTTTTTAACCAATCTTGTGCATCCAATAGGTATGTTTGTGTCATTGGATGAACATTTAGGTTATTTTCGTCATCCCTTGGCTTATTCTTGTCCAATTAGGGTTTCTAACCAATCTTGTGCATCCAATAGGTGTGTTAGAGTCATTGGATGAACATTTTGGTCATTTTAGACCTCCCTAGGCTTATTCTTGTCCAATTAGGGTTTCTAACCAATCTTGTGCATCCAATAGGTGTCTTTGGGTCATTGGATAAACAATTAAGTCATTTTCGTTCTCCCTAGGCTTATTCTTGTCAAATTAGGGTTTCTAAATAATCTTGTGCATCCAATAGGTGTGTTTGTGTCATTGGATGAACATTTAGGTCATTTTCGTCCTCCCTAGGGTTATTCTTGTCCAATTAGGGTTTTTAACCAATCTTGTGCATCCAATTGGTGTGTTTGTGTCATTGGATGAACATTTAGGTCATTTACGACCTCCCAATGCGTATTCTTGTCCAATGAAGGTTTCTAAATAATCTTGTGCATCCAATAGGTGTGTTTGTGTCATTGGATGAACAATTAGGTCATTTTCGTCCTCCCTAGGCTTATTCTTGTCCAATTAGGGTTTTCAACCAATCTTGTGCATCCAATAAGTTCATTTGTGTCTTTGGATGAACAATTAGTAGGTCATTTTCGTCCTCCCTAGGCTTATTCTTGTCCAATTAGGGTTTCTAACTAATCTTGTGCATCCAATAGGTGTGTTTGTGTCATTGGATGAACAATTAGGTCATTTTCGGTCTCCCTAGGCTTATTCTCGTCCAATTAGGGTATTTAACCAATCTTGTGCATCCAATAGGTGTGTTTGTGTCATTGGATGAACATTTAGGTCATTTTCGTCATCCCTTGGCTTATTTTTGGCCAATTAGGGTTTTTAACCAATCTTGTGCATCCAATAGGTGTGTTTGAGTCATTGGATGAACATTTTCTTTATTTTCGTCCTCCATCGGCTTATTCTTGTCCAATTAGGGTTTTCCACCAATCTTGTGGATCGAATAAGTTCATTTGTGTCATTGGATGAACAATTATGTCATTTTCGTTCTCCCTAGGCTTATTCTTGTCAAATTAGGGTTTCTAAATAATCTTGTGCATCCAATAGGTGTGTTTGTGTCATTGGATGAACATTTAGGTCATTTTCGTCCTCCCTAGGGTTATTCTTGTCCAATTAGGGTTTTCAACCAATCTTGTGCGTTGAATAAGTTCATTTGTGTCATTGGATGAACAATTAGGTCATTTTCGTCCTCCCTAGGCTTATTCCTGTCCAATTAAGGTTTCTAACCAATCTTGTGCATCCAATTGGTGTGTTTGTGTCATTGGATGAACAATTAGGTCATTTTCGTCCTCCCTAGGCTTATTCTTGTCCAATTAGGCTTTCTAACAAATCTTGTGCATCCAATTGGTGTGTTTGTGTCATTGGATGAACATTTAGGTCATTTACGACTTTCCTAGGCTTGTTCTTGTCCAATTAGTGTTTTTAACCAATCTTGTGCATCCAATGGGTGTGTTTGTGTCATCGGATGAACAATTAGGTCATTTTCGGTCTCCCTAGGCTTATTCTTGTCCAATTAGGGTTTTTAACGAATCTTGTGCATCGAATAGGTGTGTTTGTGTCATTGGATGAACATTTAGGTCATTTTCATCATCCCTTGGCTTATTTTTGGCCAATTAGGGTTTCTACCCAATCTCGTGCATCCAATAGGTGTGTTTGAGTCATTGGATGAACATTTTCTTTATTTTCGTCCTCCATCGGCTTATTCTTGTCCAATTAGGGTTTTCAACCAATCTTGTGCATCGAATAAGTTCATTTGTGTCTTTGGATGAACAATTAGGTCATTTTTGTCCTCCCAAGGCTTATTCTTGTCCAATTAGGGTTTCTAACTAATCTTGTGCATCGAATAGATGTGTTTGTGTCATTGGACAAACAATTATGTCATTTTCGGTCTCCCTAAGCTAATTCATGTCCAATTAGGGTTTCTAACCAATCTTGTGCATCCAATGGGTGTGTTAGAGTCATTGGATGAACATTTTGGTCATTTTCGACCTCCCTAGGCTTATTCTTGTCCAATTAGGGTTTCTAACCAATCTTGTGCATCCAATAGGTGTGTTTGAGTCATTGGATGAACATTTTCTTTATTTTCGTCCTCCATCGGCTTATTCTTGTCCAATTAGGGTTTTCAACCAATCTTGTGCGTAGAATAAGTTCATTTGTGTCTTTGGTTGAACAATTTGGTCATTTTTGTCCTCCCAAGGTTTATTCTTGTCCAATTAGGGTTTCTAACTAATCTTGTGCATCCAATAGGTGTGTTTGTGTCATTGGATGAACATTTAGGTCATTTTCGTCATCCCTTGGCTTATTTTTGGCCAATTAGGGTTTTTAACCAATCTTGTGCATCCAATAGGTGTGTTTGAGTCATTGGATGAACATTTTCTTTATTTTCGTCCTCCATCGGCTTATTCTTGTCCAATTAGGGTTTTCCACCAATCTTGTGCATCGAATAAGTTCATTTGTGTCATTGGATGAACAATTAGGTCATTTTCGTTCTCCCTAGGCTTATTCTTGTCAAATTAGGGTTTCTAACTAATCTTGTGCATCCAATAGGTGTGTTTGTGTCATTGGATGAACATTTAGGTCATTTTCGTCATCCCTTGGCTTATTTTTTGCCAATTAGGGTTTTTAACCAATCTTGTGCATCCAATAGGTGTGTTTGAGTCATTGGATGAACATTTTCTTTATTTTCGTCCTCCATCGGCTTATTCTTGTCCAATTAGGGTTTTCCACCAATCTTGTGCATCGAATAAGTTCATTTGTGTCATTGGATGAACAATTAGGTCATTTTCGTCCTCCCTAGGCTTATTCCTGTCCAATTAAGGTTTCTAACCAATCTTGTGCATCTAATTGGTGTGTTTGTGTCATTGGATGAACAATTAGGTCATTTTCGTCCACCCTAGGCTTATTCTTGTCCAATTAGGCTTTCTAACAAATCTTGTGCATCCAATTGGTGTGTTTGTGTCATTGGATGAACATTTAGGTCATTTACGACTTTCCTAGGCTTGTTCTTGTCCAATTAGTGTTTTTAACCAATCTTGTGCATCCAATGGGTGTGTTTGTGTCATCGGATGAACAATTAGGTCATTTTCGGTCTCCCTAGGCTTATTCTTGTCCAATTAGGGTTTTTAACCAATCTTGTGCATTCAATAGGTTTGTTTGTGTCATTGGATGAACATTTAGGTCATTTTCGTCATCCCTTGGCTTATTCTTGGCCAATTAGGGTATTTATCCAATAGGTGTGTTTGTGTCATTGGATGAACATTTAGGTTATTTTCGTCATCCCTTGGCTTATTTTTGGCCAATTAGGGTTTTTAACCAATCTTGTGCATCCAATAGGTGTGTTTGAGTCATTGGATGAACATTTTCTTTATTTTCGTCCTCCATCGGCTTATTCTTGTCCAATTAGGGTTTTCCACCAATCTTGTGGATCGAATAAGTTCATTTGTGTCATTGGATGAACAATTATGTCATTTTCGTTCTCCCTAGGCTTATTCTTGTCAAATTAGGGTTTCTAAATAATCTTGTGCATCCAATAGGTGTGTTTGTGTCATTGGATGAACATTTAGGTCATTTTCGTCCTCCCTAGGGTTATTCTTGTCCAATTAGGGTTTTCAACCAATCTTGTGCGTTGAATAAGTTCATTTGTGTCATTGGATGAACAATTAGGTCATTTTCGTCCTCCCTAGGCTTATTCCTGTCCAATTAAGGTTTCTAACCAATCTTGTGCATCCAATAGGTGTGTTTGTGTCATTGGATGAACATTTAGGTCATTTTCGTCATCCCTTGGCTTATTCTTGGCCAATTAGGGTTTCTAACCAATCTTGTGCATCCAATACGTGTGTTAGAGTCATTGGATGAACATTTTGGTCATTTTCGACCTCTCTAGGCTTATTCTTGTTCAATTAGGGTTTCTAACCAATCTTGTGCATCCAATAGGTGTGTTTGGGTCATTGGATAAACAATTAGGTCATTTTCGTCCTCCCTAGCCTTATTCTTGTCAAATTAGGGTTTCTAAATAATCTTGTGCATCAAATAGGTGTGTTTGTGTCATTAGATGAACAATTAGGTCATTTTCGTCCTCCCTAGGGTTATTCTTGTCCAATTAGGCTTTCTAACCAATTTTGTGCATCCAATTGGTGTGTTTGTGTCTTTGGATGAACATTTAGGTCATTTACGACTTCCCTAGGCTTGTTCTTGTCCAATTAGGGTTTTTAACCAATCTTGTGCATCCAATGGGTGTGTTTGTGTCATCGGATGAACAATTAGGTCATTTTCGGTCTCCCTATGCTTATTCTTGTCCAATTAGGGTTTTTAACGAATCTTGTGCATCAAATAGGTGTGTTTGTGTCATTGGATGAACATTTAGGTCATTTTCGTCCTCCCTAGGCTTATTCTTGTCCAATTAGGGTTTCTAACCAATCTTGTGCATCCAATAGGTGTGTTTGTGTCATTGGATGAACAATTAGGTCATTTTCGGTGTCCCTAGGTTTGTTCTTGTCCAATTAGGGTTTTTAACCTATCTTGTGCATCCAATTGGTGTGTTTGTGTCATTGGATGAACATTTAGGTCATTTACGACCTTCCTAGGCATATTCTTGTCCAATTACTGTTACTAAACAATCTTGTGCATCCAATAGGTGTGTTTGTGTCATTGGATGAACAATTATGTCATTTTCGGTCTCCCTAGGCTTATTCTTGTCCAATTAGGGTTTTTAACCAATCTTGTGCATCCAATAGGTGTGTTTGTGTCATTGGATGAACATTTAGGTCATTTTCGGTCTCCCTAGGCTTATTCTCGTCCAATTAGGGTATTTATCCAATAGGTGTGTTTGTGTCATTGGATGAACATTTAGGTCATTTTCGTCATCCCTTGGCTTATTTTTGGCCAATTAGGGTTTTTAACCAATCTTGTGCATCCAATAGGTGTGTTTGAGTCATTGGATGAACATTTTCTTTATTTTCGTCCTCCATCGGCTTATTCTTGTCCAATTAGGGTTTTCCACCAATCTTGTGGATCGAATAAGTTCATTTGTGTCATTGGATGAACAATTAGGTCATTTTCGTTCTCCCTAGGCTTATTCTTGTCAAATTAGGGTTTCTAAATAATCTTGTGCATCCAATAGGTGTGTTTGTGTCATTGGATGAACATTTAGGTCATTTTCGTCCTCCCTAGGGTTATTCTTGTCCAATTAGGGTTTTCAACCAATCTTGTGCGTTGAATAAGTTCATTTGTGTCATTGGATGAACAATTAGGTCATTTTCGTCCTCCCTAGGCTTATTCCTGTCCAATTAAGGTTTCTAACCAATCTTGTGCATCCAATTGGTGTGTTTGTGTCATTGGATGAACAATTAGGTCATTTTCGTCCTCCCTAGGCTTATTCTTGTCCAATTAGGCTTTCTAACAAATCTTGTGCATCCAATTGGTGTGTTTGTGTCATTGGATGAACATTTAGGTCATTTACGACTTTCCTAGGCTTGTTCTTGTCCAATTAGTGTTTTTAACCAATCTTGTGCATCCAATGGGTGTGTTTGTGTCATCGGATGAACAATTAGGTCATTTTCAGTCTCCCTAGGCTTATTCTTGTCCAATTAGGGTTTCTAACCAATCTTGTGCATCCAATAGGTATGTTAGAGTCATTGGATGAACATTTTGGTAATTTTCGACCTCTCTAGGCTTATTCTTGTTCAATTAGGGTTTCTAACAAATCTTGTGCATCCAATAGGTGTGTTTGGGTCATTGGATAAACAATTAGGTCATTTTCGTCCTCCCTAGCCTTATTCTTGTCAAATTAGGGTTTCTAAATAATCTTGTGCATCAAATAGGTGTGTTTGTGTCATTGGATGAACAATTAGGTCATTTTCGTCCTCCCTAGGGTTATTCTTGTCCAATTAGGCTTTCTAACCAATTTTGTGCATCCAATTGGTGTGTTTGTGTCTTTGGATGAACATTTAGGTCATTTACGACTTCCCTAGGCTTGTTCTTGTCCAATTAGGGTTTTTAACCAATCTTGTGCATCCAATGGGTGTGTTTGTGTCATCGGATGAACAATTAGGTCATTTTCGGTCTCCCTATGCTTATTCTTGTCCAATTAGGGTTTTTAACGAATCTTGTGCATCAAATAGGTGTGTTTGTGTCATTGGATGAACAATTAGGTCATTTTCGTCCTCCCTAGGCTTATTCTTGTCCAATTAGGCTTTCTAACAAATCTTGTGCATCCAATTGGTGTGTTTGTGTCATTGGATGAACATTTAGGTCATTTACGACTTTCCTAGGCTTGTTCTTGTCCAATTAGTGTTTTTAACCAATGTTGTGCATCCAATGGGTGTGTTTGTGTCATCGGATGAACAATTAGGTCATTTTCGGTCTCCCTAGGCTTATTCTTGTCCAATTAGGGTTTTTAACCAATCTTGTGCATCCAATAGGTTTGTTTGTGTCATTGGATGAACATTTAGGTCATTTTCGTCATCCCTTGGCTTATTCTTGGCCAATTAGGGTATTTATCCAATAGGTGTGTTTGTGTCATTGGATGAACATTTAGTTTATTTTCATCATCCCTTGGCTTATTTTTTGCCAATTAGGGTTTTTAACCAATCTTGTGCATCCAATAGGTGTGTTTGAGTCATTGGATGAACATTTTCTTTATTTTCGTCCTCCATCGGCTTATTCTTGTCCAATTAGGGTTTTCCACCAATCTTGTGGATCGAATAAGTTCATTTGTGTCATTGGATGAACAATTATGTCATTTTCGTTCTCCCTAGGCTTATTCCTGTCCAATTAAGGTTTCTAACCAATTTTGTGCATCCAATAGGTGTGTTTGTGTCATTGGATGAACATTTAGGTCATTTTCGTCATCCCTTGGCTTATTCTTGGCCAATTAGGGTTTCTAACCAATCTTGTGCATCCAATAGGTGTGTTAGAGTCATTGGATGAACATTTTGGTCATTTTCGACCTCTCTAGGCTTATTCTTGTTCAATTAGGGTTTCTAACCAATCTAATCTTGTGCATCCAATAGGTGTGTTTGTGTCATTGGATGAACAATTATGTCATTCTCGTCCTCCCTAGGCTTATTCTTGTCAAATTAAGGTTTCTAACCAATCTTGTTCATCCAATAGGTGTGTTTGTGTCATTAGATGAACATTTAGGTCATTTTCGTCCTCCCTAAGGTTATTCATGTCCAATTAGGGTTTTCAACCAATCTTGTGCATTTAATAAGTTCATTTGTGCAATTGGATGAACAATTAGGTCATTTTCGTCCTCCCTTGACTTATTCTTGTCAAATTAGGGTTTCAAATTAATCTTGTGCCTCCAATAGGTGTGTTTGTTTCATTGGATGAACATTTAGGTCATTTACGACCTTCCTAGGCTTATTCTTGTCCAATTAGGGTTTCTAACCATTCTTGTGCATCCAATCGGTGTGTTTGTGTCAATGGATGAACAATTAGGTCATTTTCATACTCCCTAGGCTTATTCTTGTCAAATTAGGGTTTTCAACCAATCTTGTGCATTGGATATGTTCATTTGTGTTATTGGATGAACAATTAGGTCATTCTCGTCCTCCCTAGACTTATTCTTGTCCAATTAGGCTTTCTAACCAATCTTGTGCATCCAATAGGTGTGTTTGTGTCATTGGATGAACAATTAGGTCATTTTCATCCTCCCTAGGCTTATTCTGGTCAAATTAGGGTTTTCAACCAATCTTGTGCATTGAATAAGTTCATTTGTGTCATTGGATGAACAATTAAGTCATTTTCGTCCTCCCTAGGCTTATTCTTGTCCAATTAGGCTTTCTAACCAATCTTGTGCATCCAATAGGTGTGTTTGTGTCATTGGATGAACAATTAGGTCATTTTCATCCTCCCTAGGCTTATTCTTGTCCAATTATGGTATTCAACCAATCTTGTGCATTGAATAAGTTCATTTGTGTCATTGGATGAAAAATTAGGTCATTTTCGTCCTCCCTAGGCTTATTCATGTCCAATTAGGGTTTCTAACCAATCATGTGCATCGAATTGGTGTGTTTGTGTCATTGGATGAACATTTAGGTCACTTACGACCTCCCTAGGCTTATTCTTGTCCAATTAGGGTTTCTAACCAATCTTGTGCATCCAATAGGTGTGTTTGTGTCATTTGATGAACAATTAGGTCATTTTCGTCCTCCCTAGGCTTATTCTTGTCAAATTAGGGTTTCAACCAATCTTGTGCATTGAATAAGTTCATTTGTGTCATTGGATGAACAATTAGGTCATTCTCGTCCTCCCTAGGCTTATTCTTGTCAAATTAAGGTTTCTAACCAATCTTGTTCATCCAATAGGTGTGTTTGTGTCATTAGATGAACATTTAGGTCATTTTCGTCCTCCCTAAGGTTATTCATGTCCAATTAGGGTTTTCAACCAATTTTGTGCATTTAATAAGTTCATTTGTGCAATTGGATGAACAATTAGGTCATTTTCGCCCTCCCTAGGCTTATTCTTGTCCAATTAGGGTTTCTAACGAATCTTGTGTATCCAATCGGTGTGTTTGTGTCTTTGGAAGAACATTTAGGTCATTTACGAAATCCCTAGGCTTATTCTTGTCCAATTAGGGTTTCTAACCAATCTTGTGCATTCAATAGGTGTGTTTGTGTCATTGGATGAACAATTAGGTCATTTTCATCCTAATTAGGCTTATTCTGGTCAAATTAGGGTTTTCAACCAATCTTGTGCGTTGAATAACTTCATTTATGTCATTGGATGAACAATTAGGTCATTTTTGTCGTCCCTAGGCTTATTCTTGTCAGATTAGGGTTTCTAACCAATCTTGTGCATCCAATAGGTGTGTTTGTGTCATTGGATGAACATTTAGGTCATTTTTGTCCTCTCTACGGTTATTCTTGTCCAAATAGGGTTTTCAACCAATCTTGTGCATCCAATAGGTGTCTTTATGTCATTGGATGAACAATTAGGTCATTTTCATCCTCCCTAGGCTTATTCTTGTCAAATTAGGGTTTCAACCAATCTTGTGCATTGAATAAGTTCATTTGTGTTATTGGATGAACAATTAGGTCATTCTCGTCCTCCCTAGGGTTTCTAACCAATCTTGTGCATTGAACAATTAGGTCATTCTTGTGCATCGAATTAGGGTTTCTAACCAATCTCGTCCTCCCTAGGGTTATTTTTGTCCAATTAGGGTTTTCAACCTATCTTGTACATTGAATAAGTACATTTATGTCATTGGATGAACAATTAGGTTATTTTCGCCCTCCCTAGGCTTATTCTTGTCAAATTAGGGTTTCTAACCAATCTTGTGCATCCAAAAGGTGTGGTTGTGTCATTGGATGAACATTTAGGTCATTTTCATCCTACCTAGGGTTATTCTTGTCCAATTAGGGTATTCAACCTATCTTGTGCATTGAATAAGTTCATTTGTGTCACTGGATGAACCATTAGGTCATTTTCGTCCTCCCTTGGCTTATTCTTGTCAAATTAGGGTTTCTAACCAATCATGTGCATCCAAAAGGTGTGTTTGTGTCATTGGATGTACATTTAGGTCATTTTCGTCCTCCCTAGGGTTATTCTTGTCCAATTAGGGTATTCAACCAATCTTCTGCATTGAATAAGTTCATTTGTGTCATTGGATGAACAATTAGGTCATTTTCGTCCTCCCTAAGCTTATTCTTGTCAAATTAGGGTTTCTAACCAATCATGTGCATCCAAAAGGTATGTTTGTGTCATTGGATGAACATTTAGGTCAGTTTCGTCCTCCCTAGGGTTATTCTTGTCCAATTAGGGTATTCAACCAATCTTGTGCATTGAATAAGTTCATTTGTGTCATTGGATGAACAATTAGGTCATTTTCGTCCTCCCTAGGCTTATTCTTGTCAAATTAGGGTTTCTAACCAATCTTGTGCATCCAATAGGTCTGTTTGTGTCGTTGGATGAACATTTAGGTCATTTTCGTCCTCCCTAAGGTTATTCTTGTCCAATTAGGGTTTTCAACCAATCTTGTGCATTGAATAAATTCATTTGTGTCATTGGATGAACAATTTGGTCATTTTCGTCCTCCCTAGGCTTATTCTTGTCCAATTAGGGTTTCTAACCAATCTTGTGCATCCAAAAGGTGTGTTTGTGTCATTGGATGAACATTTAGGTCATTTTCGTCCTCCCTAGGGTTATTCTTGTCCAATTAGGGTATTCAACCTATCTTGTGCATTGAATAAGTTCATCTGTGTCATTGGATGAACAATTAGGTCATTTTCGTCCTCCCTAGGATTATTCTTGTCAAATTAGGGTTTCTAACAAATGTTATGCATCCAATTGGTGTGTTTGTGTCATTGGGTGAACATTTAGGTCATTTACGACCTCCCTAGGCTTATTCTTGTCCAATTAGGGTTTCTAACCAATCTTGTGCATCCAATAGTGTGTTTGTGTCATTGGATGAACATTTAGGTCAGTTTCGTACTCCCTAGGGTTATTCTTGTCCAATTAGGGTTTCTAACCAATCTTGTGCATCCAAAAGGTGTGTTTGTGTCATTGGATGAACATTTAGGTCATTTTCGTCCTCCCTAGGGTTATTCTTGTCCAATTAGGGTATTCAACCTATCTTGTGCATTGAATAAGTTCATCTGTGTCATTGGATGAACAATTAGGTCATTTTCGTCCTCCCTAGGATTATTCTTGTCAAATTAGGGTTTCTAACCAATCTTGTGCATCCAATAGGTGTGTTTGTGTCATTGGATGAACATTTAGGTCATTTTCGTCCTCCCTAAGGTTATTCTTGTCCAATTAGGGTTTTCAACCAATCTTGTGCATTGAATAAGTTCATTTGTGTCATTGGATGAACAATTAGGTCATTTTCGTCCTCCCTAGGCTTATTCTTGTCAAATTAGGGTTTCTAACCAATCTTGTGCATCCAAAAGGTGTGTTTGTGTCATTGGATGAACATTTAGGTCATTTTAGTCCTCCCTAGGGTTATTCTTGGCCAATTAGGGTATTCAACCAATCTTGTGCATTGAATAAGTTCATTTGTGTCATTGGATGAACAATTAGGTCATTTTCGCCCTCCCTAGGCTTATTCTTGTCCAATTAGGGTTTCTAACAAATGTTGTGCATCCAATTGGTGTGTTTGTGTCATTGGATGAACATTTAAGTCATTTACGACCTCCCTAGGCTTATTCTTGTCCAATTACGGTTTCTAACCAATCTTGTGCATCCAATAGGTGTGTTTGTGTCATTGGATGAACAATTAGGTCATTTTCATGCTCCCTAGGCTTATTCTGGTCAAATTAGGGTTTTCAACCAATCTTGTGCATTGAATAAGTTCATTTGTGTCATTGGATGAACAATTAGGTCATTTTCGTCCTCCCTAGGCTTATTCTTGTCAAATTAGGGTTTCTAACCAATCATGTGCATCCAAAAGGTGTGTTTGTGTCATTGGATGAACATTTAGGTCATTTTCGTCCTCGCTAGGGTTATTCTTGTCCAATTAGGGTATTCAACCAATCTTGTGCATTGAATAAGTTCATTTGTGTCATTGGATGAACAATTAGGTCATTTTCGTCCTCCCCAAGCTTATTCTTGTCAAATTAGGGTTTCTAACCAATCATGTGCATCCAAAAGGTGTGTTTGTGTCATTGGATGAACATTTAGGTCATTTTCGTCCTCCCTAGGGTTATTCTTGTCCAATTAGGGTATTCAACCAATCTTGTGCATTGAATAAGTTCATTTGTGTCATTGGATGAACCATTAGGTCATTTTCGTCCTCCCTAGGCTTATTCTTGTCAAATTAGGGTTTCTAACCAATCTTGTGCATCCAAAAGGTGTGTTTGTGTCATTGGATGAACATTTAGGTCATTTTCGTCCTCCCTAGGGTTATTCTTGTCCAATTAGGGTATTCAACCTATCTTGTGCATTAAATAAGTTCATTTGTGTCATTGGATGAACAATTAGGTCATTTTCGTCCTCCCTAGGCTTATTCTTGTCAAATTAGGGTTTCTAACCAATCATGTGCATCCAAAAGGTGTGTTTGTGTCATTGGATGAACATTTAGGTCATTTTCGTCCTCCCTAGGGTTATTCTTGTCCAATTAGGGTATTCGACCAATCTTGTGCATTGAATAAGTTCATTTGTGTCATTGGATGAACAATTAGGTCATTTTCGTCCTCCCTAAGCTTATTCTTGTCAAATTAGGGTTTCTAACCAATCTTGTGCATCCAAAAGGTGTGTTTGTGTCATTGGATGAACATTTAGGTCATTTTCGTCCTCCCTAGGGCTATTCTTGTCCAATTAGGGTATTCAACCTATCTTGTGCATTGAATAAGTTCATTTGTGTCATTGGATGAACCATTAGGTCATTTTCGTCCTCCCTAGGCTTATTCTTGTCAAATTAGGGTTTCTAACCAATCTTGTGCATCCAAAAGGTGTGTTTGTGTCATTGGATGAACATTTAGGTCATTTTCGTCCTCCCTAGGGCTATTCTTGTCCAATTAGGGTATTCAACCTATCTTGTGCATTGAATAAGTTCATTTGTGTCATTGGATGAACCATTAGGTCATTTTCGTCCTCCCTTGGCTTATTCTTGTTAAATTAGGGTTTCTAACCAATCATGTGCATCCAAAAGGTGTGTTTGTGTCATTGGATGAACATTTAGGTCATTTTCGTCCTCCCTAGGGTTATTCTTGTCCAATTAGGGTATTCAACCAATCTTGTGCATTGAATAAGTTCATTTGTGTCATTGGATGAACAATTAGGTCATTTTCGTCCTCCCTAGGGTTTCTAACCAATCTTGTGCATTGAACAATTAGGTCATTCTTGTGCATCGAATTAGGGTTTCTAACCAATCTCGTCCTCCCTAGGGTTATTTTTGTCCAATTAGGGTTTTCAACCTATCTTGTACATTGAATAAGTACATTTATGTCATTGGATGAACAATTAGGTTATTTTCGCCCTCCCTAGGCTTATTCTTGTCAAATTAGGGTTTCTAACCAATCTTGTGCATCCAAAAGGTGTGGTTGTGTCATTGGATGAACATTTAGGTCATTTTCGTCCTACCTAGGGCTATTCTTGTCCAATTAGGGTATTCAACCTATCTTGTGCATTGAATAAGTTCATTTGTGTCACTGGATGAACCATTAGGTCATTTTCGTCCTCCCTTGGCTTATTCTTGTCAAATTAGGGTTTCTAACCAATCATGTGCATCCAAAAGGTGTGTTTGTGTCATTGGATGTACATTTAGGTCATTTTCGTCCTCCCTAGGGTTATTCTTGTCCAATTAGGGTATTCAACCAATCTTCTGCATTGAATAAGTTCATTTGTGTCATTGGATGAACAATTAGGTCATTTTCGTCCTCCCTA
>JBBPBS010000742.1:0-36277 GCA_037974835.1 Cicer judaicum
GTCATTGGATGAACAATTAGGTCATTTTCGTCCTCCCTAGGCTTATTCTTGTCGAATTACGGTTTCTAACCATTCTTGTGCATCCAATTGGTGTGTTTGTGTCGTTGGATGAACATTTAGGTCTTTTACGACCTCCCTAGGCTTATTCTTGTCCAATTACGGTTTCTAACCAATCTAGTGCATCCAATAGGTGTGTTTGTGTCATGGGATGAACAATTAGGTCATTTTCATCCTCCCTAGGCTTATTCTTGTCAAATTAGGGTTTTCAACCAATCTTGTGCATTGAATAAGTTCATTTGTGTCATTGGATGAACAATTAGGTCATTTTCGTCCTCCCTAGGCTTATTCTTGTCCAATTACGGTATTCAACCAATCTTGTGTACCCAAAAGGTGTGTTTGTGTCATTGGATGAACATTTAGGTCATTTTCGTCCTCCTTAGGTTTATTCTTGTCCAATTACGGTATTCAACCAATCTTGTGCATTGAATAAGTTCATTTGTGTCATTGGATGAACATTTAGGTCTTTTACGACCTCCCTAGGCTTATTCTTGTCCAATTAGGGTTTCTAACCAATCTTGTGCATCCAATAGGTGTGTTTGTGTCATTGAATGAACAATTAGGTCATTTTCATCCTCCCTATGCTTATTCTTGTCAAATTAGGGTTTTCAACCAATCTTGTGCATTGAATAAGTTCATTTGTGTCATTGGATGAACATTTAGGTCATTTTCGTCCTCCCTAGGCTTATTCTTGTCAAATTAGGGTTTCTAACCAATCTTGTGCATCCAATAGGTGTGTTTGTGTCATTGGATGAACAATTAGGTCATTTTCATCCTCCCTAAGGTTATTCTTGTCCAATTAGGGTTTTCAACCAATCTTGTGCATTGAATAAGTTCATTTGTGTCATTGGATGAACAATTAGATCATTTTCGTCCTCCCTAGACTTAATCTTGTCCAATTAGGGTTTCTAACCAATCATGTGCATCCAATAGGTGTGTTTGTGTCATGGGATGAACATTTAGGTCATTTTCATCCTCCCTAAGGTTATTCTTGTCCAATTAGGGTTTTCAACCAATCTTGTGCATTGAATAAGTTCATTTGTGTCATTGGATGAACAATTAGGTCATTTTTGTCCTCCCTAGGGTTATTCTTGTCCAATTACGGTATTCAACCAATCTTGTGATTTGAATAAGTTCATTTGTTTCATTGGATGAACAATTAGGTCATTTTCGTCCTCCCTAGGCTTATTCTTGTCGAATTAGGGTTTCTAACCAATCTTGTGCATACAATAGGTGTTTTTGTGTCATTGGATGAACATTTAGGTCATTTTCGTCCTCCCTAAGGTTATTCTTGTCCAATTAGGGTATTAAACCAATCTTGTGCATTGAATAAGTTTCTTTGGGTCATTGGATGAACAATTAGGTCATTTTCGTCCTCCCTAGGCTTATTCTTGTCGAATTACGGTTTCTAACCAATCTTGTGCATCCAATTGGTGTGTTTGTGTCGTTGGATGAACATTTAGGTCTTTTACGACCTCCCTAGGCTTATTCTTGTCCAATTAGGGTTTCTAACCAATCTTGTGCATCCAATAGGTGTGTTTGTGTCATTGAATGAACAATTAGGTCATTTTCATCCTCCCTATGCTTATTCTTGTCAAATTAGGGTTTTCAACCAATCTTGTGCATTGAATAAGTTCATTTGTGTCATTGGATGAACATTTAGGTCATTTTCGTCCTCCCTAGGCTTATTCTTGTCAAATTAGGGTTTCTAACCAATCTTGTGCATCCAATAGGTGTGTTTGTGTCATTAGATGAACAATTAGGTCATTTTCATCCTCCCTAAGGTTATTCTTGTCCAATTAGGGTTTTCAACCAATCTTGTGCATTGAATAAGTTCATTTGTGTCATTGGATGAACAATTAGATCATTTTCGTCCTCCCTAGACTTAATCTTGTCCAATTAGGGTTTCTAACCAATCATGTGCATCCAATAGGTGTGTTTGGGTCATTGGATGAACATTTAGGTCATTTTCATCCTCCCTAAGGTTATTCTTGTCCAATTAGGGTTTTCAACCAATCTTGTGCATTGAATAAGTTCATTTGTGTCATTGGATGAACAATTAGGTCCTTTTGGTCCTCCCTAGGCTTATTCTTGTCAAATTAGGGTTTCTAACCAATCTTGTGCATCCAATAGGTGTGTTTGTGTCATTGGATGAACAATTAGGTCATTTTCATCCTCCCTAAGGTTATTCTTGTCCAATTAGGGTTTTCAACCAATCTTGTGCATTGAATAAGTTCATTTGTGTCATTGGATGAACAATTAGATCATTTTCGTCCTCCCTAGACTTAATCTTGTCCAATTAGGGTTTCTAACCAATCATGTGCATCCAATAGGTGTGTTTGTGTCATTGGATGAACATTTAGGTCATTTTCATCCTCCCTAAGGTTATTCTTGTCCAATTAGGGTTTTCAACCAATCTTGTGCATTGAATAAGTTCATTTGTGTCATTGGATGAACAATTAGGTCATTTTGGTCCTCCCTAGGCTTATTCTTGTCAAATTAGGGTTTCTAACCAATCTTGTGCATCCAATAGGTGTGTTTGTGTCATTGGATGAACATTTAGGTAATTTTCGTCCTCCCTAAGGTTATTCTTGTCCAATTAGGGTTTTCAACCAATCTTGTGCATTGAATAAGTTCATTTGTGTCATTGGATGAACAATTAGGTCATTTTCGTCCTCCCTAGACTTAATCTTGTCCAATTAGGGTTGCTAACCAATTATGTGCATCCAATTGGTGTGTTTGTGTCGTTGGATGAACATTTAGGTCTTTTACGACCTCCCTAGGCTTATTCTTGTCCAATTAGGGTTTCTAACCAATCTTGTGCATCCAATAGGTGTTTTTGTGTCATTGGATGAACATTTAGGTCATTTTCATCCTCCCAAGGGTTATTCTTGTCCAATTAGGGTAGTCAACCAATCTTGTGCATTGAGTAAGTTCATTTGTGTCATTGGATGAACAATTAGGTCATTTTCGTCCTCCTTGGGCTTATTCTTGTCCAATTAGGGTTTCTAACCAATTTTGTGCATGCAATTGATGTGTTTGTGTCATTGGATGACCATATAGGTCATTTACGACCTCGATAGGCTTATTCTTGTCCAATTAGAATTTCTAACCAATCTTGTGCATCCAATAGGTGTGTTTGTGTCATTGGATGAACAATTAGGTCATTTTCATCCTCCCTAGGCTTATTCTTGTGAAATTAGGGTTTTCAACCAATCTTGTGCATTGAATAAGTTCATTTGTGTCATTGGATGAACAATTATGTCATTTTCGTCCTCCCTAGGCTTATTCTTGTCAAATTAGGGTTTCTAACCAATCATGTGCATCCAAAAGGTGTGTTTGTGTCATTGGATGAACATTTAGGTCATTTTCGTCCACCCTAGGCTTATTCTTGTCCAATTACGGTTTCTAACCAATCTAGTGCATCCAATAGGTGTGTTTGTGTCATGGGATGAACAATTAGGTCATTTTCATCCTCCCTAGGCTTATTCTTGTCAAATTAGGGTTTTCAACCAATCTTGTGCATTGAATAAGTTCATTTGTGTCATTGGATGAACAATTAGGTCATTTTCGTCCTCCCTAGGCTTATTCTTGTCCAATTAGGGTATTCAACCAATCTTGTGCATTGAATAAGTTCATTTGTGTCATTGGATGAACAATTAGGTCATTTTCGTCCTCCCTAGGCTTATTCTTGTCAAATTAGGGTTTCTAACCAATCTTGTGCATCCAAAAGGTGTGTTTCTGTCATTGGATGAACATTTAGGTCATTTTTGTCCTCCCTAGGGTTATTCTTGTCCAATTAGGGTTTTCAACGAATCTTGTGCATCCAATAGGTGTGTTTGTGTCATTGGATGAACAATTAGGTCATTTTCCTCCTTCCTAGGCTTATTATGGTCAAATTAGGGTTTTCAACCAATCTTGTGCATTGAATAAATTCATTTGTGTCATTGGATGAACAATTAGGTCATTTTCCTCCTTCCTAGGCTTATTATGGTCAAATTAGGGTTTTCAACCAATCTTGTGCATTGAATAAGTTCATTTGTATCATTGGATGAACAATTAGGTCATTTTCGTCCTCCCTAGGCTTATTCTTGTCAAATTAGGGTTTCTAACCAATCTTGTGCATCCAATAGGTGTGTTTGTGTCATTGGATGAACATTTAGGTCATTTTCATCCTCCCTAAGGTTATTCTTGTCCAATTAGGGTTTTCAACCAATCTTGTGCATTGAATAAGTTCATTTGTGTCATTGGATGAACAATTAGGTCATTTTGGTCCTCCCTAGGCTTATTCTTGTCAAATTAGGGTTTCTAACCAATCTTGTGCATCCAATAGGTGTGTTTGTGTCATTGGATGAACATTTAGGTCATTTTCATCCTCCCTAAGGTTATTCTTGTCCAATTAGGGTTTTCAACCAATCTTGTGCATTGAATAAGTTCATTTGTGTCATTGGATGAACAATTAGGTCATTTTCGTCCTCCCTAGACTTAATCTTGTCCAATTAGGGTTTCTAACCAATTATGTGTATCCAATTGGTGTGTTTTTGTCGTTGGATGAATATTTAGGTCTTTTACGACCTCCCCAGGCTTATTCTTGTCCAATTAGGGTTTCTAACCAATCTTGTGCATCCAATAGGTGTTTTTGTGTCATTGGATAAACATTTAGGTCATTTTCGTCCTCCCAAGGGTTATTCTTGTCCAATTAGGGTAGTCAACCAATCTTGTGCATTGAGTAAGTTCATTTGTGTCATTGGATGAACAAATAGGTCATTTTCGTCCTCCTTGGGCTTATTCTTGTCCAATTAGGGTTTATAACCAATCTTGTGCATGCAATTGGTGTGTTTGTGTCATTGGATGACCATTTAGGTCATTTACGACCTCGATAGGCTTATTCTTGTCCAATTAGGGTTTCTAACCAATCTTGTGCATCCAATAGGTGTGTTTGTGTCATTGGATGAACAATTAGGTCATTTTCATCCTCCCTAGGCTTATTCTTGTCAAATTAGGGTTTTCAACCAATCTTGTGCATTGAATAAGTTGATTTGTGTCATTGGATGAACAATTATGTCATTTTCGTCCTCCCTAGGCTTATTCTTGTCAAATTAGGGTTTCTAACCAATCATGTGCATCCAAAAGGTGTGTTTGTGTCATTGGATGAACATTTAGGTCATTTTCGTCCACCCTAGGCTTATTCTTGTCCAATTAGGGTATTAAACCAATCTTGTGCATTGAATAAGTTCCTTTGGGTCATTGGATGAACAATTAGGTCATTTTCGTCCTCCCTAGGCTTATTCTTGTCGAATTACGGTTTCTAACCAATCTTGTGCATCCAATTGGTGTGTTTGTGTCGTTGGATGAACATTTAGGTCTTTTACGACCTCCCTAGGTTATTCTTGTCCAATTACGGTTTCTAACCAATCTAGTGCATCCAACAGGTGTGTTTGTGTCATGGGATGAACAATTAGGTCATTTTCATCCTCCCTAGGCTTATTCTTGTCAAATTAGGGTTTTCAACCAATCTTGTGCATTGAATAAGTTCATTTGTGTCATTGGATGAACAATTAGGTCATTTTCGTCCTCCCTAGGCTTATTCTTGTCGAATTACGGTTTCTAACCAATCTTGTGCATCCAATTGGTGTGTTTGTGTCGTTGGATGAACATTTAGGTCTTTTACGACCTCCCTAGGTTATTCTTGTCCAATTACGGTTTCTAACCAATCTAGTGCATCCAACAGGTGTGTTTGTGTCATGGGATGAACAATTAGGTCATTTTCGTCCTCCCTAGGCTTATTCTTGTCGAATTAGGGTTTCTAACCAATCTTGTGCATCCAATTGGTGTGTTTGTGTCGTTGGATGAACATTTAGGTCTTTTACGACCTCCCTAGGCTTATTCTTGTCCAATTAGGGTTTCTAACCAATCTTGTGCATCCAATAGGTGTGTTTGTGTCATTGAATGAACAATTAGGTCATTTTCATCCTCCCTATGCTTATTCTTGTCAAATTAGGGTTTTCAACCAATCTTGTGCATTGAATAAGTTCATTTGTGTCATTGGATGAACATTTAGGTCATTTTCGTCCTCCCTAGGCTTATTCTTGTCAAATTAGGGTTTCTAACCAATCTTGTGCATCCAATAGGTGTGTTTGTGTCATTGGATGAACAATTAGGTCATTTTCATCCTCCCTAAGGTTATTCTTGTCCAATTAGGGTTTTCAACCAATCTTGTGCATTGAATAAGTTCATTTGTGTCATTGGATGAACAATTAGATCATTTTCGTCCTATCTAGGTTTATTCTTGTCCAATTACGGTATTCAACCAATCTTGTGCATTGAATAAGTTCATTTGTGTCATTGGATGAACAATTAGGTCATTTTCGTCCTCCCTAGGCTTATTCTTGTCAAATTAGGGTTTCTAACCAATCTTGTGCATTGAATAAGTTCATTTGTGTCATTGGATGAACAATTAGGTCATTTTCGTCCTCCCTAGGCTTATTCTTGTCAAATTAGGGTTTCTAACCAATCTTGTGCATCCAATAGGTGTGTTTGTGTCATTGGATGAACATTTAGGTCATTTTCATCCTCCCTAAGGTTATTCTTGTCCAATTAGGGTTTTCAACCAATCTTGTGCATTGAATAAGTTCATTTGTGTCATTGGATGAACAATTAGATCATTTTCGTCCTATCTAGGTTTATTCTTGTCCAATTACGGTATTCAACCAATCTTGTGCATTGAATAAGTTCATTTGTGTCATTGGATGAACAATTAGGTCATTTTCGTCCTCCCTAGGCTTATTCTTGTCAAATTAGGGTTTCTAACCAATCTTGTGCATTGAATAAGTTCATTTGTGTCATTGGATGAACAATTAGGTCATTTTCGTCCTCCCTAGGCTTATTCTTGTCAAATTAGGGTTTCTAACCAATCTTGTGCATCCAATAGGTGTGTTTGTGTCATTGGATGAACATTTAGGTCATTTTCATCCTCCCTAAGGTTATTCTTGTCCAATTAGGGTTTTCAACCAATCTTGTGCATTGAATAAGTTCATTTGTGTCATTGGATGAACAATTAGGTCATTTTCGTCCTCCCTAGACTTATTCTTGTCCAATTAGGGTTTCTAACCAATTATGTGCATCCAATTGGTGTGTTTGTGTTGTTGGATGAACATTTAGGTCTTTTACGACCTCCCTAGGCTTATTCTTGTCCAATTAGGGTTTCTAACCAATCTTGTGCATCCAATTGGTGTTTTTGTGTCATTGGATGAACATTTAGGTCATTTTCGTCCTCCCAAGGGTAATTCTTGTCCAATTAGGGTAGTCAACCAATCTTGTGCATTGAGTAAGTTAATTTGTGTCATTGGATGAACAATTAGGTCATTTTCGTCCTCCTTGGGCTTATTCTTGTCCAATTAGGGTTTCTAACCAATCTTGTGCATGCAATTGGTGTGTTTGTGTCATTGGATGACCATTTAGGTCATTTACGACCACGATAGGCTTATTCTTGTCCAATTAGGGTTTCTAACCAATCTTGTGCATCCAATAGGTGTGTTTGTGTCATTGGATGAACAATTATGTCATTTTCGTCCTCCCTAGGCTTATTCTTGTCAAATTAGGGTTTCTAACCAATCATGTGCATCCAAAAGGTGTGTTTGTGTCATTGGATGAACATTTAGGTCATTTTCGTCCACCCTAGGCTTATTCTTGTCCAATTAGGGTATTCAACCAATCTTGTGCATTGAATAAGTTCCTTTGGGTCATTGGATGAACAATTAGGTCATTTTCGTCCTCCCTAGGCTTATTCTTGTCGAATTACGGTTTCTAACCATTCTTGTGCATCCAATTGGTGTGTTTGTGTCGTTGGATGAACATTTAGGTCTTTTACGACCTCCCTAGGCTTATTCTTGTCCAATTACGGTTTCTAACCAATCTAGTGCATCCAATAGGTGTGTTTGTGTCATGGGATGAACAATTAGGTCATTTTCATCCTCCCTAGGCTTATTCTTGTCAAATTAGGGTTTTCAACCAATCTTGTGCATTGAATAAGTTCATTTGTGTCATTGGATGAACAATTAGGTCATTTTCGTCCTCCCTAGGCTTATTCTTGTCCAATTACGGTATTCAACCAATCTTGTGTACCCAATAGGTGTGTTTGTGTCATTGGATGAACATTTAGGTCATTTTCGTCCTCCTTAGGTTTATTCTTGTCCAATTACGGTATTCAACCAATCTTGTGCATTGAATAAGTTCATTTGTGTCATTGGATGAACAATTAGGTCATTTTGGTCCTCCCTAGGCTTATTCTTGTCAAATTAGGGTTTCTAACCAATCTTGTGCATCCAATAGGTGTGTTTGTGTCATTGGATGAACATTTAGGTCATTTTCATCCTCCCTAGGGTTATTCTTGTCCAATTAGGGTTTTCAACCAATCTTGTGCATTGAATAAGTTCATTTGTGTCATTGGATGAACAATTAGGTCATTTTCGTCCTCCCTAGACTTAATCTTGTCCAATTAGGGTTTCTAACCAATTATGTGCATCCAATTGGTGTGTTTGTGTCGTTGGATGAACATTTAGGTCTTTTACGACCTCCCTAGGCTTATTCTTGTCCAATTAGGGTTTCTAACCAATCTTGTGCATCCAATAGGTGTTTTTGTGTCATTGGATGAACATTTAGGTCATTTTCATCCTCCCAAGGGTTATTCTTGTCCAATTAGGGTAGTCAACCAATCTTGTGCATTGAGTAAGTTCATTTGTGTCATTGGATGAACAATTAGGTCATTTTCGTCCTCCTTGGGCTTATTCTTGTCCAATTAGGGTTTCTAACCAATCTTGTGCATGCAATTGATGTGTTTGTGTCATTGGATGACCATATAGGTCATTTACGACCTCGATAGGCTTATTCTTGTCCAATTAGGGTTTCTAACCAATCTTGTGCATCCAATAGGTGTGTTTGTGTCATTGGATGAACAATTAGGTCATTTTCATCCTCCCTAGGCTTATTCTTGTCAAATTAGGGTTTCAACCAATCTTGTGCATTGAATTAGTTCATTTGTGTCATTGGATGAACAATTAGGTCATTCTCGTCCTCCCTAGGCTTATTCTTGTCAAATTAAGGTTTCTAACCAATCTTGTTCATCCAATAGGTGTGTTTGTGTCATTAGATGAACATTTAGGTCATTTTCGTCCTCCCTAAGGTTATTCATGTCCAATTAGGGTTTTCAACCAATCTTGTGCATTTAATAAGTTCATTTGTGCAATTGGATGAACAATTAGGTCATTTTCGTCCTCCCTTGACTTATTCTTGTCAAATTAGGGTTTCAAATTAATCTTGTGCCTCCAATAGGTGTGTTTGTTTCATTGGATGAACATTTAGGTCATTTACGACCTCCCTAGGCTTATTCTTGTCCAATTAGGGTTTCTAACCATTCTTGTGCATCCAATCGGTGTGTTTGTGTCAATGGATGAACAATTAGGTCATTTTCATACTCCCTAGGCTTATTCTTGTCAAATTAGGGTTTTCAACCAATCTTGTGCATTGGATATGTTCATTTGTGTTATTGGATGAACAATTAGGTCATTCTCGTCCTCCCTAGACTTATTCTTGTCCAATTAGGGTTTCTAACCAATCTTGTGCATCCAATAGGTGTGTTTGTGTCATTGGATGAACAATTAGGTCATTTTCATCCTCCCTAGGCTTATTCTGGTCAAATTAGGGTTTTCAACAAATCTTGTGCATTGAATAAGTTCATTTGTGTCATTGGATGAACAATTAAGTCATTTTCGTCCTCCCTAGCCTTATTCTTGTGAAATTAGGGTTTCTAACCAATCTTGTGCATCCAAAAGGTGTGTTTGTGTCATTGGATGAACAATTAGGTCATTTTCGTCCTCCCTAGGGTTATTCTTGTCCAATTAGGGTATTCAACCAATCTAGTGCTTTGAATAAGTTCATTTGTGATATTGGATGAACAATTAGCTCATTTTCATCCTCCCTAGACATATTCTTGTCAAATTAGGGTTTTCAACCAATCTTGTGCATTGAATAAGTTCATTTGTGTCATTGGATGAACAATTAGGTCATTTTCGTCCTCCCTAGACATATTCTTGTCAAATTAGGGTTTTCAACCAATCTTGTGCATTGAATAAGTTCATTTGTGTCATTGGATGAACAATTAGGTCATTTTCGTCCTCCTTAGGCTTATTCTTGTCAAATTAGGGTTTCTAACCAATCTTGTGCACCTAATAGGTGTGTTTGTGTTATTGGATGAACAATTAGGTCATTTTTGTCCTCCCTAGGCTTATTCTAGTCCAATTAGGGTTTCTAACCAATCTTGTGCATCCAATTGGTGTGTTTATGTCATTGGATTAACATTTAGGTCATTTACGACCTCCCTAGGCTTATTCTTGTCCAATTAGGGTTTCTAACCAATCTTGTGCATCCAATAGGTGTGTTTGTGTCATCGGATGAACAATTAGGTCATTTTCATCCTCCCTAGGCTTATTCTTGTCCATATGAGGGTTTCTAACCAATCTTGTGCATCCAATAGTGTGTTTGTGTCATTGGATGAACATTTAGGTCATTTTCGTCCTCCCTAGGGTTATTCTTGTCCAATTAGGATTTTCAACCAATCTTGTGCATTGGATAAGTACATTTGTGTCATTGGATGAACAATTAGGTGAATTTCGCCCTCCCTAGGCTTTTTCTTGTCAAATTAGGGTTTCTAACCAATCTTGTGCATCCAAAAGGTGTGTTTGTGTCATTGGATGAACATTTAAGTCATTTTCGTCCTCCATAGGGTTATTCTTGTCCAATTAGGGTATTCAACCAGTCTTGTGCATTGAATAAGTTCATTTGTGTCATTGGATGACCAATTAGGTCATTTTCGTCCTCCCTAGGCTTATTCTTGTCGAATTAGGGTTTCTAACCAATCTTGTGTATCCAATTGGTGTGTTTGTGTCATTGGATGAACATTTAGGTCATTTCCGACCTCCCTAGCCTTATTCTTGTCCAATTAGGGTTTCTAACCAATCTTGTGCATCCAATAGGTGTGTTTGTGTCATAAGATGAAGAATTAGGTCATTTTCATCCTCCCTAGACTTATTCTTGTCAAATTAGGGTTTCTAATTAATCTTGTGCCTCCAATAGGTGTGTTTGTTTCATTGGATGAACATTTAGGTCATTTACGACCTCCCTAGGCTTATTCTTGTCCAATTAGGGTTTCTAACCAATCTTGTGCATCCAATCGGTGTGTTTGTGTCATTGGATGAACAATTAGGTCATTTTCATACTCCCTAGGCTTATTCTTGTCAAATTTGGGTTTTCAACCAATCTTGTGCATTGAATAAGTTCATTTGTGTCATTGGATGAACAATTAGGTCATTTTCGTCCTCCCTAGGTTTATTCTTGTCCAATTAGGGTTTCTAACCAATGTAGTGCATCCAAAAGGTGTGTTTGTGTCATTGGATGAACATTTAGGTCATTTTCGTCCTCCCTAGGGTTGTTCTTGTCCAATTAGGGTATTCAACCAATCTTGTGCATTGAATAAGTTCATTTGTGTCATTGGATGAACAATTAGGTAATTTTCGTCCTCCCTAGGCTTATTCTTGTCCAATTAGGGTTTCTAACCAATCTTGTGCATCCAATTGGTGTGTTTGTGTCATTGGATGAACAATTAGGTCATTTTCATACTCCCTAGGCTTATTCTTGTCAAATTTGGGTTTTCAACCAATCTTGTGCGTTGAATAAGTACATTTGTGTCATTGGATGAACAATTAGGTGATTTTCGCCCTCCCTAGGCTTATTCTTGTCAAATTAGGGTTCCTAACCAATCTTGTGCATCCAAAAGGTGTGTTTGTGTCATTGGATGAACATTTAGGTCATTTTCGTCCTCCCTAGGGTTATTCTTGTCCAATTAGGGTATTCAACCAATCATGTGCATTGAATAAGTTCATTTGTGTCATTGGATGAACAATTAGGTCATTTTCGTCCTCCCTAGGCTTATTCTTGTCGAATTAGGGTTTCTAACCAATATTGTGCATCCAATTGGTGTGTTTGTGTCGTTGGATGAACATTTAGGTCTTTTACGACCTCCCTAGGCTTATTCTTGTCCAATTAGGGTTTCTAACCAATCTTGTGCATCCAATAGGTGTGTTTGTGTCATTGAATGAACAATTAGGTCATTTTCATCCTCCCTATGCTTATTCTTGTCAAATTAGGGTTTTCAACCAATCTTGTGCATCCAATAGGTGTGTTTGTGTCATTGGATGAACATTTAGGTCATTTTCGTCCACCCAAGGCTTATTCTTGTCCAATTAGGGTATTCAACCAATCATGTGCATTGAATAAGTTCATTTGTGTCATTGGATGAACAATTAGGTCATTTTCGTCCTCCCTAGGCTTATTCTTGTCAAATTAGGGTTTCTAACCAATCTTGTGCATCCAATAGGTGTGTTTGTGTCATTGGATGAACATTTAGGTCATTTTCGTCCTCCCTAGGGTTATTCTTGTCCAATTACGGTATTCAACCAATCATGTGCATTGAATAAGTTCATTTGTGTCGTTGGATGAACAATTAGGTCATTTTCGTCCTCCCTAGGGTTATTCTTGTCCAATTACGGTATTCAACCAATCTTGTGAATTGAATAAGTTCATTTGTGTCATTGAATGAACAATTAGGTCATTTTTGTCCTCCCTAGGGTTATTCTTGTCCAATTACGGTATTCAACCAATCTTGTGATTTGAATAAGTTCATTTGTTTCATTGGATGAACAATTAGGTCATTTTCGTTCTCCCTAGGCTTATTCTTGTCGAATTAGGGTTTCTAACCAATCTTGTGCATCCAATAGGTGTTTTTGTGTCATTGGATGAACATTTAGGTCATTTTCGTCCTCCCTAAGGTTATTCTTGTCCAATTAGGGTTTTCAACTAATCTTGTGCATTGAATAAGTTCATTTGTGTTATTGGATGAACAATTAGGTCATTTTCGTCCTCCCTAAGGTTATTCTTGTCCAATTAGGGTTTTCAACCAATCTTGTACATTGAATAAGTTCATTTGTGTCATTGGATGAACAATTAGGTCATTTTCGTCCTCCCTAGACTTAATCTTGTCCAATTAGGGTTTCTAACCAATCATGTGCATCCAATTGTTGTGTTTGTGTCGTTGGATGAACATTTAGGTCTTTTACGACCTCCCTAGGCTTATTCTTGTCCAATTAGGGTTTCTAACCAATCTTGTGCATCCATTAGGTGTTTTTGTGTCATTGGATGAACATTTAGGTCATTTTCGTCCTCCCAAGGGTTATTCTTGTCCAATTAGGGTAGTCAACCAATCTTGTGCATTGAGTAAGTTCATTTGTGTCATTGGATGAACAATTAGGTCATTTTCGTCCTCCCTGGGCTTATTCTTGTCCAATTAGGGTTTCTAACCAATCTTGTGCATGCAATTGGTGTGTTTGTGTCATTGGATGACCATTTAGGTCATTTACGATCTCGATAGGCTTATTCCTGTCCAATTAGGGTTTCTAACCAATCTTGTGCATCCAATAGGTGTGTTTGTGTCATTGGATGAACAATTAGGTCATTTTCGTCCTCCCTAGGCTTATTCTTGTCGAATTACGGTTTCTAACCAATCTTGTGCATCCAATTGGTGTGTTTGTGTCGTTGGATGAACATTTAGGTCTTTTACGACCTCCCTAGGCTTATTCTTGTCCAATTACGGTTTCTAACCAATCTAGTGCATCCAATAGGTGTGTTTGTGTCATGGGATGAACAATTAGGTCATTTTCATCCTCCCTAGGCTTATTCTTGTCAAATTAGGGTTTTCAACCAATCTTGTGCATTGAATAAGTTCATTTGTGTCATTGGATGAACAATTAGGTCATTTTCGTCCTCCCTAGGCTTATTCTTGTCCAATTAGGGTATTCAACCAATCTTGTGCATTGAATAAGTTCATTTGTGTCATTGGATGAACAATTAGGTCATTTTCGTCCTCCCTAGGCTTATTCTTGTCCAATTAGGGTTTCTAACCAATCTTGTGCATCCAATAGTGTGTTTGTGTCATTGGATGAACATTTAGGTCATTTTCGTCCTCCCTAGGGTTATTCTTGTCCAATTAGGGTTTTCAACCAATCTTCTGCATTGATTAAGTACATTTCTGTCATTGGATGAACAATTAGGTCATTTTCGCCCTCCCTAGGCTTATTCTTGTGAAATTAGGGTTTCTAACCAATCTTGTGCATCCAAAAGGTGTGTTTGTGTCATTGGATGAATATTTAGGTCATTTTCGTCCTCCCTAGGGTTATTCTAGTCCAATTAGGGTTTCTAACCAATCTTGTGCATCCAATAGTGTGTTTGTGTCATTGGATGAACAATTAGGTCATTTTCGCCCTCCCTAGGCTTATTCTTGTCAAATTAGGGTTTCTAACCAATCTTGTGCATCCAAAAGGTGTGTTTGTGTCATTGGATGAACATTTAGGTCATTTTCGTCCTCCCTAGGGTTATTATTGTCAAATTAGGGTATTCAACCAATCTTGTACATTGAATAAGTTCATTTGTGTCATTGGATGAACAATTAGGTCATTTTCATCCTCCCTAGGCTTATTCTTGTCCAATTAGGGTTTCTAACGAATCTTGTGTATCCAATCGGTGTGTTTGTGTCATTGGAAGAACATTTAGGTCATTTACGAAATCCCTAGGCTTATTGTTGTCCAATTAGGGTTTCTAACCAATCTTGTGCATTCAATAGGTGTGTTTGTGTCATTGGATGAAGAATTAGGTCATTTTCATCCTAATTAGGCTTATTCTGGTCAAATTAGGGTTTTCAACCAATCTTGTGCATTGAATAACTTCATTTATGTCATTGGATGAACAATTAGGTCATTTTCGTCCTCCCTAGGCTTATTCTTGTCAAATTAGGGTTTCTAACCAATCTTGTGCATCCAATAGGTGTGTTTGTGTCATTGGATGAACATTTAGGTCATTTTCGTCCTCCCTAAGGTTATTCTTGTCCAATTAGGGTATTCAACCAATCTTGTACATTGAATAAGTTCATTTGTGTCATTGGATGAACAATTAGGTCATTTTGGTCCTCCCTAGGCTTATTCTTGTCAAATTAGGGTTTCTAACCAATCTTGTGCATCCAATAGGTGTGTTTGTGTCATTGGATGAACATTTAGGTCATTTTCATCCTCCCTAAGGTTATTCTTGTCCAATTAGGGTTTTCAACCAATCTTGTGCATTGAATAAGTTCATTTGTGTCATTGGATGAACAATTAGGTCATTTTGGTCCTCCCTAGGCTTATTCTTGTCAAATTAGGGTTTCTAACCAATCTTGTGCATCCAATAGGTGTGTTTGTGTCATTGGATGAACATTTAGGTCATTTTCATCCTCCCTAAGGTTATTCTTGTCCAATTAGGGTTTTCAACCAATCTTGTGCATTGAATAAGTTCATTTGTGTCATTGGATGAACAATTAGGTCATTTTCGTCCTCCCTAGACTTAATCTTGTCCAATTAGGGTTTCTAACCAATTATGTGTATCCAATTGGTGTGTTTTTGTCGTTGGATGAATATTTAGGTCTTTTACGACCTCCCCAGGCTTATTCTTGTCCAATTAGGGTTTCTAACCAATCTTGTGCATCCAATAGGTGTTTTTGTGTCATTGGATAAACATTTAGGTCATTTTCGTCCTCCCAAGGGTTATTCTTGTCCAATTAGGGTAGTCAACCAATCTTGTGCATTGAGTAAGTTCATTTGTGTCATTGGATGAACAAATAGGTCATTTTCGTCCTCCTTGGGCTTATTCTTGTCCAATTAGGGTTTATAACCAATCTTGTGCATGCAATTGGTGTGTTTGTGTCATTGGATGACCATTTAGGTCATTTACGACCTCGATAGGCTTATTCTTGTCCAATTAGGGTTTCTAACCAATCTTGTGCATCCAATAGGTGTGTTTGTGTCATTGGATGAACAATTAGGTCATTTTCATCCTCCCTAGGCTTATTCTTGTCAAATTAGGGTTTTCAACCAATCTTGTGCATTGAATAAGTTGATTTGTGTCATTGGATGAACAATTATGTCATTTTCGTCCTCCCTAGGCTTATTCTTGTCAAATTAGGGTTTCTAACCAATCATGTGCATCCAAAAGGTGTGTTTGTGTCATTGGATGAACATTTAGGTCATTTTCGTCCACCCTAGGCTTATTCTTGTCCAATTAGGGTATTAAACCAATCTTGTGCATTGAATAAGTTCCTTTGGGTCATTGGATGAACAATTAGGTCATTTTCGTCCTCCCTAGGCTTATTCTTGTCGAATTACGGTTTCTAACCAATCTTGTGCATCCAATTGGTGTGTTTGTGTCGTTGGATGAACATTTAGGTCTTTTACGACCTCCCTAGGTTATTCTTGTCCAATTACGGTTTCTAACCAATCTAGTGCATCCAACAGGTGTGTTTGTGTCATGGGATGAACAATTAGGTCATTTTCATCCTCCCTAGGCTTATTCTTGTCAAATTAGGGTTTTCAACCAATCTTGTGCATTGAATAAGTTCATTTGTGTCATTGGATGAACAATTAGGTCATTTTCGTCCTCCCTAGGCTTATTCTTGTCGAATTACGGTTTCTAACCAATCTTGTGCATCCAATTGGTGTGTTTGTGTCGTTGGATGAACATTTAGGTCTTTTACGACCTCCCTAGGTTATTCTTGTCCAATTACGGTTTCTAACCAATCTAGTGCATCCAACAGGTGTGTTTGTGTCATGGGATGAACAATTAGGTCATTTTCGTCCTCCCTAGGCTTATTCTTGTCGAATTAGGGTTTCTAACCAATCTTGTGCATCCAATTGGTGTGTTTGTGTCGTTGGATGAACATTTAGGTCTTTTACGACCTCCCTAGGCTTATTCTTGTCCAATTAGGGTTTCTAACCAATCTTGTGCATCCAATAGGTGTGTTTGTGTCATTGAATGAACAATTAGGTCATTTTCATCCTCCCTATGCTTATTCTTGTCAAATTAGGGTTTTCAACCAATCTTGTGCATTGAATAAGTTCATTTGTGTCATTGGATGAACAATTAGGTCATTTTCGTCCTCCCTAGGCTTATTCTTGTCAAATTAGGGTTTCTAACCAATCTTGTGCATCCAATAGGTGTGTTTGTGTCATTGGATGAACAATTAGGTCATTTTCATCCTCCCTAAGGTTATTCTTGTCCAATTAGGGTTTTCAACCAATCTTGTGCATTGAATAAGTTCATTTGTGTCATTGGATGAACAATTAGATCATTTTCGTCCTCCCTAGACTTAATCTTGTCCAATTAGGGTTTCTAACCAATCATGTGCATCCAATAGGTGTGTTTGTGTCATTGGATGAACATTTAGGTCATCTTGATCCTCCCTAAGGTTATTCTTGTCCAATTAGGGTTTTCAACCAATCTTGTGCATTGAATAAGTTCATTTGTGTCATTGGATGAACAATTAGGTCATTTTGGTCCTCCCTAGGCTTATTCTTGTCAAATTAGGGTTTCTAACCAATCTTGTGCATCCAATAGGTGTGTTTGTGTCATTGGATGAACAATTAGGTCATTTTCATCCTCCCTAGGCTTATTCTTGTCAAATTAGGGTTTTCAACCAATCTTGTGCATTGAATAAGTTCATTTGTGTCATTGGATGAACAATTAGGTCATTTTCGTCCTCCCTAGGCTTATTCTTGTCCAATTACGGTATTCAACCAATCTTGTGTACCCAAAAGGTGTGTTTGTGTCATTGGATGAACATTTAGGTCATTTTCGTCCTCCTTAGGTTTATTCTTGTCCAATTACGGTATTCAACCAATCTTGTGCATTGAATAAGTTCATTTGTGTCATTGGATGAACAATTAGGTCATTTTGGTCCTCCCTAGGCTTATTCTTGTCAAATTAGGGTTTCTAACCAATCTTGTGCATCCAATAGGTGTGTTTGTGTCATTGGATGAACATTTAGGTCATTTTCATCCTCCCTAGGGTTATTCTTGTCCAATTAGGGTTTTCAACCAATCTTGTGCATTGAATAAGTTCATTTGTGTCATTGGATGAACAATTAGGTCATTTTCGTCCTCCCTAGACTTAATCTTGTCCAATTAGGGTTTCTAACCAATTATGTGCATCCAATTGGTGTGTTTGTGTTGTTGGATGAACATTTAGGTCTTTTACGACCTCCCTAGGCTTATTCTTGTCCAATTAGGGTTTCTAACCAATCTTGTGCATCCAATTGGTGTTTTTGTGTCATTGGATGAACATTTAGGTCATTTTCGTCCTCCCAAGGGTAATTCTTGTCCAATTAGGGTAGTCAACCAATCTTGTGCATTGAGTAAGTTAATTTGTGTCATTGGATGAACAATTAGGTCATTTTCGTCCTCCTTGGGCTTATTCTTGTCCAATTAGGGTTTCTAACCAATCTTGTGCATGCAATTGGTGTGTTTGTGTCATTGGATGACCATTTAGGTCATTTACGACCTCGATAGGCTTATTCTTGTCCAATTAGGGTTTCTAACCAATCTTGTGCATCCAATAGGTGTGTTTGTGTCATTGGATGAACAATTAGGTCATTTTCGTCCTCCCTAGGCTTATTCTTGTCAAATTAGGGTTTTCAACCAATCTTGTGCATTGAATAAGTTCATTTGTGTCATTGGATGAACAATTATGTCATTTTCGTCCTCCCTAGGCTTATTCTTGTCAAATTAGGGTTTCTAACCAATCATGTGCATCCAAAAGGTGTTTTTGTGTCATTGGATGAACATTTAGGTCATTTTCGTCCACCCTAGGCTTATTCTTGTCCAATTAGGGTATTCAACCAATCTTGTGCATTGAATAAGTTCCTTTGGGTCATTGGATGAACAATTAGGTCATTTTCGTCCTCCCTAGGCTTATTCTTGTCGAATTACGGTTTCTAACCAATCTTGTGCATCCAATTGGTGTGTTTGTGTCGTTGGATGAACATTTAGGTCTTTTTCGACCTCCCTAGGCTTATTCTTGTCCAATTACGGTTTCTAACCAATCTAGTGCATCCAATAGGTGTGTTTGTGTCATGGGATGAACAATTAGGTCATTTTCATCCTCCCTAGGCTTATTCTTGTCAAATTAGGGTTTTCAACCAATCTTGTGCATTGAATAAGTTCATTTGTGTCATTGGATGAACAATTAGGTCATTTTCGTCCTCCCTAGGTTTATTCTTGTCCAATTACGGTATTCAACCAATCTTGTGCATTGAATAAGTTCATTTGTGTCATTGGATGAACAATTAGGTCATTTTCGTCCTCCCTAGGCTTATTCTTGTCAAATTAGGGTTTCTAACCAATCTTGTGCATCCAATAGGTGTGTTTGTGTCATTGGATGAACATTTAGGTCATTTTCGTCCTCCCTAAGGTTATTCTTGTTCAATTAGGATATTCAACCAATCTTGTGCATTGAATAAGTTCATTTGTGTCATTGGATGAACAATTAGGTCATTTTCGTCCTCCCTAGACTTAATCTTGTCCAATTAGGGTTTCTAACCAATCATGTGCATCCAAAAGGTGTGTTTGTGTCATTGGATGAACATTTAGGTCATTTTCGTCCACCCAAGGCTTATTCTTGTCCAATTAGGGTATTCAACCAATCTTGTGCATTGAATAAGTTCATTTGTGTCATTGGATGAACAATTAGGTCATTTTCGTCCTCCCTAGGCTTATTCTTGTCAAATTAGGGTTTCTAACCCATCTTGTGAATCCAATAGGTGTGTTTGTGTCATTGGATGAACAATTAGTTCATTTTCGTCCTCCCTAGGGTTATTCTTGTCCAAATACGGTATTCAACCAATCTTGTGCATTGAATAAGTTCATTTGTGTCGTTGGATGAACAATTAGGTCATTTTCGTCCTCCCTAGGGTTATTCTTGTCCAATTACGGTATTCAACCAATCTTGTGAATTGAATAAGTTCATTTGTGTCATTGGATGAACAATTAGGTCATTTTTGTCCTCCTTAGGCTTATTCTTGTCGAATTAGGGTTTCTAACCAATCTTGTGCATCCCATAGGTGTGTTTGTGTCATTGGATGAACATTTAGGTCATTTTCATCCTCCCTAAGGTTATTCTTGTCCAATTAGGGTTTTCAACCAATCTTGTGCATTGAATAAGTTCATTTGTGTCATTGGATGAACAATTAGGTCATTTTGGTCCTCCCTAGGCTTATTCTTGTCAAATTAGGGTTTCTAACCAATCTTGTGCATCCAATAGGTGTGTTTGTGTCATTGGATGAACATTTAGGTAATTTTCGTCCTCCCTAAGGTTATTCTTGTCCAATTAGGGTTTTCAACCAATCTTGTGCATTGAATAAGTTCATTTGTGTCATTGGATGAACAATTAGGTCATTTTCGTCCTCCCTAGACTTAATCTTGTCCAATTAGGGTTTCTAACCAATTATGTGCATCCAATTGGTGTGTTTGTGTCGTTGGATGAACATTTAGGTCTTTTACGACCTCCCTAGGCTTATTCTTGTCCAATTAGGATTTCTAACCAATCTTGTGCATCCAATAGGTGTTTTTGTGTCATTGGATGAACATTTAGGTCATTTTCATCCTCCCAAGGGTTATTCTTGTCCAATTAGGGTAGTCAACCAATCTTGTGCATTGAGTAAGTTCATTTGTGTCATTGGATGAACAATTAGGTCATTTTCGTCCTCCTTGGGCTTATTCTTGTCCAATTAGGGTTTCTAACCAATCTTGTGCATGCAATTGATGTGTTTGTGTCATTGGATGCCCATATAGGTCATTTACGACCTCGATAGGCTTATTCTTGTCCAATTAGGGTTTCTAACCAATCTTGTGCATCCAATAGGTGTGTTTGTGTCATTGGATGAACAATTAGGTCATTTTCATCCTCCCTAGGCTTATTCTTGTGAAATTAGGGTTTTCAACCAATCTTGTGCATTGAATAAGTTCATTTGTGTCATTGGATGAACAATTATGTCATTTTCGTCCTCCCTAGGCTTATTCTTGTCAAATTAGGGTTTCTAACCAATCATGTGCATCCAAAAGGTGTGTTTGTGTCATTGGATGAACATTTAGGTCATTTTCGTCCACCCTAGGCTTATTCTTGTCCAATTACGGTTTCTAACCAATCTAGTGCATCCAATAGGTGTGTTTGTGTCATGGGATGAACAATTAGGTCATTTTCATCCTCCCTAGGCTTATTCTTGTCAAATTAGGGTTTTCAACCAATCTTGTGCATTGAATAAGTTCATTTGTGTCATTGGATGAACAATTAGGTCATTTTCGTCCTCCCTAGGCTTATTCTTGTCCAATTAGGGTATTCAACCAATCTTGTGCATTGAATAAGTTCATTTGTGTCATTGGATGAACAATTAGGTCATTTTCGTCCTCCCTAGGCTTATTCTTGTCAAATTAGGGTTTCTAACCAATCTTGTGCATCCAATTGGTGTGTTTGTGTCATTGGATGAACATTTAGGTCATTTTCGTCCTCCCTAAGGTTATCCTTGTTCAATTAGGGTATTCAACCAATCTTGTGCATTGAATAAGTTCATTTGTGTCATTGGATGAACAATTAGGTCATTTTCGTCCTCCCTAGACTTAATCTTGTCCAATTAGGGTTTCTAACCAATCATGTGCATCCAAAAGGTGTGTTTGTGTCATTGGATGAACATTTAGGTCATTTTCGTCCACCCAAGGCTTATTCTTGTCCAATTAGGGTATTCAACCAATCTTGTGCATTGAATAAGTTCATTTGTGTCATTGGATGAACAATTAGGTCATTTTGGTCCTCCCTAGGCTTATTCTTGTCAAATTAGGGTTTCTAACCAATCTTGTGCATCCAATAGGTGTGTTTGTGTCATTGGATGAACATTTAGGTCATTTTCATCCTCCCTAAGGTTATTCTTGTCCAATTAGGGTTTTCAACCAATCTTGTGCATTGAATAAGTTCATTTGTGTCATTGGATGAACAATTAGGTCATTTTGGTCCTCCCTAGGCTTATTCTTGTCAAATTAGGGTTTCTAACCAATCTTGTGCATCCAATAGGTGTGTTTGTGTCATTGGATGAACATTTAGGTCATTTTCATCCTCCCTAAGGTTATTCTTGTCCAATTAGGGTTTTCAACCAATCTTGTGCATTGAATAAGTTCATTTGTGTCATTGGATGAACAATTAGGTCATTTTCGTCCTCCCTAGACTTAATCTTGTCCAATTAGGGTTTCTAACCAATTATGTGTATCCAATTGGTGTGTTTTTGTCGTTGGATGAATATTTAGGTCTTTTACGACCTCCCCAGGCTTATTCTTGTCCAATTAGGGTTTCTAACCAATCTTGTGCATCCAATAGGTGTTTTTGTGTCATTGGATAAACATTTAGGTCATTTTCGTCCTCCCAAGGGTTATTCTTGTCCAATTAGGGTAGTCAACCAATCTTGTGCATTGAGTAAGTTCATTTGTGTCATTGGATGAACAAATAGGTCATTTTCGTCCTCCTTGGGCTTATTCTTGTCCAATTAGGGTTTATAACCAATCTTGTGCATGCAATTGGTGTGTTTGTGTCATTGGATGACCATTTAGGTCATTTACGACCTCGATAGGCTTATTCTTGTCCAATTAGGGTTTCTAACCAATCTTGTGCATCCAATAGGTGTGTTTGTGTCATTGGATGAACAATTAGGTCATTTTCATCCTCCCTAGGCTTATTCTTGTCAAATTAGGGTTTTCAACCAATCTTGTGCATTGAATAAGTTCATTTGTGTCATTGGATGAACAATTATGTCATTTTCGTCCTCCCTAGGCTTATTCTTGTCAAATTAGGGTTTCTAACCAATCATGTGCATCCAATAGGTGTGTTTGTGTCATTGGATGAACATTTAGGTCATTTTCGTCCACCCTAGGCTTATTCTTGTCCAATTAGGGTATTCAACCAATCTTGTGCATTGAATAAGTTCCTTTGGGTCATTGGATGAACAATTAGGTCATTTTCGTCCTTCCTAGGCTTATTCTTGTCGAATTACGGTTTCTAACCAATCTTGTGCATCCAATTGGTGTGTTTGTGTCGTTGGATGAACATTTAGGTCTTTTACGACCTCCCTAGGCTTATTCTTGTCCAATTACGGTTTCTAACCAATCTAGTGCATCCAATAGGTGTGTTTGTGTCATGGGATGAACAATTAGGTCATTTTCATCCTCCCTAGGCTTATTCTTGTCAAATTAGGGTTTTCAACCAATCTTGTGCATTGAATAAGTTTCTTTTGTGTCATTGGATGAACAATTAGGTCATTTTCGTCCTCCCTAGGTTTATTCTTGTCCAATTACGGTATTCAACCAATCTTGTGCATTGAATAAGTTCATTTGTGTCATTGGATGAACAATTAGGTCATTTTCGTCCTCCCTAGGCTTATTCTTGTCAAATTAGGGTTTCTAACCAATCTTGTGCATCCAATTGGTGTGTTTGTGTCGTTGGATGAACATTTAGGTCTTTTACGACCTCCCTAGGCTTATTCTTGTCCAATTAGGGTTTCTAACCAATCTTGTGCATCCAATAGGTGTGTTTGTGTCATTGAATGAACAATTAGGTCATTTTCATCCTCCCTATGCTTATTCTTGTCCAATTAGGGTTTTCAACCAATCTTGTGCATTGAATAAGTTCATTTGTGTCATTGGATGAACAATTAGGTCATTTTCGTCCTCCCTAGGCTTATTCTTGTCAAATTAGGGTTTCTAACCAATCTTGTGCATCCAATAGGTGTGTTTGTGTCATTGAATGAACAATTAGGTCATTTTCATCCTGCCTATGCTTATTCTTGTCAAATTAGGGTTTTCAACCAATCTTGTGCATTGAATAAGTTCATTTGTGTCATTGGATGAACAATTAGATCATTTTCGTCCTCCCTAGGCTTATTCTTGTCAAATTAGGGTTTCTAACCAATCTTGTGCATCCAATAGGTGTGTTTGTGTCATTGGATGAACAATTAGGTCATTTTCATCCTCCCTAAGGTTATTCTTGTCCAATTAGGGTTTTCAACCAATCTTGTGCATTGAATAAGTTCATTTGTGTCATTGGATGAACAATTAGGTCATTTTCGTCCTGCCTAGACTTAATCTTGTCCAATTAGGGTTTCTAACCAATTATGTGCATCCAATTGGTGTGTTTGTGTCGTTGGATGAATATTTAGGTCTTTTACGACCTCCCCAGGCTTATTCTTGTCCAATTAGGGTTTCTAACCAATCTTGTGCATCCAATAGGTGTTTTTGTGTCATTGGATGAACATTTAGGTCATTTTCGTCCTCCCAAGGGTTATTCTTGTCCAATTAGGGTAGTCAACCAATCTTGTGCATTGAGTAAGTTCATTTGTGTCATTGCATGAACAAATAGGTCATTTTCGTCCTCCTTGGGCTTATTCTTGTCCAATTAGGGTTTATAACCAATCTTGTGCATCCAATTGGTGTGTTTGTGTCATTGGATGACCATTTAGGTCATTTACGACCTCGATAGGCTTATTCTTGTCCAATTAGGGTTTCTAACCAATCTTGTGCATCCAATAGGTTTGTTTGTGTCATTGGATGAACAATTAGGTCATTTTCATCCTCCCTAGGCTTATTCTTGTCAAATTAGGGTTTTCAACCAATCTTGTGCATTGAATAAGTTCATTTGTGTCATTGGATGAACAATTATGTCATTTTCGTCCTCCCTAGGCTTATTCTTGTCAAATTAGGGTTTCTAACCAATCATGTGCATCCAAAAGGTGTTTTTGTGTCATTGGATGAACATTTAGGTCATTTTCGTCCACCCTAGGCTTATTCTTGTCCAATTAGGGTATTCAACCAATCTTGTGCATTGAATAAGTTCCTTTGGGTCATTGGATGAACAATTAGGTCATTTTCGTCCTCCCTAGGCTTATTCTTGTCGAATTACGGTTTCTAACCAATCTTGTGCATCCAATTGGTGTGTTTGTGTCGTTGGATGAACATTTAGGTCTTTTTCGACCTCCCTAGGCTTATTCTTGTCCAATTACGGTTTCTAACCAATCTAGTGCATCCAATAGGTGTGTTTGTGTCATGGGATGAACAATTAGGTCATTTTCATCCTCCCTAGGCTTATTCTTGTCAAATTAGGGTTTTCAACCAATCTTGTGCATTGAATAAGTTCATTTGTGTCATTGGATGAACAATTAGGTCATTTTCGTCCTCCCTAGGTTTATTCTTGTCCAATTACGGTATTCAACCAATCTTGTGCATTGAATAAGTTCATTTGTGTCATTGGATGAACAATTAGGTCATTTTCGTCCTCCCTAGGCTTATTCTTGTCAAATTAGGGTTTCTAACCAATCTTGTGCATCCAATAGGTGTGTTTGTGTCATTGGATGAACATTTAGGTCATTTTCGTCCTCCCTAAGGTTATTCTTGTTCAATTAGGGTATTCAACCAATCTTGTGCATTGAATAAGTTCATTTGTGTCATTGGATGAACAATTAGGTCATTTTGGTCCTGCTTAGGCTTATTCTTGTCAAATTAGGGTTTCTAACCAATCTTGTGCATCCATTAGGTGTGTTTGTGTCATTGGATGAACATTTAGGTCATTTTCATCCTCCCTAAGGTTATTCTTGTCCAATTAGGGTTTTCAACCAATCTTGTGCATTGAATAAGTTCATTTGTGTCATTGGATGAACAATTAGGTCATTTTCGTCCTCCCTAGACTTAATCTTGTCCAATTTGGGTTTCTAAACAATCATGTGCATCCAAAAGGTGTGTTTGTGTCATTGGATGAACATTTAGGTCATTTTCGTCCACCCAAGGCTTATTCTTGTCCAATTAGGGTTTCTAACCAATCTTGTGCATCCAATTGGTGTTTTTGTGTCATTGGATGAACATTTAGGTCATTTTCATCCTCCCTAGGCTTATTCTTGTCAAATTAGGGTTTTCAACCAATCTTGTGCATTGAATAAGTTCATTTGTGTCATTGGATGAACAATTAGGTCATTTTCATCCTCCCTAGGTTTATTCTTGTCGAATTAGGGTTTCTAACCAATCTTGTGCATCCAATTGGTGTGTTTGTGTCGTTGGATGAACATTTAGGTCTTTTACGACCTCCCTAGGCTTATTCTTGTCCAATTAGGGTTTCTAACCAATCTTGTGCATCCAATAGGTGTGTTTGTGTCATTGAATGAACAATTAGGTCATTTTCATCCTCCCTATGCTTATTCTTGTCAAATTAGGGTTTTCAACCAATCTTGTGCATTGAATAAGTTCATTTGTGTCATTGGATGAACAATTAGGTCATTTTCGTCCTCCCTAGGCTTATTCTTGTCAAATTAGGGTTTCTAACCAATCTTGTGCATCCAATAGGTATGTTTGTGTCATTGGATGAACAATTAGGTCATTTTCATCCTCCCTAAGGTTATTCTTGTCCAATTAGGGTTTTCAACCAATCTTGTGCATTGAATAAGTTCATTTGTGTCATTGGATGAACAATTAGGTCATTTTGGTCCTCCCTAGGCTTATTCTTGTCAAATTAGGGTTTCTAACCAATCTTGCGCATCCAATAGGTGTGTTTGTGTCATTGGATGAACATTTAGGTCATTTTCATCCTCCCTAAGGTTATTCTTGTCCAATTAGGGTTTTCAACCAATCTTGTGCATTGAATAAGTTCATTTGTGTCATTGGATGAACAATTAGGTCATTTTCGTCCTGCCTAGACTTAATCTTGTCCAATTAGGGTTTCTAACCAATTATGTGCATCCAATTGGTGTGTTTCTGTCGTTGGATGAACATTTAGGTCTTTTACGACCTCCCCAGGCTTATTCTTGTCCAATTAGGGTTTCTAACCAATCTTGTGCATCCAATAGGTGTTTTTGTGTCATTGGATGAACATTTAGGTCATTTTCGTCCTCCCAAGGGTTATTCTTGTCCAATTAGGGTAGTCAACCAATCTTGTGCATTGAGTAAGTTCATTTGTGTCATTGGATGAACAAATAGGTCATTTTCGTCCTCCTTGGGCTTATTCTTGTCCAATTAGGGTTTATAACCAATCTTGTGCATGCAATTGGTGTGTTTGTGTCATTGGATGACCATTTAGGTCATTTACGACCTCGATAGGCTTATTCTTGTCCAATTAGGGTTTCTAACCAATCTTGTGCATCCAATAGGTGTGTTTGTGTCATTGGATGAACAATTAGGTCATTTTCATCCTCCCTAGGCTTATTCTTGTCAAATTAGGGTTTTCAACCAATCTTGTGCATTGAATAAGTTGATTTGTGTCATTGGATGAACAATTATGTCATTTTCGTCCTCCCTAGGCTTATTCTTGTCGAATTAGGGTTTCTAACCAATCATGTGCATCCAAAAGGTGTGTTTGTGTCATTGGATGAACATTTAGGTCATTTTTGTCCACCCTAGGCTTATTCTTGTCCAATTAGGGTATTAAACCAATCTTGTGCATTGAATAAGTTCCTTTGGGTCATTGGATGAACAATTAGGTCATTTTTGTCCTCCCTAGGCTTATTCTTGTCGAATTACGGTTTCTAACCAATCTTGTGCATCCAATTGGTGTGTTTGTGTCGTTGGATGAACATTTAGGTCTTTTACGACCTCCCTAGGTTATTCTTGTCCAATTACGGTTTCTAACCAATCTAGTGCATCCAACAGGTGTGTTTGTGTCATGGGATGAACAATTAGGTCATTTTCATCCTCCCTAGGCTTATTCTTGTCAAATTAGGGTTTTCAACCAATCTTGTGCATTGAATAAGTTCATTTGTGTCATTGGATGAACAATTAGGTCATTTTCGTCCTCCCTAGGCTTATTCTTGTCGAATTACGGTTTCTAACCAATCTTGTGCATCCAATTGGTGTGTTTGTGTCGTTGGATGAACATTTAGGTCTTTTACGACCTCCCTAGGCTTATTCTTGTCCAATTACGGTTTCTAACCAATCTAGTGCATCCAATAGGTGTGTTTGTGTCATGGGATGAACAATTAGGTCATTTTCATTCTCCCTAGGCTTATTCTTGTCAAATTAGGGTTTTTAACCAATCTTGTGCATTGAATCAGTTCATTTGTGTCATTGGATGAACAATTAGGTCATTTTCGTCCTCCCTAGGTTTATTCTTGTCCAATTACGGTATTCAACCAATCTTGGGCATTGAATAAGTTCATTTGTGTCATTGGATGAACAATTAGGTCATTTTCGTCCTCCCTAGGCTTATTCTTGTCAAATTAGGGTTTCTAACCAATCTTGTGCATCCAATTGGTGTGTTTGTGTCATTGGATGAACATTTAGGTCATTTTCGTCCTCCCTAAGGTTATCCTTGTTCAATTAGGGTATTCAACCAATCTTGTGCATTGAATAAGTTCATTTGTGTCGTTGGATGAACAATTAGGTCATTTTCGTCCTCCCTAGACTTAATCTTGTCCAATTAGGGTTTCTAACCAATCATGTGCATCCAAAAGGTGTGTTTGTGTCATTGGATGAACATTTAGGTCATTTTCGTCCACCCAAGGCTTATTCTTGTCCAATTAGGGTATTCAACCAATCTTGTGCATTGAATAAGTTCATTTGTGTCATTGGATGAACAATTAGGTCATTTTCGTCCTCCCTAGGCTTATTCTTGTCGAATTAGGGTTTCTAACCAATCTTGTGCATCCAATTGGTGTGTTTGTGTCGTTGGATGAACATTTAGGTCTTTTACGACCTCCCTAGGCTTATTCTTGTCCAATTAGGGTTTCTAACCAATCTTATGCATCCAATAGGTGTGTTTGTGTCATTGAATGAACAATTAGGTCATTTTCATCCTCCCTATGCTTATTCTTGTCAAATTAGGGTTTTCAACCAATATTGTGCATTGAATAAGTTCATTTGTGTCATTGGATGAACAATTAGGTCATTTTCGTCCTCCCTAGGCTTATTCTTGTCAAATTAGGGTTTCTAACCAATCTTGTGCATCCAATAGGTGTGTTTGTGTCATTGGATGAACATTTAGGTCATTTTCATCCTCCCTAAGGTTATTCTTGTCCAATTAGGGTTTTCAACCAATCTTGTGCATTGAATAAGTTCATTTGTGTCATTGGATGAACAATTAGATCATTTTCGTCCTCCCTAGACTTAATCTTGTCCAATTAGGGTTTCTAACCAATCATGTGCATCCAATAGGTGTGTTTGTGTCATTGGATGAACATTTAGGTCATTTTCGTCCTCCCTAAGGTTATTCTTGTCCAATTAGGGTTTTCAACCAATCTTGTGCATTGAATAAGTTCATTTGTGTCATTGGATGAACAATTAGGTCATTTTGGTCCTCCCTAGGCTTATTCTTGTCAAATTAGGGTTTCTAACCAATCTTGTGCATCCAATAGGTGTGTTTGTGTCATTGGATGAACATTTAGGTAATTTTCGTCCTCCCTAAGGTTATTCTTGTCCAATTAGGGTTTTCAACCAATCTTGTGCATTGAATAAGTTCATTTGTGTCATTGGATGAACAATTAGGTCATTTTTGTCCTCCTTAGGCTTATTCTTGTCGAATTAGGGTTTCTAACCAATCTTGTGCATCCAATAGGTGTTTTTGTGTCATTGGATGAACATTTAGGTCATTTTCGTCCTCCCTAAGGTTATTCTTGTCCAATTAGGGTTTTCAACCAATCTTGTGCATTGAATAAGTTCATTTGTGTCATTGGATGAACAATTAGGTCATTTTCGTCCTCCCTAGGCTTATTCTTGTCGAATTACGGTTTCTAACCAATCTTGTGCATCCAATAGGTGTTTTTGTGTCATTGGATGAACATTTAGGTCATTTTCGTCCTCCCAAAGGTTATTCTTGTCCAATTAGGGTTTTCAACCAATCTTGTGCATTGAATAAGTTCATTTGTGTCATTGGATGAACAATTAGGTCATTTTCGTCCTCCCTAGGCTTATTCTTGTCGAATTAGGGTTTCTAACCAATCTTGTGCATCCAATAGGTGTGTTTGTGTCGTTGGATGAACATTTAGGTCTTTTACGACCTCCCTAGGCTTATTCTTGTCCAATTAGGGTTTCTAACCAATCTTGTGCATCCAATAGGTGTGTTTGTGTCATTGAATGAACAATTAGGTCATTTTCATCCTGCCTATGCTTATTCTTGTCAAATTAGGGTTTTCAACCAATCTTGTGCATTGAATAAGTTCATTTGTGTCATTGGATGAACAATTAGATCATTTTCGTCCTCCCTAGGCTTATTCTTGTCAAATTAGGGTTTCTAACCAATCTTGTGCATCCAATAGGTGTGTTTGTGTCATTGGATGAACAATTAGGTCATTTTCATCCTCCCTAAGGTTATTCTTGTCCAATTAGGGTTTTCAACCAATCTTGTGCATTGAATAAGTTCATTTGTGTCATTGGATGAACAATTAGGTCATTTTCGTCCTCCCTAGGCTTATTCTTGTCAAATTAGGGTTTCTAACCAATCTTGTGCATCCAATAGGTGTGTTTGTGTCATTGGATGAACATTTAGGTCATTTTCGTCCTCCCTAAGGTTATTCTTGTTCAATTAGGGTATTCTACCAATCTTGTGCATTGAATAAGTTCATTTGTGTCATTGGATGAACAATTAGGTCATTTTGGTCCTCCCTAGGCTTATTCTTGTCGAATTAGGGTTTCTAACCAATCTTGTGCATCCAATTGGTGTGTTTGTGTCGTTGGATGAACATTTAGGTCTTTTACGACCTCCCTAGGCTTATTCTTGTCCAATTAGGGTTTCTAACCAATCTTGTGCATCCAATAGGTGTGTTTGTGTCATTGAATGAACAATTAGGTCATTTTCATCCTCCCTATGCTTATTCTTGTCAAATTAGGGTTTTCAACCAATCTTGTGCATTGAATAAGTTCATTTGTGTCATTGAATGAACAATTAGGTCATTTTCGTCCTCCCTAGGCTTATTCTTGTCAAATTAGGGTTTCTAACCAATCTTATGCATCCAATAGGTGTGTTTGTGTCATTGGATGAACAATTAGGTCATTTTCATCCTCCCTAAGGTTATTCTTGTCCAATTAGGGTTTTCAACCAATCTTGTGCATTGAATAAGTTCATTTGTGTCATTGGATGAACAATTAGATCATTTTCGTCCTCCCTAGACTTAATCTTGTCCAATTAGGGTTTCTAACCAATCATGTGCATCCAATAGGTGTGTTTGTGTCATTGGATGAACATTTAGGTCATCTTGATCCTCCCTAAGGTTATTCTTGTCCAATTAGGGTTTTCAACCAATCTTGTGCATTGAATAAGTTCATTTGTGTCATTGGATGAACAATTAGGTCATTTTGGTCCTCCCTAGGCTTATTCTTGTCAAATTAGGGTTTCTAACCAATCTTGTGCATCCAATAGGTGTGTTTGTGTCATTGGATGAACATTTAGGTCATTTTCATCCTCCCTAAGGTTATTCTTGTCCAATTAGGGTTTTCAACCAATCTTGTGCATTGAATAAGTTCATTTGTGTCATTGGATGAACAATTAGGTCATTTTCGTCCTGCCTAGACTTAATCTTGTCCAATTAGGGTTTCTAACCAATTATGTGCATCCAATTGGTGTGTTTGTGTCGTTGGATGAATATTTAGGTCTTTTACGACCTCCCCAGGCTTATTCTTGTCCAATTAGGGTTTCTAACCAATCTTGTGCATCCAATAGGTGTTTTTGTGTCATTGGATGAACATTTAGGTCATTTTCGTCCTCCCAAGGGTTATTCTTGTCCAATTAGGGTAGTCAACCAATCTTGTGCATTGAGTAAGTTCATTTGTGTCATTGCATGAACAAATAGGTCATTTTCGTCCTCCTTGGGCTTATTCTTGTCCAATTAGGGTTTATAACCAATCTTGTGCATCCAATTGGTGTGTTTGTGTCATTGGATGACCATTTAGGTCATTTACGACCTCGATAGGCTTATTCTTGTCCAATTAGGGTTTCTAACCAATCTTGTGCATCCAATAGGTGTGTTTGTGTCATTGGATGAACAATTAGGTCATTTTCATCCTCCCTAGGCTTATTCTTGTCAAATTAGGGTTTTCAACCAATCTTGTGCATTGAATAAGTTCATTTGTGTCATTGGATGAACAATTATGTCATTTTCGTCCTCCCTAGGCTTATTCTTGTCAAATTAGGGTTTCTAACCAATCATGTGCATCCAAAAGGTGTTTTTGTGTCATTGGATGAACATTTAGGTCATTTTCGTCCACCCTAGGCTTATTCTTGTCCAATTAGGGTATTCAACCAATCTTGTGCATTGAATAAGTTCCTTTGGGTCATTGGATGAACAATTAGGTCATTTTCGTCCTCCCTAGGCTTATTCTTGTCGAATTACGGTTTCTAACCAATCTTGTGCATCCAATTGGTGTGTTTGTGTCGTTGGATGAACATTTAGGTCTTTTACGACCTCCCTAGGCTTATTCTTGTCCAATTACGGTTTCTAACCAATCTACTGCATCCAACAGGTGTGTTTGTGTCATGGGATGAACAATTAGGTCATTTTCATCCTCCCTAGGCTTATTCTTGTCAAATTAGGGTTTTCAACCAATCTTGTGCATTGAATAAGTTCATTTGTGTCATTGGATGAACAATTAGGTCATTTTCGTCCTCCCTAGGCTTATTCTTGTCGAATTACGGTTTCTAACCAATCTTGTGCATCCAATTGGTGTGTTTGTGTCGTTGGATGAACATTTAGGTCTTTTACGACCTCCCTAGGTTATTCTTGTCCAATTACGGTTTCTAACCAATCTAGTGCATCCAACAGGTGTGTTTCTGTCACGGGATGAACAATTAGGTCATTTTCGTCCTCCCTAGGCTTATTCTTGTCGAATTAGGGTTTCTAACCAATCTTGTGCATCCAATTGGTGTGTTTGTGTCGTTGGATGAACATTTAGGTCTTTTACGACCTCCCTAGGCTTATTCTTGTCCAATTAGGGTTTCTAACCAATCTTGTGCATCCAATAGGTGTGTTTGTGTCATTGAATGAACAATTAGGTCATTTTCATCCTCCCTATGCTTATTCTTGTCAAATTAGGGTTTTCAACCAATCTTGTGCACTGAATAAGTTCATTTGTGTCATTGGATGAACAATTAGGTCATTTTCGTCCTCCCTAGGCTTATTCTTGTCAAATTAGGGTTTCTAACCAATCTTGTGCATCCAATAGGTGTGTTTGTGTCATTGGATGAACAATTAGGTCATTTTCATCCTCCCTAAGGTTATTCTTGTCCAATTAGGGTTTTCAACCAATCTTGTGCATTGAATAAGTTCATTTGTGTCATTGGATGAACAATTAGATCATTTTCGTCCTCCCTAGACTTAATCTTGTCCAATTAGGGTTTCTAACCAATCATGTGCATCCAATAGGTGTGTTTGGGTCATTGGATGAACATTTAGGTCATTTTCATCCTCCCTAAGGTTATTCTTGTCCAATTAGGGTTTTCAACCAATCTTGTGCATTGAATAAGTTCATTTGTGTCATTGGATGAACAATTAGGTCCTTTTGGTCCTCCCTAGGCTTATTCTTGTCAAATTAGGGTTTCTAACCAATCTTGTGCATCCAATAGGTGTGTTTGTGTCATTGGATGAACATTTAGGTCATTTTCATCCTCCCTAAGGTTATTCTTGTCCAATTAGGGTTTTCAACCAATCTTGTGCATTGAATAAGTTCATTTGTGTCATTGGATGAACAATTAGGTCATTTTGGTCCTCCCTAGGCTTATTCTTGTCAAATTAGGGTTTCTAACCAATCTTGTGCATCCAATAGGTGTGTTTGTGTCATTGGATGAACATTTAGGTCATTTTCATCCTCCCTAAGGTTATTCTTGTCCAATTAGGGTTTTCAACCAATCTTGTGCATTGAATAAGTTCATTTGTGTCATTGGATGAACAATTAGGTCATTTTCGTCCTCCCTAGACTTAATCTTGTCCAATTAGGGTTTCTAACCAATTATGTGTATCCAATTGGTGTGTTTTTGTCGTTGGATGAATATTTAGGTCTTTTACGACCTCCCCAGGCTTATTCTTGTCCAATTAGGGTTTCTAACCAATCTTGTGCATCCAATAGGTGTTTTTGTGTCATTGGATAAACATTTAGGTCATTTTCGTCCTCCCAAGGGTTATTCTTGTCCAATTAGGGTAGTCAACCAATCTTGTGCATTGAGTAAGTTCATTTGTGTCATTGGATGAACAAATAGGTCATTTTCGTCCTCCTTGGGCTTATTCTTGTCCAATTAGGGTTTATAACCAATCTTGTGCATGCAATTGGTGTGTTTGTGTCATTGGATGACCATTTAGGTCATTTACGACCTCGATAGGCTTATTCTTGTCCAATTAGGGTTTCTAACCAATCTTGTGCATCCAATAGGTGTGTTTGTGTCATTGGATGAACAATTAGGTCATTTTCATCCTCCCTAGGCTTATTCTTGTCAAATTAGGGTTTTCAACCAATCTTGTGCATTGAATAAGTTGATTTGTGTCATTGGATGAACAATTATGTCATTTTCGTCCTCCCTAGGCTTATTCTTGTCAAATTAGGGTTTCTAACCAATCATGTGCATCCAAAAGGTGTGTTTGTGTCATTGGATGAACATTTAGGTCATTTTCGTCCACCCTAGGCTTATTCTTGTCCAATTAGGGTATTAAACCAATCTTGTGCATTGAATAAGTTCCTTTGGGTCATTGGATGAACAATTAGGTCATTTTCGTCCTCCCTAGGCTTATTCTTGTCGAATTACGGTTTCTAACCAATCTTGTGCATCCAATTGGTGTGTTTGTGTCGTTGGATGAACATTTAGGTCTTTTACGACCTCCCTAGGTTATTCTTGTCCAATTACGGTTTCTAACCAATCTAGTGCATCCAACAGGTGTGTTTGTGTCATGGGATGAACAATTAGGTCATTTTCATCCTCCCTAGGCTTATTCTTGTCAAATTAGGGTTTTCAACCAATCTTGTGCATTGAATAAGTTCATTTGTGTCATTGGATGAACAATTAGGTCATTTTCGTCCTCCCTAGGCTTATTCTTGTCGAATTACGGTTTCTAACCAATCTTGTGCATCCAATTGGTGTGTTTGTGTCGTTGGATGAACATTTAGGTCTTTTACGACCTCCCTAGGCTTATTCTTGTCCAATTAGGGTTTCTAACCAATCTTGTGCATCCAATAGGTGTGTTTGTGTCATTGAATGAACAATTAGGTCATTTTCATCCTCCCTATGCTTATTCTTGTCAAATTAGGGTTTTCAACCAATCTTGTGGATTGAATAAGTTCATTTGTGTCATTGGATGAACAATTAGGTCATTTTCGTCCTCCCTAGGCTTATTCTTGTCAAATTAGGGTTTCTAACCAATCTTGTGCATCCAATAGGTGTGTTTGTGTCATTGGATGAACAATTAGGTCATTTTCATCCTCCCTAAGGTTATTCTTGTCCAATTAGGGTTTTCAACCAATCTTGTGCATTGAATAAGTTCATTTGTGTCATTGGATGAACAATTAGGTCATTTTGGTCCTCCCTAGGCTTATTCTTGTCAAATTAGGGTTTCTAACCAATCTTGTGCATCCAATAGGTGTGTTTGTGTCATTGGATGAACATTTAGGTCATTTTCGTCCTCCCTAGGGTTATTCTTGTCCAATTAGGGTTTTCAACCAATCTTGTGCATTGAATAAGTTCATTTGTGTCATTGGATGAACAATTAGGTCATTTTCGTCCTCCCTAGACTTAATCTTGTCCAATTAGGGTTTCTAACCAATTATGTGCATCCAATTGGTGTGTTTGTGTTGTTGGATGAACATTTAGGTCTTTTACGACCTCCCTAGGCTTATTCTTGTCCAATTAGGGTTTCTAACCAATCTTGTGCATCCAATTGGTGTTTTTGTGTCATTGGATGAACATTTAGGTCATTTTCGTCCTCCCAAGGGTCATTCTTGTCCAATTAGGGTAGTCAACCAATCTTGTGCATTGAGTAAGTTAATTTGTGTCATTGGATGAACAATTAGGTCATTTTCGTCCTCCTTGGGCTTATTCTTGTCCAATTAGGGTTTCTAACCAATCTTGTGCATGCAATTGGTGTGTTTGTGTCATTGGATGACCATTTAGGTCATTTACGACCTCGATAGGCTTATTCTTGTCCAATTAGGGTTTCTAACCAACCTTGTGCATCCAATAGGTGTGTTTGTGTCATTGGATGAACAATTAGGTCATTTTCATCCTCCCTAGGCTTATTCTTGTCAAATTAGGGTTTTCAACCAATCTTGTGCATTGA
>JBBPBS010000742.1:36443-188190 GCA_037974835.1 Cicer judaicum
ATTCTTGTCCAATTAGGGTAGTCAACCAATCTTGTGCATTGAGTAAGTTAATTTGTGTCATTGGATGAACAATTAGGTCATTTTCGTCCTCCTTGGGCTTATTCTTGTCCAATTAGGGTTTCTAACCAATCTTGTGCATGCAATTGGTGTGTTTGTGTCATTGGATGACCATTTAGGTCATTTACGACCTCGATAGGCTTATTCTTGTCCAATTAGGGTTTCTAACCAACCTTGTGCATCCAATAGGTGTGTTTGTGTCATTGGATGAACAATTAGGTCATTTTCATCCTCCCTAGGCTTATTCTTGTCAAATTAGGGTTTTCAACCAATCTTGTGCATTGAATAAGTTCATTTGTGTCATTGGATGAACAATTATGTCATTTTCGTCCTCCCTAGGCTTATTCTTGTCAAATTAGGGTTTCTAACCAATCATGTGCATCCAAAAGGTGTGTTTGTGTCATTGGATGAACATTTAGGTCATTTTCGTCCACCCTAGGCTTATTCTTGTCCAATTAGGGTATTCAACCAATCTTGTGCATTGAATAAGTTCCTTTGGGTCATTGGATGAACAATTAGGTCATTTTGGTCCTCCCTAGGCTTATTCTTGTCAAATTAGGGTTTCTAACCAATCTTGCGCATCCAATAGGTGTGTTTGTGTCATTGGATGAACATTTAGGTCATTTTCATCCTCCCTAAGGTTATTCTTGTCCAATTAGGGTTTTCAACCAATCTTGTGCATTGAATAAGTTCATTTGTGTCATTGGATGAACAATTAGGTCATTTTCGTCCTGCCTAGACTTAATCTTGTCCAATTAGGGTTTCTAACCAATTATGTGCATCCAATTGGTGTGTTTGTGTCGTTGGATGAATATTTAGGTCTTTTACGACCTCCCCAGGCTTATTCTTGTCCAATTAGGGTTTCTAACCAATCTTGTGCATCCAATAGGTGTTTTTGTGTCATTGGATGAACATTTAGGTCATTTTCGTCCTCCCAAGGGTTATTCTTGTCCAATTAGGGTAGTCAACCAATCTTGTGCATTGAGTAAGTTCATTTGTGTCATTGCATGAACAAATAGGTCATTTTCGTCCTCCTTGAGCTTATTCTTGTCCAATTAGGGTTTATAACCAATCTTGTGCATGCAATTGGTGTGTTTGTGTCATTGGATGACCATTTAGGTCATTTACGACCTCGATAGGCTTATTCTTGTCCAATTAGGGTTTCTAACCAATCTTGTGCATCCAATAGGTGTGTTTGTGTCATTGGATGAACAATTAGGTCATTTTCATCCTCCCTAGGCTTATTCTTGTCAAATTAGGGTTTTCAACCAATCTTGTGCATTGAATAAGTTCATTTGTGTCATTGGATGAACAATTATGTCATTTTCGTCCTCCCTAGGCTTATTCTTGTCAAATTAGGGTTTCTAACCAATCATGTGCATCCAAAAGGTGTGTTTGTGTCATTGGATGAACATTTAGGTCATTTTCGTCCACCCTAGGCTTATTCTTGTCCAATTAGGGTATTCAACCAATCTTGTGCATTGAATAAGTTCCTTTGTGTCATTGGATGAACAATTAGGTCATTTTCGTCCTCCCTAGGCTTATTCTTGTCGAATTACGGTTTCTAACCAATCTTGTGCATCCAATTGGTGTGTTTGTGTCGTTGGATGAACATTTAGGTCTTTTACGACCTCCCTAGGCTTATTCTTGTCCAATTACGGTTTCTAACCAATCTAGTGCATCCAACAGGTGTGTTTGTGTCATGGGATGAACAATTAGGTCATTTTCATCCTCCCTAGGCTTATTCTTGTCAAATTAGGGTTTTCAACCAATCTTGTGCATTGAATAAGTTCATTTGTGTCATTGGATGAACAATTAGGTCATTTTCGTCCTCCCTAGGCTTATTCTTGTCGAATTACGGTTTCTAACCAATCTTGTGCATCCAATTGGTGTGTTTGTGTCGTTGGATGAACATTTAGGTCTTTTACGACCTCCCTAGGTTATTCTTGTCCAATTACGGTTTCTAACCAATCTAGTGCATCCAACAGGTGTGTTTGTGTCATGGGATGAACAATTAGGTCATTTTCGTCCTCCCTAGGCTTATTCTTGTCGAATTAGGGTTTCTAACCAATCTTGTGCATCCAATTGGTGTGTTTGTGTCGTTGGATGAACATTTAGGTCTTTTACGACCTCCCTAGGCTTATTCTTGTCCAATTAGGGTTTCTAACCAATCTTGTGCATCCAATAGGTGTGTTTGTGTCATTGAATGAACAATTAGGTCATTTTCATCCTCCCTATGCTTATTCTTGTCAAATTAGGGTTTTCAACCAATCTTGTGCATTGAATAAGTTCATTTGTGTCATTGGATGAACAATTAGGTCATTTTCGTCCTCCCTAGGCTTATTCTTGTCAAATTAGGGTTTCTAACCAATCTTGTGCATCCAATAGGTGTGTTTGTGTCATTGGATGAACATTTAGGTCATTTCCGTCCTCCCTAAGGTTATTCTTGTTCAATTAGGGTATTCAACCAATCTTGTGCATTGAATAAGTTCATTTGTGTCATTGGATGAACAATTAGGTCATTTTGGTCCTGCTTAGGCTTATTCTTGTCAAATTAGGGTTTCTAACCAATCTTGTGCATCCAATAGGTGTGTTTGTGTCATTGGATGAACATTTAGGTCATTTTCATCCTCCCTAAGGTTATTCTTGTCCAATTAGGGTTTTCAACCAATCTTGTGCATTGAATAAGTTCATTTGTGTCATTGGATGAACAATTAGGTCATTTTCGTCCTCCCTAGACTTAATCTTGTCCAATTAGGGTTTCTAACCAATCATGTGCATCCAAAAGGTGTGTTTGTGTCATTGGATGAACATTTAGGTCATTTTCGTCCACCCAAGGCTTATTCTTGTCCAATTAGGGTATTCAACCAATCTTGTGCATTGAATAAGTTCATTTGTGTCATTGGATGAACAATTAGGTCATTTTGGTCCTCCCTAGGCTTATTCTTGTCAAATTAGGGTTTCTAACCAATCTTGTGCATCCAATAGGTGTGTTTGTGTCATTGGATGAACATTTAGGTCATTTTCATCCTCCCTAAGGTTATTCTTGTCCAATTAGGGTTTTCAACCAATCTTGTGCATTGAATAAGTTCATTTGTGTCATTGGATGAACAATTAGGTCATTTTCGTCCTCCCTAGACTTATTCTTGTCCAATTAGGGTTTCTAACCAATTATGTGCATCCAATTGGTGTGTTTGTGTTGTTGGATGAACATTTAGGTCTTTTACGACCTCCCTAGGCTTATTCTTGTCCAATTAGGGTTTCTAACCAATCTTGTGCATCCAATTGGTGTTTTTGTGTCATTGGATGAACATTTAGGTCATTTTCGTCCTCCCAAGGGTAATTCTTGTCCAATTAGGGTAGTCAACCAATCTTGTGCATTGAGTAAGTTAATTTGTGTCATTGGATGAACAATTAGGTCATTTTCGTCCTCCTTGGGCTTATTCTTGTCCAATTAGGGTTTCTAACCAATCTTGTGCATGCAATTGGTGTGTTTGTGTCATTGGATGACCATTTAGGTCATTTACGACCTCGATAGGCTTATTCTTGTCCAATTAGGGTTTCTAACCAATCTTGTGCATCCAATAGGTGTGTTTGTGTCATTGGATGAACAATTAGGTCATTTTCATCCTCCCTAGGCTTATTCTTGTCAAATTAGGGTTTTCAACCAATCTTGTGCATTGAATAAGTTCATTTGTGTCATTGGATGAACAATTATGTCATTTTCGTCCTCCCTAGGCTTATTCTTGTCAAATTAGGGTTCCTAACCAATCATGTGCATCCAAAAGGTGTGTTTGTGTCATTGGATGAACATTTAGGTCATTTTCGTCCACCCTAGGCTTATTCTTGTCCAATTAGGGTATTCAACCAATCTTGTGCATTGAATAAGTTCCTTTGGGTCATTGGATGAACAATTAGGTCATTTTCGTCCTTCCTAGGCTTATTCTTGTCGAATTACGGTTTCTAACCAATCTTGTGCATCCAATTGGTGTGTTTGTGTCGTTGGATGAACATTTAGGTCTTTTACGACCTCCCTAGGCTTATTCTTGTCCAATTACGGTTTCTAACCAATCTAGTGCATCCAATAGGTGTGTTTGTGTCATGGGATGAACAATTAGGTCATTTTCATCCTCCCTAGGCTTATTCTTGTCAAATTAGGGTTTTCAACCAATCTTGTGCATTGAATAAGTTCATTTGTGTCATTGGATGAACAATTAGGTCATTTTCGTCCTCCCTAGGCTTATTCTTGTCCAATTACGGTATTCAACCAATCTTGTGTACCCAATAGGTGTGTTTGTGTCATTGGATGAACATTTAGGTCATTTTCGTCCTCCTTAGGTTTATTCTTGTCCAATTACGGTATTCAACCAATCTTGTGCATTGAATAAGTTCATTTGTGTCATTGGATGAACAATTAGGTCATTTTGGTCCTCCCTAGGCTTATTCTTGTCAAATTAGGGTTTCTAACCAATCTTGTGCATCCAATAGGTGTGTTTGTGTCATTGGATGAACATTTAGGTCATTTTCATCCTCCCTAAGGTTATTCTTGTCCAATTAGGGTTTTCAACCAATCTTGTGCATTGAATAAGTTCATTTGTGTCATTGGATGAACAATTAGGTCATTTTGGTCCTCCCTAGGCTTATTCTTGTCAAATTAGGGTTTCTAACCAATCTTGTGCATCCAATAGGTGTGTTTGTGTCATTGGATGAACATTTAGGTCATTTTCATCCTCCCTAAGGTTATTCTTGTCCAATTAGGGTTTTCAACCAATCTTGTGCATTGAATAAGTTCATTTGTGTCATTGGATGAACAATTAGGTCATTTTCGTCCTCCCTAGACTTAATCTTGTCCAATTAGGGTTTCTAACCAATTATGTGTATCCAATTGGTGTGTTTTTGTCGTTGGATGAATATTTAGGTCTTTTACGACCTCCCCAGGCTTATTCTTGTCCAATTAGGGTTTCTAACCAATCTTGTGCATCCAATAGGTGTTTTTGTGTCATTGGATAAACATTTAGGTCATTTTCGTCCTCCCAAGGGTTATTCTTGTCCAATTAGGGTAGTCAACCAATCTTGTGCATTGAGTAAGTTCATTTGTGTCATTGGATGAACAAATAGGTCATTTTCGTCCTCCTTGGGCTTATTCTTGTCCAATTAGGGTTTATAACCAATCTTGTGCATGCAATTGGTGTGTTTGTGTCATTGGATGACCATTTAGGTCATTTACGACCTCGATAGGCTTATTCTTGTCCAATTAGGGTTTCTAACCAATCTTGTGCATCCAATAGGTGTGTTTGTGTCATTGGATGAACAATTAGGTCATTTTCATCCTCCCTAGGCTTATTCTTGTCAAATTAGGGTTTTCAACCAATCTTGTGCATTGAATAAGTTGATTTGTGTCATTGGATGAACAATTATGTCATTTTCGTCCTCCCTAGGCTTATTCTTGTCAAATTAGGGTTTCTAACCAATCATGTGCATCCAAAAGGTGTGTTTGTGTCATTGGATGAACATTTAGGTCATTTTCGTCCACCCTAGGCTTATTCTTGTCCAATTAGGGTATTAAACCAATCTTGTGCATTGAATAAGTTCCTTTGGGTCATTGGATGAACAATTAGGTCATTTTCGTCCTCCCTAGGCTTATTCTTGTCGAATTACGGTTTCTAACCAATCTTGTGCATCCAATTGGTGTGTTTGTGTCGTTGGATGAACATTTAGGTCTTTTACGACCTCCCTAGGTTATTCTTGTCCAATTACGGTTTCTAACCAATCTAGTGCATCCAACAGGTGTGTTTGTGTCATGGGATGAACAATTAGGTCATTTTCATCCTCCCTAGGCTTATTCTTGTCAAATTAGGGTTTTCAACCAATCTTGTGCATTGAATAAGTTCATTTGTGTCATTGGATGAACAATTAGGTCATTTTCGTCCTCCCTAGGCTTATTCTTGTCGAATTACGGTTTCTAACCAATCTTGTGCATCCAATTGGTGTGTTTGTGTCGTTGGATGAACATTTAGGTCTTTTACGACCTCCCTAGGTTATTCTTGTCCAATTACGGTTTCTAACCAATCTAGTGCATCCAACAGGTGTGTTTGTGTCATGGGATGAACAATTAGGTCATTTTCGTCCTCCCTAGGCTTATTCTTGTCGAATTAGGGTTTCTAACCAATCTTGTGCATCCAATTGGTGTGTTTGTGTCGTTGGATGAACATTTAGGTCTTTTACGACCTCCCTAGGCTTATTCTTGTCCAATTAGGGTTTCTAACCAATCTTGTGCATCCAATAGGTGTGTTTGTGTCATTGAATGAACAATTAGGTCATTTTCATCCTCCCTATGCTTATTCTTGTCAAATTAGGGTTTTCAACCAATCTTGTGCATTGAATAAGTTCATTTGTGTCATTGGATGAACATTTAGGTCATTTTCGTCCTCCCTAGGCTTATTCTTGTCAAATTAGGGTTTCTAACCAATCTTGTGCATCCAATAGGTGTGTTTGTGTCATTGGATGAACAATTAGGTCATTTTCATCCTCCCTAAGGTTATTCTTGTCCAATTAGGGTTTTCAACCAATCTTGTGCATTGAATAAGTTCATTTGTGTCATTGGATGAACAATTAGATCATTTTCGTCCTCCCTAGACTTAATCTTGTCCAATTAGGGTTTCTAACCAATCATGTGCATCCAATAGGTGTGTTTGTGTCATTGGATGAACATTTAGGTCATCTTGATCCTCCCTAAGGTTATTCTTGTCCAATTAGGGTTTTCAACCAATCTTGTGCATTGAATAAGTTCATTTGTGTCATTGGATGAACAATTAGGTCATTTTGGTCCTCCCTAGGCTTATTCTTGTCAAATTAGGGTTTCTAACCAATCTTGTGCATCCAATAGGTGTGTTTGTGTCATTGGATGAACAATTAGGTCATTTTCATCCTCCCTAAGGTTATTCTTGTCCAATTAGGGTTTTCAACCAATCTTGTGCATTGAATAAGTTCATTTGTGTCATTGGATGAACAATTAGGTCATTTTCGTCCTCCCTAGGCTTATTCTTGTCAAATTAGGGTTTCTCACCAATCTTGTGCATTGAGTAAGTTCATTTGTGTCATTGGATGAACAATTAGGTCATTTTCGTCCTCCCTGGGCTTATTCTTGTCCAATTAGGGTTTCTAACCAATCTTGTGCATCCAATAGGTGTGTTTGTGTCATTGGATGAACAATTAGGTCATTTTCATCCTCCCTAGGCTTATTCTTGTCAAATTAGGGTTTTCAACCAATCTTGTGCATTGAATAAGTTCATTTGTGTCATTGGATGAACAATTAGGTCATTTTCGTCCTCCCTAGGCTTATTCTTGTCGAATTAGGGCTTCTAACCAATCTTGTGCATCGAATTGGTGTGTTTGTGTCGTTGGATGAAGATTTAGGTCTTTTACGACCTCCCTAGGCTTATTCTTGTCCAATTAGGGTTTCTAACCAATCTTGTGCATCCAATAGGTGTGTTTGTGTCATTGGATGAACATTTAGGTCATTTTCATCCTCCCTAAGGTTATTCTTGTCCAATTAGGGTTTTCAACCAATCTTGTGCATTGAATAAGTTCATTTGTGTCATTGGATGAACAATTAGGTCATTTTCGTCCTCCCTAGGCTTATTCTTGTCAAATTAGGGTTTCTAACCAATCTTGTGCATCCAATAGGTGTGTTTGTGTCATTGGATGAACAATTAGGTCATTTTCATCCTCCCTAAGGTTATTCTTGTCCAATTAGGGTTTTCAACCAATCTTGTGCATTGAATAAGTTCATTTGTGTCATTGGATGAACAATTAGATCATTTTCGTCCTCCCTAGACTTAATCTTGTCCAATTAGGGTTTCTAACCAATCATGTGCATCCAATAGGTGTGTTTGTGTCATTGGATGAACATTTAGGTCATCTTGATCCTCCCTAAGGTTATTCTTGTCCAATTAGGGTTTTCAACCAATCTTGTGCATTGAATAAGTTCATTTGTGTCATTGGATGAACAATTAGGTCATTTTGGTCCTCCCTAGGCTTATTCTTGTCAAATTAGGGTTTCTAACCAATCTTGTGCATCCAATAGGTGTGTTTGTGTCATTGGATGAACATTTAGGTCATTTTCATCCTCCCTAAGGTTATTCTTGTCCAATTAGGGTTTTCAACCAATCTTGTGCATTGAATAAGTTCATTTGTGTCATTGGATGAACAATTAGATCATTTTCATCCTCCCTAGACTTAATCTTGTCCAATTAGGGTTTCTAACCGATCATGTGCATCCAATAGGTGTGTTTGTGTCATTGGATGAACATTTAGGTCATTTTCATCCTCCCTAAGGTTATTCTTGTCCAATTAGGGTTTTCAACCAATCTTGTGCATTGAATAAGTTCATTTGTGTCATTGGATGAACAATTTAGGTCATTTTCGTCCTCCCTAGGGTTATTTTTTTCCAATTAGGGTTTTCAACTAGTCTTGTGCATTGAATAAGTTCATTTGTGTCATTGGATCAACAATTAGGTCATTTTCGTCCTCCCTAGGCTTATACTTGTCCAATTAGGGTTTTCAACCAATCTTGTGCATCGAGTAAGTTCATTTGTGTCTTTGGATGAACAATTTGGTCAGTTTCGTCCTCCCTAGGCTTATTCTTGTCCAATTAGGGTTTCTAACTAATCTTGTGCATCCAATAGGTGTGTTTGTGTCATTGGATGAACTATTAGGGCATTTTCGGTCACCCTAGGCTTATTCTTTTCCAATTAGGGTTTTTAACCAATCTTGTGCATCCAATAGGTGTGTTTGTGTCATTGGATGAACATTTAGGTCATTTTCATCCTTCCTTGGCTTATTCTTGTCCAATTGGGGTGTCTAACCAATCTTGTGCATTCAATAGGTGTGTTTGTGTCATTTGATGAACATTTTTGTCATTTTCGTCCTTCCTAGGGTTATTTATTTTCCAATTAGGATTTTCAACCAATCTTGTGCATTGAATAAGTTCACTTGTGTCATTGGATCAACAATTACGTCATTTTCGTCCTCCCTAGGCTTATTCTTGTCCAATTAGGGTTTCTAACCAATCTTGTGCATCCAATTGCTGTGTTTGTGTCATTGGATGAACATTTAGGTCATTTACGACCTCCCTAGGCTTATTCTTGTCCAATTAGGGTTTCTAACCAATCGTGTGCGTCCAATAGGTATGTTTGTGTCATTGGATGAACAATTAGGTCATTTTCGTCCTCCCTAGGCTTATTCTTGTCCAGTTAGTGTTTCTAACCAATCTTGTGCCTCCAATAGGTGTGTTTGTGTCATTGGATGAACATTTAGGTCATTTTCATCCTCCCTAGGCTTATTCTTGTCCAATTAGGGTTTCTAACCAATCGTGTGCATCCAATAGGTATGTTTGTGTCATTGGATGAACAATTAGGACATTTTCGTCCTCCCTAGGCTTATTCTTGTCCAATTAGTGTTTCTAACCAATCTTGTGCCTCCAATAGGTGTGTTTGTGTCATTGGACGAACATTTAGGTCATTTTCATCATCCTTAGCCTTATTCTTGTCCAATTAGGGTTTCTAACCAATCTTGTGCATCCAATAGGTGTGTTTGTGTCATTGGATGAATTAGGTCATTTTCGTCCCCCCTAGGCTTATACTTGTCCAATTAGGGTTTTCAACCAATCTTGTGCATCGAGTAAGTTCATTTGTGTCTTTGGATGAACAATTTGGTCAGTTTCGTCCTCCCTAGGCTTATTCTTGTCCAATTAGGGTTTCTAACTAATCTTGTGCATCCAATAGGTGTGTTTGTGTCATTGGATGAACTATTAGGGCATTTTCGGTCACCCAAGGCTTATTCTTTTCCAATTAGGGTTTTTAACCAATCTTGTGCATCCAATACGTGTGTTTGTGTCATTGGATGAACATTTAGGTCATTTTCATCATTCCTTGGCTTATTCTTGTCCAATTTGGGTGTGTAACCAATCTTGTGCATTCAATAGGTGTGTTTGTGTCATTTGATGAACATTTTTGTCATTTTCGTCCTCCCTAGGGTTATTTTTTTTCCAATTAGGATTTTCAACCAATCTTGTGCATTGAATAAGTTCATTTGTGTTATTGGATCAACAATTAGGTCATTTTCGTCCTCCCTAGGCTTATTCTTGTGCAATTAGGGTTTCTAACCAATCTTGTGCATCCAATTGCTGTGTTTGTGTCATTGGATGAACATTTAGGTCATTTACGACCTCCCTTGGCTTATTCTTGTCCAATTAGGGTTTCTAACCAATCGTGTGCATCCAATAGGTATGTTTGTGTCATTGGATGAACAATAAGGTCATTTTCGTCCTCCCTATGCTTATTCTTGTCCAATTAGGGTTTCTAACCAATCTTGTGCATTCAATAGGTGTGTTTGTGTCATTGGATGAACATTTTGGTCATTTTCGACCTCCCTAGGCTTATTCTTGTCCAATTAGGGTTTCTAACCAATCTTGTGCATCCAATAGGTGTGTTTGTGTCATTGGATGAACATTTAGGTCATTTTCATCCTCCCTAGGCTTATTCTTGTCCAATTAGGGTTTCGAACCAATCTTGTGCATCCAATAGGTGTGTTTGTGTCATTGGATGAACATTTAGGTCATTTTCGTCCTCCCTAGGGTTATTTTTTTCCAATTAGGGTTTTCAACCAATATTGTGCATTGAATAAGTTCATTTGTGTCATTGGATCAACAATTAGGTCATTTTCGTCCTCCCTAGGCTTATTCCTGTCCAATTAGGGTTGCTAACCAATCTTGTGCATCCAATTGGTGTGTTTGGGTCATTGGATGAACATTTAGGTCATTTACGACCTCCCTAGGCTTATTCTTGTCCAATTAGGATTTCTAACCAATCGTGTGCATCCAATAGGTATGTTTGTTTCATTGGATTAACAATTAGGTCATTTTTGGTCTCCCTTGGCTTATTCTATTCCAATTAGGGTTTTTAACGAATCTTGTGCATCCAATAGGTGTGTTTGTGTCATTGGATGAATTAGGTCATTTTCGTCCCCCCTAGGCTTATACTTGTCCAATTAGGGTTTTCAACCAATCTTGTGCATCGAGTAAGTTCATTTGTGTCTTTGGATGAACAATTTGGTCAGTTTCGTCCTCCCTTGGCTTATTCTTGTCCAATTAGGGTTTCTAACTAATCTTGTGCATCCAATAGGTGTGTTTGTGTCATTGGATGAACTATTAGGGCATTTTCGGTCACCCTAGGCTTATTCTTTTCCAATTAGGATTTTTAACCAATCTTGTGCATCCAATAGGTGTGTTTGTGTCATTGGATGAACATTTAGGTCATTTTCATCATTCCTTGGCTTATTCTTGTCCAATTGGGGTGTCTAACCAATCTTGTGCATTCAATAGGTGTATTTGTGTCATTTGATGAACATTTTTGTCATTTTCGTCCTCCCTAGGGTTATTTTTTTTCCAATTAGGATTTTCAACCAATCTTGTGCATTGAATAAGTTCATTTGTGTCATTGGATCAACAATTAGGTCATTTTCGTCCTCCCTAGGCTTATTCTTGTGCAATTAGGGTTTCTAACCAATCTTGTGCCTCCAATAGGTGTCTTTGTGTCATTGGATGAACATTTAGGTCATTTTCATCCTCCCTAGGCTTATTCTTGTCCAATTAGGGTTTCTAACCAATCGTGTGCGTCCAATAGGTATGTTTGTGTCATTGGATGAACAATTAGGTCATTTTCGTCCTCCCTAGGCTTATTCTTGTCCAGTTAGTGTTTCTAACCAATCTTGTGCCTCCAATAGGTGTGTTTGTGTCATTGGATGAACATTTAGGTCATTTTCATCCTCCCTAGGCTTATTCTTGTCCAATTAGGGTTTCTAACCAATCGTGTGCATCCAATAGGTATGTTTGTGTCATTGGATGAACAATTAGGACATTTTCGTCCTCCCTAGGCTTATTCTTGTCCAATTAGTGTTTCTAACCAATCTTGTGCCTCCAATAGGTGTGTTTGTGTCATTGGACGAACATTTAGGTCATTTTCATCATCCTTAGCCTTATTCTTGTCCAATTAGGGTTTCTAACCAATCTTGTGCATCCAATAGGTGTGTTTGTGTCATTGGATGAATTAGGTCATTTTCGTCCCCCCTAGGCTTATACTTGTCCAATTAGGGTTTTCAACCAATCTTGTGCATCGAGTAAGTTCATTTGTGTCTTTGGATGAACAATTTGGTCAGTTTCGTCCTCCCTAGGCTTATTCTTGTCCAATTAGGGTTTCTAACTAATCTTGTGCATCCAATAGGTGTGTTTGTGTCATTGGATGAACTATTAGGTCATTTTCGGTCACCCTAGGCTTATTCTTTTCCAATTAGGGTTTTTAACCAATCTTGTGCATCCAATAGGTGTGTTTGTGTCATTGGATGAACATTTAGGTCATTTTCATCATTCCTTGGCTTATTCTTGTCCAATTGGGGTGTCTAACCAATCTTGTGCATTCAATAGGTGTGTTTGTGTCATTTGATGAACATTTTTGTCATTTTCGTCCTCCCTAGGGTTATTTTTTTTCCAATTAGGATTTTCAACCAATCTTGTGCATTGAATAAGTTCATTTGTGTCATTGGATCAACAATTAGGTCATTTTCGTCCTCCCTAGGCTTATTCTTGTGCAATTAGGGTTTCTAACCAATCTTGTGCCTCCAATAGGTGTGTTTGTGTCATTGGATGAACATTTAGGTCATTTTCATCCTCCCTAGGCTTATTCTTGTCCAATTAGGGTTTCTAACCAATCGTGTGCATCCAATAGGTATGTTTGTGTCATTGGATGAACAATTAGGTCATTTTCGTCCTCCCTAGGCTTACTCTTGTCTAGTTAGTGTTTCTAACCAATCTTGTGCCTCCAATAGGTGTGTTTGTGTCATTGGATGAACATTTAGGTCATTTTCATCCTCCCTAGGCTTATTCTTGTCCAATTAGGGTTTCTAACCAATCGTGTGCATCCAATAGGTATGTTTGTGTCATTGGATGAACAATTAGGTCATTTTCGTCCTGCCTAGGCTTATTCTTGTCCAATTAGTGTTTCTAACCAATCTTGTGCCTCCAATAGGTGTTTTTGCGTCATTGGATGAACATTTAGGTCATTTTCGTCCTCCCTAGGGTTATTTTTTTTCCAATTAGGATTTTCAACCAATCTTGTGCATTGAATAAGTTCATTTGTGTCATTGGATCAACAATTAGGTCATTTTCGTCCTCCCTAGGCTTATTCTTGTGCAATTAGGGTTTCTAACCAATCTTGTGCATCCAATTGCTGTGTTTGTGTCATTGGATGAACATTTATGTTATTTACGACCTCCCTAGGCTTATTCTTGTCCAATTAGGGTTTCTAACCAATCGTGTGCATCCAATAGGTATGTTTGTGTCATTGGATGAACAATTAGGTCATTTTCGTCCTCCCTAGGCTTATACTTGTCCAATTAGTGTTTCTAACAAATCTTGTGCCTCCAGTAGGTGTGTTTGTGTCATTGGATGAACATTTAGGTCATTTTCGTCCTCCCTAGGGTTATTTTTTTCCAATTAGGGTTTTCAACTAGTCTTGTGCATTGAATAAGTTCATTTGTGTCATTGGATCAACAATTAGGTCATTTTCGTCCTCCCTAGGGTTATACTTGTCCAATTAGGGTTTTCAACCAATCTTGTGCATCGAGTAAGTTCATTTGTGTCTTTGGATGAACAATTTGGTCAGTTTCTTCCTCCCTAGGCTTATTCTTGTCCAATTAGGGTTTCTAACTAATCTTGTGCATCCAATAGGTGTGTCTGTGTCATTGGATGAACTATTAGGGCATTTTCGGTCACCCTAGGCTTATTCTTGTCCAATTAGGGTTTCTAACCAATCTTGTGCATCCAAAAGGTGTGTTTGTTTCATTGGATGAACATTTAGGTCATTTTCGTCCTCGCTAGGGTTATTTTTTTCCAATTAGTGTTTTCAACCAGTCTTGTGCATTGAATAAGTTCATTTGTGTCATTGGATCAACAATTAGGTCATTTTCGTCCTCCCTAGGCTTATTCTTGTCCAATTAGGGTTTCTAACTAATCTTGTGTATCCAATAGGTGTGTCTGTGTCATTGGATGAACTATTAGGGCATTTTCGGTCACCCTAGGCTTATTCTTGTGCAATTAGGGTTTCTAACCAATCTTGTGCATCCAATTGCTGTGTTTGTGTCATTGGATGAACATTTATGTTATTTACGACCTCCCTAGGCTTATTCTTGTCCAATTAGGGTTTCTAACCAATCGTGGGCATCCAATAGGTATGTTTGTGTCATTGGATGAACAATTAGGTCATTTTCGTCCTCCCTAGGCTTATTCTTGTCCAGTTAGTGTTTCTAACAAATCTTGTGCCTCCAATAGGTGTGTTTGTGTCATTGGATGAACACTTAGGTCATTTTCATCATTCCTTGGCTTATTCTTCTCCAATTGGAGTGTCTAACCAATCTTGTGCATTCAATAGGTGTGTTTTTGTCATTTGATGAACTTTTTTGTCATTTTCGTCCTCCCTAGGGTTATTTTTTTTCCAATTAGGATTTTCAACCAATCTTGTGCATTGAATAAGTTCATTTGTGTCATTGGATCAACAATTAGGTCATTTTCGTCCTCCCTAGGCTTATTCTTGTGCAATTAGGGTTTCTAACCAATCTTGTGCATCCAATTGCTGTGTTTGTGTCATTGGATGAACATTTATGTTATTTACGACCTCCCTAGGCTTATTCTTGTCCAATTAGGGTTTCTAACCAATCGTGGGCATCCAATAGATATGTTTGTGTCATTGGATGAACAATTAGGTCATTTTCGTCCTCCCTAGGCTTATTCTTGTCCAGTTAGTGTTTCTAACAAATCTTGTGCCTCCAATAGGTGTGTTTGTGTCATTGGATGAACACTTAGGTCATTTTCATCATTCCTTGGCTTATTCTTCTCCAATTGGAGTGTCTAACCAATCTTGTGCATTCAATAGGTGTGTTTTTGTCATTTGATGAACTTTTTTGTCATTTTCGTCCTCCCTAGGGTTATTTTTTTTCCAATTAGGATTTTCAACCAATCTTGTGCATTGAATAAGTTCATTTGTGTCATTGGATCAACAATTAGGTCATTTTCGTCCTCCCTAGGCTTATTCTTGTGCAATTAGGGTTTCTAACCAATCTTGTGCATCCAATTGCTGTGTTTGTGTCATTGGATGAACATTTATGTTATTTACGACCTCCCTAGGCTTATTCTTGTCCAATTAGGGTTTCTAACCAATCGTGGGTATCCAATAGGTATGTTTGTGTCATTGGATGAACAATTAGGTCATTTTCGTCCTCCCTAGGCTTATTCTTGTCCAGTTAGTGTTTCTAACAAATCTTGTGCCTCCAATAGGTGTGTTTGTGTCATTGGATGAACACTTAGGTCATTTTCATCATTCCTTGGCTTATTCTTCTCCAATTGGGGTGTCTAACCAATCTTGTGCATTCAATAGGTGTGTTTTTGTCATTTGATGAACTTTTTTGTCATTTTCGTCCTCCCTAGGGTTATTTTTTTTCCAATTAGGATTTTCAACCAATCTTGTGCATTGAATAAGTTCATTTGTGTCATTGGATCAACAATTAGGTCATTTTCGTCCTCCCTAGGCTTATTCTTGTGCAATTAGGGTTTCTAACCAATCTTGTGCATCCAATTGCTGTGTTTGTGTCATTGGATGAACATTTATGTTATTTACGACCTCCCTAGGCTTATTCTTGTCCAATTAGGGTTTCTAACCAATCGTGTGCATCCAATAGGTATGTTTGTGTCATTGGATGAACAATTAGGTCATTTTCGTCCTCCCTAGGCTTATACTTGTCCAATTAGTGTTTCTAACAAATCTTGTGCCTCCAGTAGGTGTGTTTGTGTCATTGGATGAACATTTAGGTCATTTTCGTCCTCCCTAGGGTTATTTTTTTCCAATTAGGGTTTTCAACTAGTCTTGTGCATTGAATAAGTTCATTTGTGTCATTGGATCAACAATTAGGTCATTTTCGTCCTCCCTAGGGTTATACTTGTCCAATTAGGGTTTTCAACCAATCTTGTGCATCGAGTAAGTTCATTTGTGTCTTTGGATGAACAATTTGGTCAGTTTCGTCCTCCCTAGGCTTATTCTTGTCCAATTAGGGTTTCTAACTAATCTTGTGCATCCAATAGGTGTGTCTGTGTCATTGGATGAACTATTAGGGCATTTTCGGTCACCCTAGGCTTATTCTTGTCCAATTAGGGTTTCTAACCAATCTTGTGCATCCAAAAGGTGTGTTTGTGTCATTGGATGAACATTTAGGTCATTTTCGTCCTCGCTAGGGTTATTTTTTTCCAATTAGGGTTTTCAACCAGTCTTGTGCATTGAATAAGTTCATTTGTGTCATTGGATCAACAATTAGGTCATTTTCGTCCTCCCTAGGCTTATTCTTGTCCAATTAGGGTTTCTAACCAATCGTGTGCATCCAATAGGTATGTTTGTGTCATTGGATGTACAATTAGGTCATTTTCGTCCTCCCTAGACTTATTCTTGTCCAATTAGGGTTTCTAACCAATCTTGTGCATCCAATAGGTGTGTTTGTGTCATTGGATGAACAATTAGGTTATTTTCGGTCTCCCTAGGCTAATTCTTGTCCAATTAGGGTTTTTAACGAATCTGATGCATCCAATAGGTGTGTTTGTGCCATTGGATGAAAATTAGGTTATTTTCGTCCTCCCTAGGCTTATTCTTGTCCAATTAGGGTTACTAACCAATCTTGTGCCTCCAATAGGTGTGTTTGTGTCATTGGATGAACATTTAGGTCATTTTCATCCTCCCTAGGCTTATTCTTGTCCAATTAGGGTTTCGAACCATCTTGTGCATCCAATAGGTGTGTTTGTGTCATTGGATGAACAATTAGGTCATTTTCGGTCTCCCTAGGCTTATTCTTGTCCAATTAGGGTTTTTAACGAATCTTGTGCATCCAATAGATGTGTTTGTGTCATTGGATGAATTAGGTCATTTTCGTCCCCCCTAGGCTTATACTTGTCCAATTAGGGTTTTCAACCAATCTTGTGCATCGAGTAAGTTCATTTGTTTCTTTGGATGAACAATTTGTTCAGTTTCGTCCTCCCTAGGCTTACTCTTGTCCAATTAGGGTTTCTAACTAATCTTGTGCATCCAATAGGTGTGTTTGTGTCATTGGATGAACTATTAGGGCATTTTCGGTCACCCTAGGCTTATTCTTTTCCAATTAGGGTTTTTAACCAATCTTGTGCATCCAATAGGTGTGTTTGTGTCATTGGATGAATTAGGTCATTTTCGTCCCCCCTAGGCTTATACTTGTCCAATTAGGGTTTTCAACCAATCTTGTGCATCGAGTAAGTTCATTTGTTTTTTTGGATGAACAATTTGATCAGTTTCGTCCTCCCTAGGCTTATTCTTGTCCAATTAGGGTTTCTAACTAATCTTGTGCATCCAATAGGTGTGTTTGTGTCATTGGATGAACTATTCGGGCATTTTCGGTCAGCCTAGGCTTATTCTTTTCCAATTAGGGTTTTTAACCAATCTTGTGCATCCAATAGGTGTGTTTGTGTCATTGGATGAACATTTAGGTCATTTTCATCATTCCTTGGCTTATTCTTCTCCAATTGGGGTGTCTAACCAATCTTGTGCATTCAATAGGTGTGTTTGTGTCATTTGATGAACATTTTTGTCATTTTCGTCCTCCCTAGGGTTATTTTTTTTCCAATTAGGATTTTCAACCAATCTTGTGCATTGAATAAGTTCATTTGTGTCATTGGATCAACAATTAGGTCATTTTCGTCCTCCCTATGCTTATTCTTGTGCAATTAGGGTTTCTAACCAATCTTGTGCATCCAATTCCTGTGTTTGTGTCGTTGGATGAACATTTAGGTCATTTACGACCTCCCTAGGCTTATTCTTGTCCAATTAGGGTTTCTAACCAATCGTGTGCATCCAATAGGTATGTTTGTGTCATTGGATGAACAAATAGGTCATTTTCGTCCTCCCTAGGCTTATTCTTGTCCAATTAGTGTTTCTAACCAATCTTGTGCCTCCAATAGGTGTGTTTGTGTCATTGGATGAACATTTAGGTCATTTACGACCTCCCTAGGCTTACTCTTGTGCATTGAAGAAGTTCATTTGTGTCATTGGATCAACAATTAGGTCATTTTCGTCTTCCCTAGGCTTATACTTGTCCAATTAGGGTTTTCAACCAATCTTGTGCATCGAGTAAGTTCATTTGTGTCTTTGGATGAACAATTTGGTCAGTTTCGTCCTCCCTAGGCTTATTCTTGTCCAATTAGGGTTTCTAACTAATCTTGTGCATCCAATAGGTGTGTTTGTGTCATTGGATGAACTATTAGGGCATTTTCGGTCAGCCTAGGCTTATTCTTGTCCAATTAGGGTTTCTAACCAATCTTGTGCATCCAATTGCTGTGTTTGTGTCATTGGATGAACATTTAGGTCATTTACGACCTCCCTGGGCTTATTCTTGTCCAATTAGGGTTTCTAACCAATCGTGTGCGTCCAATAGGTATGTTTGTGTCATTGGATGAACAATTAGGTCATTTTCGTCCTCCCTAGGCTTATTCTTGTCCAGTTAGTGTTTCTAACCAATCTTGTGCCTCCAATAGGTGTGTTTGTGTCATTGGATGAATATTTAGGTCATTTTCATCCTCCCTAGGCTTATTCTTGTCCAATTAGGGTGTCTAACCAATCTTGTGCATTCAATAGGTGTGTTTTTGTCATTTGATGAACTTTTTTGTCATTTTCGTCCTCCCTAGGGTTATTTTTTTTCCAATTAGGATTTTCAACCAATCTTGTGCATTGAATAAGTTCATTTGTGTCATTGGATCAACAATTAGGTCATTTTCGTCCTCCCTAGGCTTATTCTTGTGCAATTAGGGTTTCTAACCAATCTTGTGCATCCAATTGCTGTGTTTGTGTCATTGGATGAACATTTATGTTATTTACGACCTCCCTAGGCTTATTCTTGTCCAATTAGGGTTTCTAACCAATCGTGTGCATCCAATAGGTATGTTTGTGTCATTGGATGAACAATTAGGACATTTTCGTCCTCCCTAGGCTTATTCTTGTCCAATTAGTGTTTCTAACCAATCTTGTGCCTCCAATAGGTGTGTTTGTGTCATTGGATGAACATTTAGGTCATTTTCGTTCTCCCTAGGGTTATTTTTTTCCAATTAGGGTTTTCAACTAGTCTTGTGCATTGAATAAGTTCATTTGTGTCATTGGATCAACAATTAGGTCATTTTCGTCCTCCCTAGGGTTATACTTGTCCAATTAGGGTTTTCAACCAATCTTGTGCATCGAGTAAGTTCATTTGTGTCTTTGGATGAACAATTTGGTCAGTTTCGTCCTCCCTAGGCTTATTCTTGTCCAATTAGGGTTTCTAACTAATCTTGTGCATCCAATAGGTGTTTTTGTGTCATTGGATGAACATTTAGGTCATTTTGGTCCTCCCTAAGGTTATTCTTGTCCAATTAGAGTTTTCAACCAATCTTGTGCATTGAATAAGTTCATTTGTGTCATTGGATGAACAATTAGGTCATTTTCGTCCTCCCAAGGCTTATTCTTGTCAAATTAGGGTTTCTAACCAATCTTGTGCATCCAATTGGTGTGTTTGTGTCATTGGATGAAGATTTAGGTCATTTCGTCCTCCCTAGGGTTATTCTTGTCCAATTACGGTATTCAACCAATCTTGTGCATTGAATAAGTTCATTTGTGTCATTGGATGAACAATTAGGTCATTTTCGTCCTCCCTAGGGTTATTCTTGTCCAATTACGGTATTCAACCAATCTTGTGAATTGAATAAGTTCATTTGTGTCATTGGATGAACATTTAGGTCATTTTCGTCCCCCCTAAGGTTATTCTTCTCCAATTAGGGTTTTCAACCAATCTTGTACATTGAAAAAGTTCATTTGTGTCATTGGATGAACAATTAGGTCATTTTCGTCCTCCCTAGGCTTATTCTTGTCGAATTAGGGTTTCTAACCAATCTTGTGCATCCAATAGGTGTGTTTGTGTCATTGGATGAACATTTAGGTCATTTTCGTCCTCCCTAACGTTATTCTTGTCCAATTAGGGTTTTCAACCAATCTTGTGCATTGAATAAGTTCATTTGTGTCATTGGATGAACAATTAGATCATTTTCGTCCTCCCTAGACTTAATCTTGTCCAATTAGGGTTTCTAACCAATCATGTGCATCCAATTGGTGTGTTTGTGTCGTTGGATGAACATTTAGGTCTTTTATGACCTCCCTAGGCTTATTCTTGTCCAATTAGGGTTTCTAACCAATCTTGTGCATCCAATAGGTGTTTTTGTGTCATTGGATGAACATTTAGGTCATTTTCGTCCTCCCTAAGGTTATTCTTGTCCAATTAGGGTTTTCAACCAATCTTGTGCATTGAATAAGTTCATTTGTGTCATTGGATGAACAATTAGGTCATTTTCGTCCTCCCTAGGCTTATTCTTGTCCAATTAGGGTTTCTAACCAATCTTGTGCATCCAATAGGTGTTTTTGTGTCATTGGATGAACATTTAGGTCATTTTCGTCCTCCCTAAGGTTATTCTTGTCCAATTAGGGTTTTCAACCAATCTTGTGCATTGAATAAGTTCATTTGTGTCATTGGATGAACAATTAGGTCATTTTCGTCCTCCGTAGACTTAATCTTGTCCAATTAGGGTTTCTAACAAATCTTGTGCATCCAATAGGTGTGTTTGTGTCATTGGATGAACATTTAGGTCATTTTCGTCCTCCCTAAGGTTATTCTTGTCCAATTAGGGTTTTCAACCAATCTTGTACATCGAATAAGTTCATTTGTGTCGTTGGATGAACAATTAGGTCATTTTCGTCCTCCCTAGACTTAATCTTGTCCAATTAGGGTTTCTAACCAATCATGTGCATCCAAAAGGTGTGTTTGTGTCATTGGATGAACATTTAGGTCATTTTCGTCCAACCAAGGCTTATTCTTGTCCAATTAGGGTATTCAACCAATCTTGTGCATTGAATAATTTCATTTGTGTCATTGGATGAACAATTAGGTCATTTTCGTCCTCCCTAGGGTTATTCTTGTCCAATTACGGTATTCAACCAATCTTGTGAATTGAATAAGTTCATTTGTGTCATTGGATGAACAATTAGGTCATTTTCGTCCTCCCTAGGCTTATTCTTGTCGAATTAGGGTTTCTAACCAATCTTGTGCATCCAATAGGTGTTTTTGTGTCATTGGATGAACATTTAGGTCATTTTCGTCCTCCCTAAGGTTATTCTTGTCCAATTAGGGTTTTCAACCAATCTTGTGCATTGAATAAGTTCATTTGTGTCATTGGATGAACAATTAGGTCATTTTCGTCCTCCCTAGGCTTATTCTTGTCAAATTAGGGTTTCTAACCAATCATGTGCATCCAATTGGTGTGTTTGTGTCGTTGGATGAACATTTAGGTCTTTTACGACCTCCCTAGGCTTATTCTTGTCCAATTACGGTATTCAACCAATCTTGTGCATTGAATAAGTTCATTTGTGTCATTGGATGAACAATTAGGTCATTTTCGTCCTCCCTAGGGTTATTCTTGTCCAATTACGGTATTCAACCAATCTTGTGAATTGAATAAGTTCATTTGTGTCATTGGATGAACATTTAGGTCATTTTCGTCCCCCCTAAGGTTATTCTTCTCCAATTAGGGTTTTCAACCAATCTTGTACATTGAAAAAGTTCATTTGTGTCATTGGATGAACAATTAGGTCATTTTCGTCCTCCCTAGGCTTATTCTTGTCGAATTAGGGTTTCTAACCAATCTTGTGCATCCAATAGGTGTGTTTGTGTCATTGGATGAACATTTAGGTCATTTTCGTCCTCCCTAACGTTATTCTTGTCCAATTAGGGTTTTCAACCAATCTTGTGCATTGAATAAGTTCATTTGTGTCATTGGATGAACAATTAGGTCATTTTCGTCCTCCCTAGGGTTATTCTTGTCCAATTACGGTATTCAACCAATCTTGTGCATTGAATAAGTTCATTTGTGTCATTGGATGAACAATTAGGTCATTTTCGTCCTCCCTAGGCTTATTCTTGTCAAATTAGGGTTTCTAACCAATCTTGTGCATCCAATAGGTGTGTTTGTGTCATTGGATGAACATTTAGGTCATTTTCGTCCTCCCTAGGGTTATTCTTGTCCAATTACGGTATTCAACCAATCTTGTGAATTGAATATGTTCATTTGTGTCATTGGATGAACAATTAGGTCATTTTTGTCCTCCTTAGGCTTATTCTTGTCGAATTAGGGTTTCTAACCAATCTTGTGCATCCAATAGGTGTTTTTGTGTCATTGGATGAACATTTAGGTCATTTTCGTCTTCCCTAAGGTTATTCTTGTCCAATTAGGGTTTTCAACCAATCTTGTGCATTGAATAAGTTCATTTGTGTCATTGGATGAACAATTAGGTCATTTTCGTCCTCCCTAGGCTTATTCTTGTCAAATTAGGGTTTCTAACCAATCTTGTGCATCCAATAGGTGTGTTTGTGTCATTGGATGAACAATTAGGTCATTTTCATCCTCCCTAGGGTTATTCTTGTCCAATTAGGGTTTTCAAAAAATCTTGTGCATTGAATAAGTTCATTTGTGTCATTGGATGAACAATTAGGTCATTTTCGTCCTCCCTAGGCTTATTCTTGTCAAATTTGGGTTTCTAACCAATCTTGTGCATCGAATAGGTGTGTTTGTGTCATTGGATGAACATTTAGGTCATTTTCGTCCTCCCTAAGGTTATTCTTGTCCAATTAGGGTTTTCAACCAATCTTGTGCATTGAATAAGTTCATTTGTGTCATTGGATGAACAATTAGGTCATTTTCGTCCTCCGTAGACTTAATCTTGTCCAATTAGGGTTTCTAACAAATCTTGTGCATCCAATAGGTGTGTTTGTGTCATTGGATGAACATTTAGGTCATTTTCGTCCTCCCTAAGGTTATTCTTGTCCAATTAGGGTTTTCAACCAATCTTGTACATCGAATAAGTTCATTTGTGTCGTTGGATGAACAATTAGGTCATTTTCGTCCTCCCTAGACTTAATCTTGTCCAATTAGGGTTTCTAACCAATCATGTGCATCCAAAAGGTGTGTTTGTGTCATTGGATGAACATTTAGGTCATTTTCGTCCAACCAAGGCTTATTCTTGTCCAATTAGGGTATTCAACCAATCTTGTGCATTGAATAATTTCATTTGTGTCATTGGATGAACAATTAGGTCATTTTCGTCCTCCCTAGGGTTATTCTTGTCCAATTACGGTATTCAACCAATCTTGTGAATTGAATAAGTTCATTTGTGTCAATGGATGAACAGTTAGGTCATTTTCGTCCTCCCTAAGCTTATTCTTGTCGAATTAGGGTTTCTAACCAATCTTGTGCATCGAATAGGTGTTTTTGTGTCATTGGTTGAACATTTAGGTCATTTTCGTCCTCCCTAAGGTTATTCTTGTCCAATTAGGGTTTTCAACCAATCTTGTGCATTGAATAAGTTCATTTGTGTCATTGGATGAACAATTAGGTCATTTTCGTCCTCCCTAGGCTTATTCTTGTCAAATTAGGGTTTCTAACCAATCTTGTGCATCCAATAGGTGTGTTTGTGTCATTGGATGAACATTTAGGTCATTTTCGTCCTCCCTTGGGTTATTCTTGTCCAATTACGGTATCCAACCAATCTTGTGCATTGAATAAGTTCATTTGTGTCATTGGATGAACAATTAGGTCATTTTCGTCCTCCCTAGGGTTATTCTTGTCCAAATACGGTATTCAACTAATCTTGTGAATTGAATAAGTTCATTTGTGTCATTGGATGAACAATTAGGTCATTTTCGTCCTCCCTAGGCTTATTCTTGTCGAATTACGGTTTCTAACCAATCTTGTGCATCCAATAGGTGTTTTTGTGTCATTGGATGAACATTTAGGTCATTTTCGTCCTCCCTAAGGTTATTCTTGTCCAATTAGGGTTTTCAACCAATCTTGTGCATTGAATAAGTTCATTTGTGTCATTGGATGAACAATTAGGTCATTTTCGTCCTCCCTAGGCTTATTCTTGTCGAATTAGGGTTTCTAACCAATCTTGTGCATCCAATAGGTGTTTTTGTGTCATTGGATGAACATTTAGGTCATTTTCGTCCTCCCTAAGGTTATTCTTGTCCAATTAGGGTTTTCAACCAATCTTGTGCATTGAATAAGTTCATTTGTGTCATTGGATGAACAATTAGGTCATTTTCGTCCTCCCTAGGCTTTTTCTTGTCAAATTAGGGTTTCTAACCAATCTTGTGCATCCAATAGGTGTGTTTGTGTCATTGGATGAACATTTAGGTCATTTTCGTCCTCCCTAGGGTTATTCTTGTCCAATTACGGTATTCAACCAATCTTGTGCATTGAATAAGTTCATTTCTGTCATTGGATGAACAATTAGGTCATTTTCGTCCTCCCTAGGCTTATTCTTGTCGAATTAGGGTTTCTAACCAATCTTGTGCATCCAATAGGTGTGTTTGTGTCATTGGATGAACATTTAGGTCATTTTCGTCCTCCCTAACGTTATTCTTGTCCGATTAGGGTTTTCAACCAATCTTGTGCATTGAGTAAGTTCATTTGTGTCATTGGATGAACAATTAGGTCATTTTCGTCCTCCCTAGACTTAATCTTGTCCAATTAGGGTTTCTAACCAATCATGTGCATCCAATTGGTGTGTTTGTGTCGTTGGATGATCATTTAGGTCTTTTACGACCTCCCTAGGCTTATTCTTGTCCATTTAGGGTTTCTAACCAATCTTGTGCATCCAATAGGTGTTTTTGTGTCATTGGATGAACATTTAGGTCATTTTCGTCCTCCCAAAGGTTATTCTTGTCCAATTAGGGTTTTCAACCAATCTTGTGCATTGAATAAGTTCATTTGTGTCATTGGATGAACAATTAGGTCATTTTCGTCCTCCCTAGACTTAATCTTGTCCAATTAGGGTTTCTAACCAATCTTGTGCATCCAATTGGTGTGTTTGTGTCATTGGATGAACATTTAGGTCATTTACGACCTCCCTAGGCTTATTCTTATCCATTGAGGGTTTCTAACCAATCGTGTGCATCCAATAGGTATGTTTGTGTCATTGGATGAACAATTAGGTCATTTTCGTCCTCCCTAGGCTTATTCTTGTCCAATTAGGGTTTCTAACCAATCTTGTGCATCCAATAGGTGTGTTTGTGTCATTAGATGAACATTTTCGTCATTTTCGACCTCCGTAGGCTTATTCTTTTCCAATTAGGGTTTCTGACCAATCTTGTGCATCCAATAGGTGTGTTTATATTATTGGATTAACAATTAGGTCATTTTCGTCCTCCCTAGGGTTATTTTATTCCAATTATGGTTTTCAACCAATCTTGTGCATTGAATAAGTTCATTTGTGTCATTGGATGAACAATTAGGTCATTTTCGTCCTCCCTAGGCTTATTCTTGTCCAATTAGGGTTTCTAAACAATCTTGTGCATCCAATTGGTGTGTTTGTGTCATTGGATGAACATTTAGGTCATTTTCATCATCTTTTGGCTTATTCTTGGCCAATTAGGGTTTCTAACCAATCTTGTGCATCTAATAGGTGTGTTTGTGTCATTGGATGAACATTTTCGTCATATTCGACGTCCCTAGGCTTATTCTTGTCCGATTAGGGTTTCTAACCAATCTTGTGTCTCCAATAGGTGTGTTTGTGTCATTGGATGATGATTTAGGTCATTTTCGGTCTCCCTAGGCTTATTCTTATCCAATTAAGGTTTTCAACGAATCTTGTGCATTGAATAAGTTCATTTGTGTCATTGGATCAACAATTAGGTCATTTTCGTCCTCCCTAGGCTTATTCTTGTCCAATTAGGGTTTCTAACCAATCTTGTGCATCCAATAGGTGTGTTTGTGTCATTGGATGAACATTTTCGTCATTTTCGACCTCCCTTGGCTTATTCTTATCTAATTAGGGTTTCTAACCAATCTTGTGCATCCAATAGGTGTGTTTGTATCATTGAATTAACAATTAGGTCATTTTCGTCCTCCCTAGTGTTATTTTATTCCAATTACGGTTTTCAACCAATCTTGTGCATTGAATAAGTTCATTTGTGTCATTGGATGAACAATTAGGTCATTTTCGTCCTCCCTAGGCTTATTCTTGTCCAATTAGGGTTTCTAACCAATCTTGTGCATCCAATAGGTGTGTTTGTGTCATTGGATGAACATTTTTCGTCATTTTCGACCTCCCTTGGCTTATTCTTATCCAATTAGGGTTTCTAACCAATCTTGTGCATCCAATAGGTCTGTCTGTATCATTGAATTAACAATTAGGTCATTTTCGTCCTCCCTAGGGTTATTTTATTCCAATTAGGGTTTTCAACCAATCTTGTGCATTGAATAAGTTCATTTGTGTCATAGGATGAACAATTAGGTCATTTTCGTCGTCCCTAGGCTTATTCTTGTCCAATTAGGGTTTCTAAACAATCTTGTGCATCCAATTGGTGTGTTTGTGTCATTGCATGAACATTTAGGGCATTTTCATCTTCCCTATGCTTATTCTTGTCCAATTAGGGTTTCTAACCAATCTTCTACATCCAATAGGTGTGTTTGTGTCATTGGATGAACAATTAGGTCATTTTCGGTCTCCCTAGGCTTATTGTTGTCCAATTAGGGTTTCTAACCAATCGTTTGCATCCAATAGGTGTGTTTGTGTCATTGGATGAACAATTAGGTCATTTTCGTCCTCCCTAGGCTTATTCTTGTCCAATTAGTGTTTCTAACCAATCTTGTGCCTCCAATAGGTGTGTTTGTGTTATTGGATGAACATTTAGGTCATTTTCATCCTCCCTAGGCTTATTCTTGTCCAATTAGGGTTTCTAACCAATCTTGTGCATCCAATAGGTATGTTTGTGTTATTGGATGAACAATTTGGTTATTTTCGTCCTCCCTAGGCTTATTCTTGTCCAATTAGGGTTTCCAACTAATCTTGTGCATCCAATAGGTGTGTTTGTGTCATTGGATGAACTATTAGGTCATTTACTGTCTCCCTAGGCTTATTATTTTCCAATTAGGGTTTTTAACCAATCTTGTGCATCCAATAGGTGTGTTTGTGTCATTGGATGAACATTTAGGTCATTTTCGTCATCCCTTAGCTTATTCTTGTCCAATTAGGGTTTCCAACCAATCTTGTGTCTCCAATAGGTGTGTTTGTGTCATTGGATGAACAATTAGGTCATTTTCGGTCTCCCTAGGCTTATTCTTGTCCAATTAGGGTTTCTAACCAATCTTGTGCATCCAATAGGGGTGTTTGTGTCATTGGATGAAGATTTAGCTCATTTTCGTCCTCCCTAGGGTTATTCTTTTCCAATTAGGGTTTTTAACCAATCTTGTGCATTGAATAAGTTCATTTGTGTCATTGGAAGAACAATTAGGTCATTTTCGTCCTCCCTAGGCTTCTTCTTGTCCAATTAGGGTTTCTAACCAATCTTGTGCATCGAATTGGTGTGTTTGTGTCATTGGATGAACAATTAAGTTATTTTCGGTCTCCCTAGGCTAATTCTTGTCCAATTAGGGTTTTTAACGAATCTTGTGCATCCAATAGGTGTGTTTGTGTCATTGGATGAACATTTAGGTCATTTTCGTCCTCCCTAGGCTTATTCTTGTCCAATTAGGGTTTTCAACCAATCTTATGTATCGAGTAAGTTCATTTGTGTCTTTGGATGAACAATTTGGTCATTTTCGTCCTCCCTAGGCTTATTCTTGTCCAATTAGGGTTTCTAACTAATCTTGTGCATCCAATAGGTGTGTTTGTGTCATTGGATGAACTATTAGGTCATTTTCGGTCTCCCTAGGCTTATTCTTTTCCAATTAGGGTTTTAACCAATCTTATGCATCCAATAGGTGTGTTTGTGTCATTGGATGAACATTTTGGTCATTTTCGACCTCCCTAGGCTTATTCTTGTCCAATTAGGGTTTCTAACCAACCTTGTGCATCCAATAGGTGTGTTTGTGTCATTGGATGAACTATTAAGTCATTTTCGTCCTCCCGAGGCTTATTCTTGTCAAATTAGGGTTTCTAACCAATCTTGTGCATCCAATTGATGTGTTCGTGTCATTGGATGAACATTTAGGTCATTTACGACCTCCCTAGGCTTATTCTTGTCCAATTAGGGTTTCTAACCAATCGTGTGCATCCAAAAGGTAAGTTTGTGTCAATGGATGAACAATGAGGACATTTTCGTCCTCCCTAGGCTTATTCTGGTCCAATTAGGGTTTCTAACCAATCTTGTGTCTCCAATAGGTGTGTTTGTGTCATTGGATGAACAATTAGGTTATTTTCGGTCTCCCTAGGCTAATTCTTGTCCAATTAGGATTTTTAACGAATCTTGTGCATCCAATTGGTGTGTTTGTGTCATTGGATGAACATTTAGTTCATTTTCGTCCTGCCTAGGCTTATTCTTGTCCAATTATGGTTTTCAACCAATCTTGTGCATCGAATAAGTTCGTTTGTGTATTTGGATGAACAATTAGGTCATTTTCGTCCTCCCTTGGCTTATTCTTGTCCAATTAGAGTTTCTAACTAATCTTGTGCATCCAATAGGTGTGTTTGTGTCATTGGATGAACAATTAGGTCATTGTCGTCATCCCTTTTCTTATTCTTGTCCAATTAGGGTTTCTAAACAATCTTGTGCATTCAATAGGTGTGTTTGTGTCATAGGATGAACATTTTGGTCATTTTCGACCTCCCTAGGCTTATTCTTGTCCAATTAGGGTTTCTCACCAACCTTGTGCATCCAATATGTGTGTTTGTGTCATTGGATGAACATTTAGGTCATTTTCTTCCTCCCTAGGGTTATTTTTTTCCAATTAGGGTTTTCAACCAATCTTGTGCATTGAATAAGTTCATTTGTGTCTTTGGATGAACAATTAGGTCATTTTCGTCCTCCCTAGGCTTATTGTTGTCCAATTAGGGTTTCTAAACAATCTTGTGCCTCCAATAGGTGTGTTTGTGTCATTGGATGAACATTTAGTTCATTTTCGTCCTCTCTAGGCTTATTCTTGTCCAATTAGGGTTTTTAACCAATCTTGTGCCTCCAATAGGTGTGTTTGTGTCATTGGATGAACATTTAGGTCGTTTTCGTGCTCCCTAGGGTTATTTTTTTCCAATTAGGGTTTTCAACCAATCTTGTGCATTGAATAAGTTCATTTGTGTCTTTGGATGAACAATTAGGTCATTTTCGTCCTCCCTTGGCTTATTCTTGTCCAATTAGAGTTTCTAACTAATCTTGTGCATCCAATAGCTGTGTCTATGTCATTGGATGAAAAACTAGGTCATTTTCGGTCTCCCTAGACTTATTCTTGTCCAGTTAGGGTTTTTAACCAATCTTGTGCATCCAATTGGTGTGTTTGTGTCATTGGATGAACATTTTGGTCATATTCGACGTCCTTAGGCTTATTCTTGTCCAATTAGGGTTTCTAACCAAACTTGTGCATCCAATAGGTGTGTTTCTGTCATTGGATGAAGATTTAGCTCATTTTCGTCCTCCCTAGGGTTATTCTTGTCCAATTAAGGTATTCAACTAATCTTGTGTATTGAATAAGTTCATTTGTGTCATTGGATGAACATTTAGGTCATTTTCGTCCTCCCTAGGGTTATTTTTTTCCAATAAGGTTGTGTTTGTGTCATTGGATGAACTATTAGGTCATTTTCGGTCTCCCTAGGCTTATTCTTGTCCAATTAGGGTTTTTAACGAATCTTGTGCATCCAATAGGTGTGTTTGTGTCATTTGGATGAACATTTAGGTCATTTTCTTCCTCCCTAGGGTTATTTTTTTCCAATTAGGGATTTCAACCAGTCTTGTGCATTGAATAAGTTCATTTGTGTCATTGGATCAACAATTAGGTCATTTCCGTCCTCCCTAGGCTTATTCTTGTCCAATTAGGGTTTCTAACCAATCGTGTACATCCAATAGGTATGTTTGTGTCATTGGATGAACAATTAGGTCATTTTCGTCCTCCCTAGGCTTATTCTTGTCCAATTAGGGTTTCTAACCAATCTTGTGCATCCAATAGGTGTGTTTGTGTCATTGGATGAACATTTAGGTCATTTTCATCCTCCCTAGGCTTATTCTTGTCCAATTAGGGTTTCTAACCAATCTTGTGCATCGAATTGGTGTGTTTGTGTCATTGGATGAACATTTAGGTCATTTTCGTCCTCCCTAGGGTTATTTTTTTCTAATTAGGGTTTTCAACGAATCTTGTGCTTTGAATAAGTTCATTTGTGTCATTGGATGAACAAGTAGGTCATTTTCGTCCTCCCTAGGCTTATTCTTGTCCAATTAGGGTTTCTAACCAATCTTGTGCATCGAATTGGTGTGTTTGTGTCATTGGATGAACATTTAGGTCATTTACGACCTCCCTAGGCTTATTCTTGTCCAATTAGGGTTTCTAACCAAACGTGTGCATCCAATAGGTAAGTTTGTGTCAATGGATGAACAATTAGGTCATTTTCGTCCTCCCTAGGCTTATTGTGGTCCAATTAGGGTTTCTAACCAATCTTGTGTCCCCAATAGGTGTGTTTGTGTCATTGGATGAACAATTAGGTCATTTTCGGTCTCCCTAGGCTTATTCTTGTCCAATTAGGGTTTCCAACTAATCTTGTGCATCCAATAGGTTTGTTTGTGTGATTGGATGAACTATTAGGTCATTTTCTGTCTCCCTAGGCTTATTCTTTTCCAATTAGGGTTTTTAACCAATCTTGTCCATCCAATAGGTGTGTTTGTGTCATTGGATGAACATTTAGGTCATTTTCGTCATCCCTTAGCTTATTCTTGTCCAATTAGGGTGTCTAACCAATCTTGTGCATTCAATAGGTGTGTTTGTGTCATTGGATGAACTATTAGGTCATTTTCGGTCTCCCTAGGCTTATTCTTTTCCAATTAGGGTTTTTAACCAATCTTGTGCATCCAATAGGTGTGTTTGTGTCATTGGATGAACATTTAGGTTATTTTCGTCATTCCTTGGCTTATTCTTGTCCAATTAGGGTGTGTAACCAATCTTGTGCATTCAATAGGTGTGTTTGTGTCATTGGATGAACATTTTGGTCATTTTCGACCTCCCTAGGCTTATTCTTGTCCAATTAGGGTTTCTAACCAATCTTGTGCATCCAATAGGTGTGTTTGTGTCATTGGATGAACATTTAGGTCATTTTCATCCTCCCTAGGCTTATTCTTGTCCAATTAGGGTTTCTAACCAATCTTGTGCATCGAATTGGTGTGTTTGTGTCATTGGATGAACATTTAGGTCATTTTCGTCCTCCCTAGGGTTATTTTTTTCCAATTAGGGTTTTCAACGAATCTTGTGCTTTGAATAAGTTCATTTGTGTCATTGGATGAACAAGTAGGTCATTTTCGTCCTCCCTAGGCTTATTCTTGTCAAATTAGGGTTTCTAACCAATCTTGTGCATCGAATTGGTGTGTTTGTGTCATTGGATGAACATTTAGGTCATTTACGACCTCCCTAGGCTTATTCTTGTCCAATTAGGGTTTCTAACCAATCGTGTGCATCCAATAGGTAAGTTTGTGTCAATGGATGAACAATTAGGTCATTTTCGTCCTCCCTAGGCTTATTGTGGTCCAATTAGGGTTTCTAACCAATCTTGTGTCCCCAATAGGTGTGTTTGTGTCATTGGATGAACAATTAGGTCATTTTCGGTCTCCCTAGGCTTATTCTTGTCCAATTAGGGTTTCTAACTAATCTTGTGCATCCAATAGGTGTGTTTGTGTGATTGGATGAACTATTAGGTCATTTTCTGTCTCCCTAGGCTTATTCTTTTCCAATTAGGGTTTTTAACCAATCTTGTCCATCCTATAGGTGTGTTTGTGTCATTGGATGAACATTTAGGTCATTTTCGTCATCCCTTAGCTTATTCTTGTCCAATTAGGGTTTCTAACCAATCTTGTGCATCCAAAAGGTGTGTTTGTGTCATTGGATGAACATTTAGGTCATTTTCGTCCTCCCTAGGCTTATTCTTGTCCAAATAGGGTTTCTAACTAATCTTGTGCATCCAATAGGTGTGTTTGTGTCATTGGATGAACATTTAGGTCATTTTTGTCCTCCCTAGGGTTATTTTTTTCCAATTAGGGTTTTCAACGAATCTTGTGCTTTGAATAAGTTCATTTGTGTCATTGGATGAACAAGTAGGTCATTTTCGTCCTCCCTAGGCTTATTCTTGTCCAATTAGGGTTTCTAACCAATCTTGTGCATCGAATTGGTGTGTTTGTGTCATTGGATGAACATTTAGGTCATTTACGACCTCCCTAGGCTTATTCTTGTCCAATTAGGGTTTCTAACCAATCGTGTGCATCCAATAGGTAAGTTTGTGTCAATGGATGAACAATTAGGTCATTTTCGTCCTCCCTAGGCTTATTGTGGTCCAATTAGGGTTTCTAACCAATCTTGTGTCCCCAATAGGTGTGTTTGTGTCATTGGATGAACAATTAGGTCATTTTCGGTCTCCCTAGGCTTATTCTTGTCCAATTAGGGTTTCCAACTAATCTTGTGCATCCAATAGGTGTGTTTGTGTGATAGGATGAACTATTAGGTCATTTTCTGTCTCCCTAGGCTTATTCTTTTCCAATTAGGGTTTTTAACCAATCTTGTCCATCCTATAGGTGTGTTTGTGCCATTGGATGAACATTTAGGTCATTTTCGTCATCCCTTAGCTTATTCTTGTCCAATTAGGGTGTCTAACCAATGATGTGCATTCAATAGGTGTGTTTGTGTCATTGGATGAAAATTTTGGTCATTTTCGACCTCCCAAGGGTTATTTTTTTCCAATTAGGGTTTTCAACCAATCTTGTGCATTGAATAAGTTCATTTGTGTCATTGGATCAACAATTAGGTCATTTTCGTCCTCCCTAGGCTTAATCTTGCCCAATTAGGGTTTCTAACCAATCTTGTGCATCCAATTGGTGTGTTTATGTCATTGGATGAACATTTAGGTCATTTACGACCTCCCTAGGCTTATTCTTGTCCTATTAGGGTTTCTATCCAATCGTGTGCATCCAAAAGGTATGTTTGTGTCATTGGATGAACAATAAGGTCATTTTCGTCCTCCCTATGCTTATTCTTGTCCAATTAGGGTTTCTAACCAATCTTGTGCATTCAATAGGTGTGTTTCCATCATTGGATGAACATTTTGGTCATTTTCGACCTCCCTAGGCTTATTCTTGTCCAATTAGGGTTTCAAACCAATCTTGTGCATCCAAAAGGTGTGTTTGTGTCATTGGATGAACATTTAGGTCATTTTCGTCCTCCCTAGGCTTATTCTTGTCCAAATAGGGTTTCTAACTAAACTTGTGCATCCAATAGGTGTGTTTGTGTCATTGGATGAACTATTAGGTCATTTTCGTCCTCCCTAGGCTTATTCTTGTCCAATTAGGGTTTCTAACCAATCTTGTGCATCCAATTGGTGTGTTCGTGTCATTGGATGAACATTTAGGTCATTTACGACCTCCCTAGGCTTATTCTTGTCCAATTAGGGTTTCTAACCAATCGTGTGCATCCAATAGGTAAGTTTGTGTCAATGGTTGAACAATTACGTCATTTTCGTCCTCCCTAGGCTTATTCTGGTCCAATTAGGGTTTCTATCCAATCTTGTGTCTCCAATAGGTGTGTTTGTGTCATTGGATGAACAATTAGGTTATTTTCGGTCTCCCTAGGCTTATTCTTGTCCAATTAGGGTTTTTAACGAATCTTGTGCATCCAATAGGTGTGTTGGTGTCATTGGATGAACATTTAGTTCATTTTCGTCCTGCCTAGGCTTATTCCGTTCCAATTATGGTTTTCAACCAATCTTGTGCGTCGAATAAGTTCATTTGTGTCTTTGGATGAACAATTAGGTCATTTTCGTCCTCCCTAGGCTTATTCTTGTCCAATTAGGGTTTCTAACCAATCGTGTGCCTCCAATAGGTGTGTTTGTGTCATTGGATGAACATTTAGGTCATTTTTATCCTCCCTAGGCTTATTCTTGTCCAATTAGGGTTTCTAACCAATCGTGTGCATCCAATAGGTATGTTTGTGTCATTGGATGAACAATTAGGTCATTTTCATCCTCCCTAGGCTTATTCTTGTCCAATTAGTGTTTCTAACCAATCTTGTGCCTCCAATAGGTGTGTTTGTTTCATTGGATGAACATTTAGGTCATTTTCGTCCTCCCTAGGGTTATTTTTTTCCAATTAGGGTTTTCAACTAGTCTTGTGCATTGAATAAGTTCATTTGTGTCATTGGATCAACAATTAGGTCATTTTCGTCCTCCCTAGGCTTATTCTTGTCCAATTAGGGTTTCTAAACAATCTTGTGCATACAATTGGTGTGTTCGTGTCATTGGATGAACATTTAGGTCATTTACGACCTCCCTAGGCTTATTCTTGTCCAATTAGGGTTTGTGACCAATCGTGTGCATCCAATAGGTAAGTTTGTGTCAATGGATAAACAATTAGGTCATTTTCGTCCTCCCTAGGCTTATTGTGGTCCAATTAGGGTTTCTAACCAATCTTGTGTCCCCAATAGGTGTGTTTGTGTCATTGGATGAACAATTAGGTCATTTTCGGTCTCCCTAGGCTTATTCTTGTCCAATTAGGGTTTCCAACTAATCTTGTGCATCCAATAGGTTTGTTTGTGTGATTGGATGAACTATTAGGTCATTTTCTGTCTCCCTAGGCTTATTCTTTTCCAATTAAGGTTTTTAACCAATCTTGTCCATCCAATAGGTGTGTTTGTGTCATTGGATGAACATTTAGGTCATTTTCGTCATCCCTTAGCTTATTCTTGTCCAATTAGGGTGTCTAACCAATCTTGTGCATTCAATAGGTGTGTTTGTGTCATTGGATGAACTATTAGGTCATTTTCGGTCTCCCTAGGCTTATTCTTTTCCAATTAGGGTTTTTAACCAATCTTGTGCATCCAATAGGTGTGTTTGTGTCATTGGATGAACATTTAGGTTATTTTCGTCATTCCTTGGCTTATTCTTGTCCAATTAGGGTGTCTACCCAATCTTGTGCATTCAATAGGTGTGTTTGTGTCATTGGATGAACATTTTGGTCATTTTCGACCTCCCTAGGCTTATTCTTGTCCAATTAGGGTTTCTAACCAATCTTGTGCATCCAATAGGTGTGTTTGTGTCATTGGATGAACATTTAGGTCATTTTCATCCTCCCTAGGCTTATTCTTGTCCAATTAGGGTTTCTAACCAATCTTGTGCATCGAATTGGTGTGTTTGTGTCATTGGATGAACATTTAGGTCATTTTCGTCCTCCCTAGGGTTATTTTTTTCCAATTAGGGTTTTCAACGAATCTTGTGCTTTGAATAAGTTCATTTGTGTCATTGGATGAACAAGTAGGTCATTTTCGTCCTCCCTAGGCTTATTCTTGTCCAATTAGGGTTTCTAACCAATCTTGTGCATCGAATTGGTGTGTTTGTGTCATTGGATGAACATTTAGGTCATTGACGACCTCCCTTGGCTTATTCTTGTCCAATTAGGGTTTCTAACCAATCGTGTGCATCCAATAGGTATGTTTGTGTCATTGGATGAACAATAAGGTCATTTTCGTCCTCCCTATGCTTATTCTTGTCCAATTAGGGTTTCTAACCAATCTTGTGCATTCAATAGGTGTGTTTGTGTCATTGGATGAACATTTTGGTCATTTTCGACCTCCCTAGGCTTATTCTTGTCCAATTAGGGTTTCTAACCAATCTTGTGCATCCAATAGGTGTGTTTGTGTCATTGGATGAACATTTAGGTCATTTTCATCCTCCCTAGGCTTATTCTTGTCCAATTAGGGTTTCGAACCAATCTTGTGCATCCAATAGGTGTGTTTGTGTCATTGGATGAACATTTAGGTCATTTTCGTCCTCCCTAGGGTTATTTTTTTCCAATTAGGGTTTTCAACCAATATTGTGCATTGAATAAGTTCATTTGTGTCATTGGATCAACAATTAGGTCATTTTCGTCCTCCCTAGGCTTATTCCTGTCCAATTAGGGTTGCTAACCAATCTTGTGCATCCAATTGGTGTGTTTGGGTCATTGGATGAACATTTAGGTCATTTACGACCTCCCTAGGCTTATTCTTGTCCAATTAGGATTTCTAACCAATCGTGTGCATCCAATAGGTATGTTTGTTTCATTGGATTAACAATTAGGTCATTTTTGGTCTCCCTTGGCTTATTCTATTCCAATTAGGGTTTTTAACGAATCTTGTGCATCCAATAGGTGTGTTTGTGTCATTGGATGAATTAGGTCATTTTCGTCCCCCCTAGGCTTATACTTGTCCAATTAGGGTTTTCAACCAATCTTGTGCATCGAGTAAGTTCATTTGTGTCTTTGGATGAACAATTTGGTCAGTTTCGTCCTCCCTTGGCTTATTCTTGTCCAATTAGGGTTTCTAACTAATCTTGTGCATCCAATAGGTGTGTTTGTGTCATTGGATGAACTATTAGGGCATTTTCGGTCTCCCTAGGCTTATTCTTTTCCAATTAGGATTTTTAACCAATCTTGTGCATCCAATAGGTGTGTTTGTGTCATTGGATGAACATTTAGGTCATTTTCATCATTCCTTGGCTTATTCTTGTCCAATTGGGGTGTCTAACCAATCTTGTGCATTCAATAGGTGTATTTGTGTCATTTGATGAACATTTTTGTCATTTTCGTCCTCCCTAGGGTTATTTTTTTTCCAATTAGGATTTTCAACCAATCTTGTGCATTGAATAAGTTCATTTGTGTCATTGGATCAACAATTAGGTCATTTTCGTCCTCCCTAGGCTTATTCTTGTGCAATTAGGGTTTCTAACCAATCTTGTGCCTCCAATAGGTGTGTTTGTGTCATTGGATGAACATTTAGGTCATTTTCATCCTCCCTAGGCTTATTCTTGTCCAATTAGGGTTTCTAACCAATCGTGTGCGTCCAATAGGTTTGTTTGTGTCATTGGATGAACAATTAGGTCATTTTCGTCCTCCCTAGGCTTATTCTTGTCCAGTTAGTGTTTCTAACCAATCTTGTGCCTCCAATAGGTGTGTTTGTGTCATTGGATGAACATATAGGTCATTTTCATCCTCCCTAGGCTTATTCTTGTCCAATTAGGGTTTCTAACCAATCGTGTGCATCCAATAGGTATGTTTGTGTCATTGGATGAACAATTAGGTCATTTTCATCCTCCCTAGGCTTATTCTTGTCCAATTAGTGTTTCTAACCAATCTTGTGCCTCCAATAGGTGTGTTTGTTTCATTGGATGAACATTTAGGTCATTTTCGTCCTCCCTAGGGTTATTTTTTTCCAATTAGGGTTTTCAACTAGTCTTGTGCATTGAATAAGTTCATTTGTGTCATTGGATCAACAATTAGGTCATTTTCGTCCTCCCTAGGCTTATTCTTGTCCAATTAGGGTTTCTAAACAATCTTGTGCATCCAATTGGTGTGTTCGTGTCATTGGATGAACATTTAGGTCATTTACGACCTCCCTAGGCTTATTCTTGTCCAATTAGGGTTTGTGACCAATCGTGTGCATCCAATAGGTAAGTTTGTGTCAATGGATAAACAATTAGGTCATTTTCGTCCTCCCTAGGCTTATTGTGGTCCAATTAGGGTTTCTAACCAATCTTGTGTCCCCAATAGGTGTGTTTGTGTCATTGGATGAACAATTAGGTCATTTTCGGTCTCCCTAGGCTTATTCTTGTCCAATTAGGGTTTCCAACTAATCTTGTGCATCCAATAGGTGTGTTTGTGTGATTGGATGAACTATTAGGTCATTTTCTGTCTCCCTAGGCTTATTCTTTTCCAATTAGGGTTTTTAACCAATCTTGTCCATCCTATAGGTGTGTTTGTGTCATTGGATGAACATTTAGGTCATTTTCGTCATCCCTTAGCTTATTCTTGTCCAATTAGGGTTTCTAACCAATCTTGTGCATCCAAAAGGTGTGTTTGTGTCATTGGATGAACATTTAGGTCATTTTCGTCCTCCCTAGGCTTATTCTTGTCCAAATAGGGTTTCTAACTAATCTTGTGCATCCAATAGGTGTGTTTGTGTCATTGGATGAACATTTAGGTCATTTTTGTCCTCCCTAGGGTTATTTTTTTCCAATTAGGGTTTTCAACGAATCTTGTGCTTTGAATAAGTTCATTTGTGTCATTCGATGAACAAGTAGGTCATTTTCGTCCTCCCTAGGCTTATTCTTGTCCAATTAGGGTTTCTAACCAATCTTGTGCATCGAATTGGTGTGTTTGTGTCATTGGATGAACATTTAGGTCATTGACGACCTCCCTTGGCTTATTCTTGTCCAATTAGGGTTTCTAACCAATCGTGTGCATCCAATAGGTATGTTTGTGTCATTGGATGAACAATAAGGTCATTTTCGTCCTCCCTATGCTTATTCTTGTCCAATTAGGGTTTCTAACCAATCTTGTGCATTGAATAGGTGTGTTTGTGTCATTGGATGAACATTTTGGTCATTTTCGACCTCCCTAGGCTTATTCTTGTCCAATTAGGGTTTCTAACCAATCTTGTGCATCCAAAAGGTGTGTTTGTGTCATTGGATGAACATTTAGGTCATTTTCGTCCTCCCGAGGGTTATTTTTTTCCAATTAGGGTTTTCAACCAGTCTTGTGCATTGAATAAGTTCATTTGTGTCATTGGATCAACAATTAGGTCATTTTCGTACTCCCTAGGCTTATTCTTGTCCAATTAGGGTTTCTAACCAATCGTGTGCATCCAATAGGTATGTTTGTGTCATTGGATGTACAATTAGGTCATTTTCGTCCTCCCTAGGCTTATTCTTGTCCAATTAGGGTTACTAACCAATCTTGTGCCTCCAAAAGGTGTGTTTATTGCATTGGATGAACATTTAGGTCATTTTCATCCTCCCTAGGTTTATTCTTGTCCAATTAGGGTTTCGAACCAATCTTGTGCATCCAATAGGTGTGTTTGTGTCATTGGACGAACAATTAGGTCATTTTCGGTCTCCCTAGGCTTATTCTTGTCCAATTAGGGTTTTTAACGAATCTTGTGCATCCAATAGGTGTGTTTGTGTCATTGGATGAATTAGGTCATTTTCGTCCCCCCTAGGCTTATACTTGTCCAATTAGGGTTTTCAACCAATCTTGTGCATCGAGTAAGTTCATTTGTGTCTTTGGATGAACAATTTGGTCAGTTTCGTCCTCCCTAGGCTTATTCTTGTCCAATTAGGGTTTCTAACTAATCTTGTGCATCCAATAGGTGTGTTTGTGTCATTGGATGAACATTTAGGGCATTTTCGGTCACCCTAGGCTTATTCTTTTCCAATTAGGGTTTTTAACCAATCTTGTGCATCCAATAGGTGTGTTTGTGTCATTGGATGAACATTTAGGTCATTTTCATCATTCCTTGGCTTATTCTTGTCCAATTTGGGTGTGTAACCAATCTTGTGCATTCAATAGGTGTGTTTGTGTCATTTGATGAACATTTTTGTCATTTTCGTCCTCCCTAGGGTTATTTTTTTTCCAATTAGGATTTTCAACCAATCTTGTGCATTGAATAAGTTCATTTGTGTTATTGGATCAACAATTAGGTCATTTTCGTCCTCCCTAGGCTTATTCTTGTGCAATTAGGGTTTCTAACCAATCTTGTGCATCCAATTGCTGTGTTTGTGTCATTGGATGAACATTTAGGTCATTTACGACCTCCCTTGGCTTATTCTTGTCCAATTAGGGTTTCTAACCAATCGTGTGCATCCAATAGGTATGTTTGTGTCATTGGATGAACAATAAGGTCATTTTCGTCCTCCCTATGCTTATTCTAGTCCAATTAGGGTTTCTAACCAATCGTGTGCATCCAATAGGTATGTTTGTGTCATTGGATGAACAATTAGGTCATTTTCGTCCTCCCTAGGCTTATTCTTGTCCCGTTAGTGTTTCTAACCAATCTTGTGCCTCCAATAGGTGTGTTTGTGTCATTGGATGAACATTTAGGTCATTTTCATCCTCCCTAGGCTTATTCTTGTCCAATTAGGGTTTCTAACCAATCGTGTGCATCCAATAGGTATGTTTGTGTCATTGGATGAACAATTAGGTCATTTTCGTCCTGCCTAGGCTTATTCTTGTCCAATTAGTGTTTCTAACCAATCTTGTGCCTCCAATAGGTGTTTTTGCGTCATTGGATGAACATTTAGGTCATTTTCGTCCTCCCTAGGGTTAATTTTTTCCAATTAGGGTTTTCAACTAGTCTTGTGCATTGAATAAGTTCATTTGTGTCATTGGATCAACAATTAGGTCATTTTCGTCCTCCCTAGGCTTATACTTGTCCAATTAGGGTTTTCAACCAATCTTGTGCATCGAGTAAGTTCATTTGTGTCTTTGGATGAACAATTTGGTCAGTTTCGTCCTCCCTAGGCTTATTCTTGTCCAATTAGGGTTTCTAACTAATCTTGTGCATCCAATAGGTGTGTTTGTGTCATTGGATGAACTATTAGGGCATTTTCGGTCACCCTAGGCTTATTCTTTTCCAATTAGGGTTTTTAACCAATCTTGTGCATCCAATAGGTGTGTTTGTGTCATTGGATGAACATTTAGGTCATTTTCATCATTCCTTGGCTTATTCTTGTCCAATTTGGGTGTGTAACCAATCTTGTGCATTCAATAGGTGTGTTTGTGTCATTTGATGAACATTTTTGTCATTTTCGTCCTCCCTAGGGTTATTTTTTTTCCAATTAGGATTTTCAACCAATCTTGTGCATTGAATAAGTTCATTTGTGTTATTGGATCAACAATTAGGTCATTTTCGTCCTCCCTAGGCTTATTCTTGTGCAATTAGGGTTTCTAACCAATCTTGTGCATCCAATTGCTGTGTTTGTGTCATTGGATGAACATTTAGGTCATTTACGACCTCCCTTGGCTTATTCTTGTCCAATTAGGGTTTCTAACCAATCGTGTGCATCCAATAGGTATGTTTGTGTCATTGGATGAACAATAAGGTCATTTTCGTCCTCCCTATGCTTATTCTTGTCCAATTAGGGTTTCTAACCAATCGTGTGCATCCAATAGGTATGTTTGTGTCATTGGATGAACAATTAGGTCATTTTCGTCCTCCCTAGGCTTATTCTTGTCCAGTTAGTGTTTCTAACCAATCTTGTGCCTCCAATAGGTGTGTTTGTGTCATTGGATGAACATTTAGGTCATTTTCATCCTCCCTAGGCTTATTCTTGTCCAATTAGGGTTTCTAACCAATCGTGTGCATCCAATAGGTATGTTTGTGTCATTGGATGAACAATTAGGTCATTTTCGTCCTGCCTAGGCTTATTCTTGTCCAATTAGTGTTTCTAACCAATCTTGTGCCTCCAATAGGTGTTTTTGCGTCATTGGATGAACATTTAGGTCATTTTCGTCCTCCCTAGGGTTATTTTTTTCCAATTAGGGTTTTCAACTAGTCTTGTGCATTGAATAAGTTCATTTGTGTCATTGGATCAACAATTAGGTCATTTTCGTCCTCCCTAGGCTTATACTTGTCCAATTAGGGTTTTCAACCAATCTTGTGCATCGAGTAAGTTCATTTGTGTCTTTGGATGAACAATTTGGTCAGTTTCGTCCTCCCTAGGCTTATTCTTGTCCAATTAGGGTTTCTAACTAATCTTGTGCATCCAATAGGTGTGTTTGTGTCATTGGATGAACTATTAGGGCATTTTCGTTCACCCTAGGCTTATTCTTTTCCAATTAGGGTTTTTAACCAATCTTGTGCATCCAATAGGTGTGTTTGTGTCATTGGATGAACATTTAGGTCATTTTCATCATTCCTTGGCTTATTCTTGTCCAATTGGGGTGTCTAACCAATCTTGTGCATTCAATAGGTGTGTTTGTGTCATTTGATGAACATTTTTGTCATTTTCGTCCTTCCTAGGGTTATTTATTTTCCAATTAGGATTTTCAACCAATCTTGTGCATTGAATAAGTTCACTTGTGTCATTGGATCAACAATTACGTCATTTTCGTCCTCCCTAGGCTTATTCTTGTCCAATTAGGGTTTCTAACCAATCTTGTGCATCCAATTGCTGTGTTTGTGTCATTGGATGAACATTTAGGTCATTTACGACCTCCCTAGGCTTATTCTTGTCCAATTAGGGTTTCTAACCAATCGTGTGCGTACAATAGGTATGTTTGTGTCATTGGATGAACAATTAGGTCATTTTCGTCCTCCCTAGGCTTATTCTTGTCCAGTTAGTGTTTCTAACCAATCTTGTGCCTCCAATAGGTGTGTTTGTGTCATTGGATGAACATTTAGGTCATTTTCATCCTCCCTAGGCTTATTCTTGTCCAATTAGGGTTTCTAACCAATCGTGTGCATCCAATAGGTATGTTTGTGTCATTGGATTAACAATTTGGTCAGTTTCGTCCTCCCTAGGCTTATTCTTGTCCAATTAGGGTTTCTAACTAATCTTGTGCATCCAATAGGTGTGTTTGTGTCATTGGATGAACTATTAGGGCATTTTCGGTCTCCGTAGGCTTATTCTTTTCCAATTAGGGTTTTTAACCAATCTTGTGCATCCAATAGGTGTGTTTGTGTCATTGGATGAACATTTAGGTCATTTTCATCATTCCTTGGCTTATTCTTGTCCAATTGGGGTGTCTAACCAATCTTGTGCATTCAATAGGTGTGTTTGTGTCATTTGATGAACATTTTTGTCATTTTCGTCCTTCCTAGGGTTATTTATTTTCCAATTAGGATTTTCAACCAATCTTGTGCATTGAATAAGTTCACTTGTGTCATTGGATCAACAATTACGTCATTTTCGTCCTCCCTAGGCTTATTCTTGTCCAATTAGGGTTTCTAACCAATCTTGTGCATCCAATTGCTGTGTTTGTGTCATTGGATGAACATTTAGGTCATTTACGTCCTCCCTAGGCTTATTCTTGTCCAATTAGGGTTTCTAACCAATCGTGTGCGTCCAATAGGTATGTTTGTGTCATTGGATGAACAATTAGGTCATTTTCGTCCTCCCTAGGCTTATTCTTGTCCAGTTAGTGTTTCTAACCAATCTTGTGCCTCCAATAGGTGTGTTTGTGTCATTGGATGAACATTTAGGTCATTTTCATCCTCCCTAGGCTTATTCTTGTCCAATTAGGGTTTCTAACCAATCGTGTGCATCCAATAGGTATGTTTGTGTCATTGGATGAACAATTAGGTCATTTTCGTCCTCCCTAGGCTTATTCATGTCCAGTTAGTGTTTCTAACCAATCTTGTGCCTCCAATAGGTGTGTTTGTGTCATTGGATGAACATTTAGGTCATTTTCATCCTCCCTAGGCTTATTCTTGTCCAATTAGGGTTTCTAACCAATCGTGTGCATCCAATAGGTATGTTTGTGTCATTGGATGAACAATTAGGTCATTTTTGTCCTGCCTAGGCTTATTCTTGTCCAATTAGTGTTTCTAACCAATCTTGTGCCTCCAATAGGTGTTTTTGCGTCATTGGATGAACATTTAGGTCATTTTCGTCCTCCCTAGGGTTATTTTTTTCCAGTTAGGGTTTTCAACTAGTCTTGTGCATTGAATAAGTTCATTTGTGTCATTGGATCAACAATTAGGTCATTTTCGTCTTCCCTAGGCTTATACTTGTCCAATTAGGGTTTTCAACCAATCTTGTGCATCGAGTAAGTTCATTTGTGTCTTTGGATGAACAATTTGGTCAGTTTCGTCCTCCCTAGGCTTATTCTTGTCCAATTAGGGTTTCTAACTAATCTTGTGCATTCAATAGGTGTGTTTGTGTCATTGGATGAACTATTAGGTCATTTTCGGTCTCCCTAGGCTTATTCTTTTCCAATTAGGGTTTTTAACCAATCTTGTGCATCCAATAGGTGTGTTTGTGTCATTGGATGAACATTTAGGTTATTTTCGTCATTCCTTGGCTTATTCTTGTCCAATTAGGGTGTCTAACCAATCATGTGCATTCAATAGGTGTGTTTGTGTCATTGGATGAACATTTTGGTCATTTTCGACCTCCGTAGGCTTATTCTTGTCCAATTAGGGTTTCTAACCAATCTTGTGCATCCAATAGGTGTGTTTGTGTCATTGGATGAACATTTAGGTCATTTTCATCCTCCCTAGGCTTATTCTTGTCCAATTAGGGTTTCTAACCAATCTTGTGCATCGAATTGGTGTGTTTGTGTCATTAGATGAACATTTAGGTCATTTTAGTCCTCCCTAGGGTTATTTTTTTCCAATTAGGGTTTTCAACGAATCTTGTGCTTTGAATAAGTTCATTTTTGTCATTGGATGAACAAGTAGGTCATTTTCGTCCTCCCTAGGCTTATTCTTGTCCAATTAGGGTTTCTAACCAATCTTGTGCATCGAATTGGTGTGTTTGTGTCATTGGATGAACATTTAGGTCATTTACGACCTCCCTAGGCTTATTCTTGTCCAATTAGGGTTTCTAACCAATCGTGTGCATCCAATAGGTAAGTTTGTGTCAATGGATGAACAATTAGGTCATTTTCGTCCTCCCTAGGCTTATTGTGGTCCAATTAGGGTTTCTAACCAATCTTGTGTCCCCAATAGGTGTGTTTGTGTCATTGGATGAACAATTAAGTCATTTTCGGTCTCCCTAGGCCTATTCTTGTCCAATTAGGGTTTCCAACTAATCTTGTGCATCCAATAGGTGTGTTTGTGTGATTGGATGAACTATTAGGTCATTTTCTGTCTCCCTAGGCTTATTCTTTTCCAATTAGGGTTTTTAACCAATCTTGTGCATCCAATAGGTGTGTTTGTGTCATTGGATGAACATTTAGGTCATTTTCATCATTCCTTGGCTTATTCTTGTCCAATTGGGGTGTCTAACCAATCTTGTGCATTCAATAGGTGTGTTTGTGTCATTTGATGAACATTTTTGTCATTTTCGTCCTCCCTAGGGTTATTTATTTTCCAATTAGGATTTTCAACCAATCTTGTGCATTGAATAAGTTCATTTGTGTCATTGGATCAACAATTAGGTCATTTTCGTCCTCCCTAGGCTTATTCTTGTCCAATTAGGGTTACTAACCAATCTTGTGCCTCCAATAGGTGTGTTTGTGTCATTGGATGAACATTTAGGTCATTTTCATCCTCCCTAGGCTTATTCTTGTCCAATTAGGGTTTCGAACCAATCTTGTGCATCCAATAGGTGTGTTTGTGTCATTGGATGAACATTTAGGTCATTTTCGTCCTCCCTAGGGTTATTTTTTTCCAATTAGGGTTTTCAACCAATCTTGTGCATTGAATAAGTTCATTTGTGTCATTGGATCAACAATTAGGTCATTTTCGTCCTCCCTAGGCTTATTCCTGTCCAATTAGGGTTTCTAACCAATCTTGTGCATCCAATTGGTGTGTTTGGGTCATTGGATGAACATTTAGGTCATTTACGACCTCCCTAGGCTTATTCTTGTCCAATTAGGATTTCTAACCAATCGTGTGCATCCAATAGGTATGTTTGTTTCATTGGATTAACAATTAGGTCATTTTTGGTCTCCCTTGGCTTATTCTATTCCAATTAGGGTTTTTAACGAATCTTGTGCATCCAATAGGTGTGTTTGTGTCATTGGATGAATTAGGTCATTTTCGTCCCCCCTAGGCTTATACTTGTCCAATTAGGGTTTTCAACCAATCTTGTGCATCGAGTAAGTTCATTTGTGTCTTTGGATGAACAATTTGGTCAGTTTCGTCCTCCCTTGGCTTATTCTTGTCCAATTAGGGTTTCTAACTAATCTTGTGCATCCAATAGGTGTGTTTGTGTCATTGGATGAACTATTAGGGCATTTTCGGTCACCCTAGGCTTATTCTTTTCCAATTAGGATTTTTAACCAATCTTGTGCATCCAATAGGTGTGTTTGTGTCATTGGATGAACATTTAGGTCATTTTCATCATTCCTTGGCTTATTCTTGTCCAATTGGGGTGTCTAACCAATCTTGTGCATTCAATAGGTGTATTTGTGTCATTTGATGAACATTTTTGTCATTTTCGTCCTCCCTAGGGTTATTTTTTTTCCAATTAGGATTTTCAACCAATCTTGTGCATTGAATAAGTTCATTTGTGTCATTGGATCAACAATTAGGTCATTTTCGTCCTCCCTAGGCTTATTCTTGTGCAATTAGGGTTTCTAACCAATCTTGTGCCTCCAATAGGTGTCTTTGTGTCATTGGATGAACATTTAGGTCATTTTCATCCTCCCTAGGCTTATTCTTGTCCAATTAGGGTTTCTAACCAATCGTGTGCGTCCAATAGGTATGTTTGTGTCATTGGATGAACAATTAGGTCATTTTCGTCCTCCCTAGGCTTATTCTTGTCCAGTTAGTGTTTCTAACCAATCTTGTGCCTCCAATAGGTGTGTTTGTGTCATTGGATGAACATATAGGTCATTTTCATCCTCCCTAGGCTTATTCTTGTCCAATTAGGGTTTCTAACCAATCGTGTGCATCCAATAGGTATGTTTGTGTCATTGGATGAACAATTAGGTCATTTTTGTCCTCCCTAGGCTTATTCTTGTCCAATTAGGGTTTCTAACCAATCGTGTGCGTCCAATAGGTATGTTTGTGTCATTGGATGGACAATTAGGTCATTTTCGTCCTCCCTAGGCTTATTCTTGTCCAGTTAGTGTTTCTAACCAATCTTGTGCCTCCAATAGGTGTGTTTGTGTCATTGGATGAACATTTAGGTCATTTTCATCCTCCCTAGGCTTATTCTTGTCCAATTAGGGTTTCTAACCAATCGTGTGCGTCCAATAGGTATGTTTGTGTCATTGGATGAACAATTAGGTCATTTTCGTCCTCCCTAGGCTTATTCTTGTCCAATTAGTGTTTCTAACCAATCTTGTGCCTCCAATAGGTGTGTTTGTGTCATTGGATGAACATTTAGGTCATTTTCATCCTCCCTAGGCTTATTCTTGTCCAATTAGGGTTTCTAACCAATCGTGTGCATCCAATAGGTATGTTTGTGTCATTGGATGAACAATTAGGTCATTTTCGTCCTGCCTAGGCTTATTCTTGTCCAATTAGTGTTTCTAACCAATCTTGTGCCTCCAATAGGTGTTTTTGCGTCATTGGATGAACATTTAGGTCATTTTCGTCCTCCCTAGGGTTATTTTTTTCCAATTAGGGTTTTCAACTAGTCTTGTGCATTGAATAAGTTCATTTGTGTCATTGGATCAACAATTAGGTCATTTTCGTCCTCCCTAGGCTTATACTTGTCCAATTAGGGTTTTCAACCAATCTTGTGCATCGAGTAAGTTCATTTGTGTCTTTGGATGAACAATTTGGTCATTTTCGTCCTCCCTAGGCTTATTCTTGTCCAATTAGGGTTTCTAACTAATCTTGTGCATCCAATAGGTGTGTTTGTGTCATTGGATGAACTATTAGGGCATTTTCGGTCACCCTAGGCTTATTCTTTTCCAATTAGGGTTTTTAACCAATCTTGTGCATCCAATAGGTGTGTTTGTGTCATTGGATGAACATTTAGGTCATTTTCATCATTCCTTGGCTTATTCTTGTCCAATTGGGGTGTCTAACCAATCTTGTGCATTCAATAGGTGTGTTTGTGTCATTTGATGAACATTTTTGTCATTTTCGTCCTTCCTAGGGTTATTTATTTTCCAATTAGGATTTTCAACCAATCTTGTGCATTGAATAAGTTCACTTGTGTCATTGGATCAACAATTACGTCATTTTCGTCCTCCCTAGGCTTATTCTTGTCCAATTAGGGTTTCTAACCAATCTTGTGCATCCAATTGCTGTGTTTGTGTCATTGGATGAACATTTAGGTCATTTACGACCTCCCTAGGCTTATTCTTGTCCAATTAGGGTTTCTAACCAATCGTGTGCGTACAATAGGTATGTTTGTGTCATTGGATGAACAATTAGGTCATTTTCGTCCTCCCTAGGCTTATTCTTGTCCAGTTAGTGTTTCTAACCAATCTTGTGCCTCCAATAGGTGTGTTTGTGTCATTGGATGAACATTTAGGTCATTTTCATCCTCCCTAGGCTTATTCTTGTCCAATTAGGGTTTCTAACCAATCGTGTGCATCCAATAGGTATGTTTGTGTCATTGGATTAACAATTTGGTCAGTTTCGTCCTCCCTAGGCTTATTCTTGTCCAATTAGGGTTTCTAACTAATCTTGTGCATCCAATAGGTGTGTTTGTGTCATTGGATGAACTATTAGGGCATTTTCGGTCACCGTAGGCTTATTCTTTTCCAATTAGGGTTTTTAACCAATCTTGTGCATCCAATAGGTGTGTTTGTGTCATTGGATGAACATTTAGGTCATTTTCATCATTCCTTGGCTTATTCTTGTCCAATTGGGGTGTCTAACCAATCTTGTGCATTCAATAGGTGTGTTTGTGTCATTTGATGAACATTTTTGTCATTTTCGTCCTCCCTAGGGTTATTGATTTTCCAATTAGGATTTTCAACCAATCTTGTGCATTGAATAAGTTCATTTGTGTCATTGGATCAACAATTAGGTCATTTTCGTCCTCCCTAGGCTTATTCTTGTCCAATTAGGGTTTCTAACCAATCTTGTGCCTCCAATAGGTGTGTTTGTGTCATTGGATGAACATTTAGGTCATTTTCATCCTCCCTAGGCTTATTCTTGTCCAATTAGGGTTTCGAACCAATCTTGTGCATCCAATAGGTGTGTTTGTGTCATTGGATGAACATTTAGGTCATTTTCGTCCTCCCTAGGGTTATTTTTTTCCAATTAGGGTTTTCAACCAATATTGTGCATTTAATAAGTTCATTTGTGTCATTGGATCAACAATTAGGTCATTTTCGTCCTCCCTAGGCTTATTCCTGTCCAATTAGGGTTTCTAACCAATCTTGTGCATCCAATTGGTGTGTTTGGGTCATTGGATGAACATTTAGGTCATTTACGACCTCCCTAGGCTTATTCTTGTCCAATTAGGATTTCTAACCAATCGTGTGCATCCAATAGGTATGTTTGTTTCATTGGATTAACAATTAGGTCATTTTTGGTCTCCCTTGGCTTATTCTATTCCAATTAGGGTTTTTAACGAATCTTGTGCATCCAATAGGTGTGTTTGTGTCATTGGATGAATTAGGTCATTTTCGTCCCCCCTAGGCTTATACTTGTCCAATTAGGGTTTTCAACCAATCTTGTGCATCGAGTAAGTTCATTTGTGTCTTTGGATGAACAATTTGGTCAGTTTCGTCCTCCCTTGGCTTATTCTTGTCCAATTAGGGTTTCTAACTAATCTTGTGCATCCAATAGGTGTGTTTGTGTCATTGGATGAACTATTAGGGCATTTTCGGTCACCCTAGGCTTATTCTTTTCCAATTAGGATTTTTAACCAATCTTGTGCATCCAATAGGTGTGTTTGTGTCATTGGATGAACATTTAGGTCATTTTCATCATTCCTTGGCTTATTCTTGTCCAATTGGGGTGTCTAACCAATCTTGTGCATTCAATAGGTGTATTTGTGTCATTTGATGAACATTTTTGTCATTTTCGTCCTCCCTAGGGTTATTTTTTTTCCAATTAGGATTTTCAACCAATCTTGTCCATTGAATAAGTTCATTTGTGTCATTGGATCAACAATTAGGTCATTTTCGTCCTCCCTAGGCTTATTCTTGTGCAATTAGGGTTTCTAACCAATCTTGTGCCTCCAATAGGTGTGTTTGTGTCATTGGATGAACATTTAGGTCATTTTCATCCTCCCTAGGCTTATTCTTGTCCAATTAGGGTTTCTAACCAATCGTGTGCGTCCAATAGGTATGTTTGTGTCATTGGATGAACAATTAGGTCATTTTCGTCCTCCCTAGGCTTATTCTTGTCCAGTTAGTGTTTCTAACCAATCTTGTGCCTCCAATAGGTGTGTTTGTGTCATTGGATGAACATATAGGTCATTTTCATCCTCCCTAGGCTTATTCTTGTCCAATTAGGGTTTCTAACCAATCGTGTGCATCCAATAGGTATGTTTGTGTCATTGGATGAACAATTAGGTCATTTTTGTCCTCCCTAGGCTTATTCTTGTCCAATTAGGGTTTCTAACCAATCGTGTGCGTCCAATAGGTATGTTTGTGTCATTGGATGGACAATTAGGTCATTTTCGTCCTCCCTAGGCTTATTCTTGTCCAGTTAGTGTTTCTAACCAATCTTGTGCCTCCAATAGGTGTGTTTGTGTCATTGGATGAACATTTACGTCATTTTCATCCTCCCTAGGCTTATTCTTGTCCAATTAGGGTTTCTAACCAATCGTGTGCATCCAATAGGTATGTTTGTGTCATTGGATTAACAATTTGGTCAGTTTCGTCCTCCCTAGGCTTATTCTTGTCCAATTAGGGTTTCTAACTAATCTTGTGCATCCAATAGGTGTGTTTGTGTCATTGGATGAACTATTAGGGCATTTTCGGTCACCGTAGGCTTATTCTTTTCCAATTAGGGTTTTTAACCAATCTTGTGCATCCAATAGGTGTGTTTGTGTCATTGGATGAACATTTAGGTCATTTTCATCATTCCTTGGCTTATTCTTGTCCAATTGGGGTGTCTAACCAATCTTGTGCATTCAATAGGTGTGTTTGTGTCATTTGATGAACATTTTTGTCATTTTCGTCCTCCCTAGGGTTATTTATTTTCCAATTAGGATTTTCAACCAATCTTGTGCATTGAATAAGTTCATTTGTGTCATTGGATCAACAATTAGGTCATTTTCGTCCTCCCTAGGCTTATTCTTGTCCAATTAGGGTTACTAACCAATCTTGTGCCTCCAATAGGTGTGTTTGTGTCATTGGATGAACATTTAGGTCATTTTCATCCTCCCTAGGCTTATTCTTGTCCAATTAAGGTTTCGAACCAATCTTGTGCATCCAATAGGTGTGTTTGTGTCATTGGATGAACATTTAGGTCATTTTCGTCCTCCCTAGGGTTATTTTTTTCCAATTAGGGTTTTCAACCAATATTGTGCATTGAATAAGTTCATTTGTGTCATTGGATCAACAATTAGGTCATTTTCGTCCTCCCTAGGCTTATTCCTGTGCAATTGGTGTGTTTGTGTCATTGGATGACCATTTAGGTCATTTACGACCTCCCTAGGCTTATTCTTGTCCAATTAGGGTTGCTAACCAATCTTGTGCATTCAATAGGTTTGTTTGTGTCATTGGATGAACAATTAGGTCATTTTCATCGTCCCTAGGCTTATTCTGGTCAAATTAGGGTTTTCAACCAATCTTGTGCATTGAATAAGTTCATTTGTGTCATTGGATGAACAATTACGTCATTTTCGCCCTCCCTAGGCTTATTCTTGTCAAATTAGGGTTTCTAACCAATCATGTGCATCCAAAAGGTGTGTTTGTGTCATTGGATGAACATTTAGGTCATTTTCGTCCACCCTAGGCTTATTCTTGTCCAATTAGGGTATTCAACCAATCTTGTGCATTGAATAAGTTCGTTTGTGTCATTGGATGAACAATTAGGTCATTTTCGTCTTCCCTAGGCTTATTCTTGTCGAATTACGGTTTCTAACCAATCTTGTGCATCCAATTGGTGTGTTTGTGTCGTTGGATGAACATTTAGGTCTTTTACGACTTCCCTATGCTTATTCTTGTCCAATTAGGGTTTCTAACCAATCTAGTGCATCCAATAGGTGTGTTTGTGTCATGGGATGAACAATTAGGTCATTTTCATCCTCCCTAGGCTTATTCTTGTCAAATTAGGGTTTTCAACCAATCTTGTGCATTGAATAAGTTCATTTGTGTCATTGTATGAACAATTAGGTCATTCTCGTCCTCCCTAGGCTTATTCTTGTCAAATTAGGGTTTCTAACCAATCTTGGGTACCCAAAAGGTGTGTTTGTGTCATTGGATGAACATTTAGGTCATTTTCATCCTCCCTAGGTATATTCTTGTCCAATTACGGTATTCAACCAATCTTGTGCATTGAATAAGTTTATTTGTGTCATTGGATGAACAATTAGGTCATTTTCATCCTCCCTATGCTTATTCTTGTCAAATTAGGGTTTTCAACCAATCTTGTGCATTGAATAAGTTCATTTGTGTCATTGGATGAACAATTAGGTCATTCTCGTCCTCCCTAGGCTAATTCTTGTCCAATTAGGGTTTCTAACCAATCATGTGCATCCAATAGGTGTGTTTGTGTCATTGGATGAACATTTAGGTCATTTTCGTCCTCCCTAAGGTTATTCTTGTCCAATTAGGGTTTTCAACCAATCTTGTGCATTGAATAAGTTCATTTGTGTCATTGGATGAAGAATTAGGTCATTTTCGTCCTCCTTAGGCTTATTCTTGTCGAATTAGGGTTTCTAACCAATCTTGTGCATCCAATAGGTGTGTTTGTGTCATTGGATGAACATTTAGGTCATTTTCATCCTCCCTAAGGTTATTCTTGTCCAATTAGGATTTTCAACCAATCTTGTGCATTGAATCAGTACATTTGTGTCATTGGATGAACAATTAGGTCATTTTGGTCCTCCCTAGGCTTATTCTTGTCAAATTAGGGTTTCTAACCAATCTTGTGCATCCAATAGGTGTGTTTGTGTCATTGGATGAACATTTAGGTAATTTTCGTCCTCCCTAAGGTTATTCTTGTCCAATTAGGGTTTTCAACCAATCTTGTGCATTGAATAAGTTCATTTGTGTCATTGGATGAACAATTACGTCATTTTCGCCCTCCCTAGGCTTATTCTTGTCAAATTAGGGTTTCTAACCAATCATGTGCATCCAAAAGGTGTGTTTGTGTCATTGGATGAACATTTAGGTCATTTTCGTCCACCCTAGGCTTATTCTTGTCCAATTAGGGTATTCAACCAATCTTGTGCATTGAATAAGTTCGTTTGTGTCATTGGATGAAAAATTAGGTCATTTTCGTCCTCCCTAGGCTTATTCTTGTCGAATTACGGTTTCTAACCAATCTTGTGCATCCAATTGGTGTGTTTGTGTCGTTGGATGAACATTTAGGTCTTTTACGACCTCCCTAGGCTTATTCTTGTCCAATTAGGGTTTCTAACCAATCTAGTGCATCCAATAGGTGTGTTTGTGTCATGGGATGAACAATTAGGTCATTTTCATCCTCCCTAGGCTTATTCTTGTCAAATTAGGGTTTTCAACCAATCTTGTGCATTGAATAAGTTCATTTGTGTCATTGGATGAACAATTAGGTCATTCTCGTCCTCCCTAGGCTTCTTCTTGTCAAATTAGGGTTTCTAACCAATCTTGGGTACCCAAAAGGTGTGTTTGTGTCATTGGATGAACATTTAGGTCATTTTCGTCCTCCCTAGGTTTATTCTTGTCCAATTACGGTATTCAACCAATCTTGTGCATTGAATAAGTTTATTTGTGTCATTGGATGAACAATTAGGTCATTTTCGTCCTCCCTAGGCTTATTCTTGTCAAATTAGGGTTTCTAACCAATCTTGTGCATCCAATAGGTGTGTTTGTGTCATTGGATGAAAATTTAGGTCATTTTCGTCCTCCCTAAGGTTATTCTTGTCCAATTAGGGTATTCAACCAATCTTGTACATTGAATAAGTTCATTTGTGTCATTGGATGAACAATTAGGTCATTTTGGTCCTCCCTAGGCTTATTCTTGTCAAATTAGGGTTTCTAACCAATCTTGTGCATCCAATAGGTGTGTTTGTGTCATTGGATGAACATTTAGGTCATTTTCATCCTCCCTAGGCTTATTCTTGTCCAATTAGGGTATTCAACCAATCTTGTGCATTGAATAAGTTTATTTGTGTCATTGGATGAACAATTAGGTCATTTTCGTCCTCCCTAGGCTTATTCTTGTCAAATTAGGGTTTCTAACCAATCTTGTGCATCCAATAGGTGTGTTTGTGTCATTGGATGAACATTTAGGTCATTTTCGTCCTCCCTAAGGTTATTCTTGTCCAATTAGGGTATTCAACCAATCTTGTGCATTGAATAAGTTCATTTGTGTCATTGGATGAACAATTAGGTCATTTTGGTCCTCCCTAGGCTTATTCTTGTCAAATTAGGGTTTCTAACCAATCTTGTGCATCCAATTGGTGTGTTTGTGTCGTTGGATGAACATTTAGGTCTTTTACGACCTCCCTAGGCTTATTCTTGTCCAATTACGGTATTCAACCAATCTTGTGCATTGAATAAGTTCATTTGTGTCATTGGATGAACAATTAGGTCATTTTCGTCCTCCCTAGGCTTATTCTTGTCAAATTAGGGTTTCTAACCAATCTTGTGCATCCAATAGGTGTGTTTGTGTCATTGGATGAACATTTAGGTCATTTTCGTCCTCCCTAGGGTTATTCTTGTCCAATTACGGTATTCAACCAATCATGTGCATTGAATAAGTTCATTTGTGTCGTTGGATGAACAATTAGGTCATTTTCGTCCTCCCTAGGGTTATTCTTGTCCAATTACGGTATTCAACCAATCTTGTGCATTGAATAAGTTAATTTGTGTCATTGGATGAACAATTAGGTCATTTTTGTCCTCCCTAGGGTTATTCTTGTCCAATTACGGTATTCAACCAATCTTGTGATTTGAATAAGTTCATTTGTTTCATTGGATGAACAATTAGGTCATTTTCGTCCTCCCTAGGCTTATTCTTGTCGAATTAGGGTTTCTAACCAATCTTGTGCATCCAATAGGTGTTTTTGTGTCATTGGATGAACATTTAGGTCATTTTCGTCCTCCCTAAGGTTATTCTTGTCCAATTAGGGTTTTCAACTAATCTTGTGCATTGAATAAGTTCATTTGTGTTATTGGATGAACAATTAGGTCATTTTCGTCCTCCCTAAGGTTATTCTTGTCCAATTAGGGTTTTCAACCAATCTTGTACATTGAATAAGTTCATTTGTGTCATTGGATGAACAATTAGGTCATTTTCGTCCTCCCTAGACTTAATCTTGTCCAATTAGGGTTTCTAACCAATCATGTGCATCCAATTGTTGTGTTTGTGTCGTTGGATGAACATTTAGGTCTTTTACGACCTCCCTAGGCTTATTCTTGTCCAATTAGGGTTTCTAACCAATCTTGTGCATCCAATAGGTGTTTTTGTGTCATTGGATGAACATTTAGGTCATTTTCGTCCTCCCAAGGGTTATTCTTGTCCAATTAGGGTAGTCAACCAATCTTGTGCATTGAGTAAGTTCATTTGTGTCATTGGATGAACAATTAGGTCATTTTCGTCCTCCCTGGGCTTATTCTTGTCCAATTAGGGTTTCTAACCAATCTTGTGCATGCAATTGGTGTGTTTGTGTCATTGGATGACCATTTAGGTCATTTACGATCTCGATAGGCTTATTCTTGTCCAATTAGGGTTTCTAACCAATCTTGTGCATCCAATAGGTGTGTTTGTGTCATTGGATGAACAATTAGGTCATTTTCGTCCTCCCTAGGCTTATTCTTGTCGAATTACGGTTTCTAACCAATCTTGTGCATCCAATTGGTGTGTTTGTGTCGTTGGATGAACATTTAGGTCATTTACGACCTCCCTAGGCTTATTCTTGTCCAATTACGGTTTCTAACCAATCTAGTGCATCCAATAGGTGTGTTTGTGTCATGGGATGAACAATTAGGTCATTTTCATCCTCCCTAGGCTTATTCTTGTCAAATTAGGGTTTTCAACCAATCTTGTGCATTGAATAAGTTCATTTGTGTCATTGGATGAACAATTAGGTCATTTTCGTCCTCCCTAGGTTTATTCTTGTCCAATTACGGTATTCAACCAATCTTGTGCATTGAATAAGTTCATTTGTGTCATTGGATGAACAATTAGGTCATTTTGGTCCACCCTAGGCTTATTCTTGTCAAATTAGGGTTTCTAACCAATCTTGTGCATCCAATAGGTGTGTTTGTGTCATTGGATGAACATTTAGGTAATTTTCGTCCTCCCTAAGGTTATTCTTGTCCAATTAGGGTTTTCAACCAATCTTGTGCATTGAGTAAGTTCATTTGTGTCATTGGATGAACAATTAGGTCATTTTCGTCCTCCCTGGGCTTATTCTTGTCCAATTAGGGTTTCTAACCAATCTTGTGTATGCAATTGGTGTGTTTGTGTCATTGGATGACCATTTAGGTCATTTACGATCTCGATAGGCTTATTCTTGTCCAATTAGGGTTTCTAACCAATCTTGTGCATCCAATAGGTGTGTTTGTGTCATTGGATGAACAATTAGGTCATTTTCGTCCTCCCTAGGCTTATTCTTGTCGAATTACGGTTTCTAACCAATCTTGTGCATCCAATTGGTGTGTTTGTGTCGTTGGATGAACATTTAGGTCTTTTACGACCTCCCTAGGCTTATTCTTGTCCAATTACGGTTTCTAACCAATCTAGTGCATCCAATAGGTGTGTTTGTGTCATGGGATGAACAATTAGGTCATTTTCATTCTCCCTAGGCTTATTCTTGTCAAATTAGGGTTTTTAACCAATCTTGTGCATTGAATCAGTTCATTTGTGTCATTGGATGAACAATTAGGTCATTTTCGTCCTCCCTAGGTTTATTCTTGTCCAATTACGGTATTCAACCAATCTTGTGCATTGAATAAGTTCATTTGTGTCATTGGATGAACAATTAGGTCATTTTCGTCCTCCCTAGGCTTATTCTTGTCAAATTAGGGTTTCTAACCAATCTTGTGCATCCAATTGGTGTGTTTGTGTCATTGGATGAACATTTAGGTCATTTTCGTCCTCCCTAAGGTTATCCTTGTTCAATTAGGGTATTCAACCAATCTTGTGCATTGAATAAGTTCATTTGTGTCGTTGGATGAACAATTAGGTCATTTTCGTCCTCCCTAGACTTAATCTTGTCCAATTAGGGTTTCTAACCAATCATGTGCATCCAAAAGGTGTGTTTGTGTCATTGGATGAACATTTAGGTCATTTTCGTCCACCCAAGGCTTATTCTTGTCCAATTAGGGTATTCAACCAATCTTGTGCATTGAATAAGTTCATTTGTGTCATTGGATGAACAATTAGGTCATTTTCGTCCTCCCTAGGCTTATTCTTGTCGAATTAGGGTTTCTAACCAATATTGTGCATCCAATTGGTGTGTTTGTGTCGTTGGATGAACATTTAGGTCTTTTACGTCCTCCCTAGGCTTATTCTTGTCCAATTAGGGTTTCTAACCAATCTTGTGCATCCAATAGGTGTGTTTGTGTCATTGAATGAACAATTAGGTCATTTTCATCCTCCCTATGCTTATTCTTGTCAAATTAGGGTTTTCAACCAATCTTGTGCATTGAATAAGTTCATTTGTGTCATTGGATGAACATTTAGGTCATTTTCGTCCTCCCTAGGCTTATTCTTGTCAAATTAGGGTTTCTAACCAATCTTGTGCATCCAATAGGTGTGTTTGTGTCATTGGATGAACAATTAGGTCATTTTCATCCTCCCTAAGGTTATTCTTGTCCAATTAGGGTTTTCAACCAATCTTGTGCATTGAATAAGTTCATTTGTGTCATTGGATGAACAATTAGATCATTTTCGTCCTATCTAGGTTTATTCTTGTCCAATTACGGTATTCAACCAATCTTGTGCATTGAATAAGTTCATTTGTGTCATTGGATGAACAATTAGGTCATTTTCGTCCTCCCTAGGCTTATTCTTGTCAAATTAGGGTTTCTAACCAATCTTGTGCATTGAATAAGTTCATTTGTGTCATTGGATGAACAATTAGGTCATTTTCGTCCTCCCTAGGCTTATTCTTGTCAAATTAGGGTTTCTAACCAATCTTGTGCATCCAAAAGGTGTGTTTGTGTCATTGGATGAACATTTAGGTCATTTTCGTCCTACCTAGGGTTATTCTTGTCCAATTAGGGTATTCAACCAATCTTGTGCATTGAATAAGTTCATTTGTGTCATTGGATGAACAATTAGGTCATTTTCGTCCTCCCTAGGCTTATTCTTGTCAAATTAGGGTTTCTAACCAATCTTGTGCATCCAATTGGTGTGTTTGTGTCATTGGATGAACATTTAGGTCATTTTCGTCCTCCCTAAGGTTATCCTTGTTCAATTAGGGTATTCAACCAATCTTGTGCATTGAATAAGTTCATTTGTGTCATTGGATGAACAATTAGGTCATTTTCGTCCTCCCTAGACTTAATCTTGTCCAATTAGGGTTTCTAACCAATCATGTGCATCCAAAAGGTGTGTTTGTGTCATTGGATGAACATTTAGGTCATTTTCGTCCACCCAAGGCTTATTCTTGTCCAATTAGGGTATTCAACCAATCTTGTGCATTGAATAAGTTCATTTGTGTCATTGGATGAACAATTAGGTCATTTTCGTCCTCCCTAGGCTTATTCTTGTCAAATTAGGGTTTCTAACCAATCTTGTGCATCCAATTGGTGTGTTTGTGTCATTGGATGAACATTTAGGTCATTTTCGTCCTCCCTAAGGTTATCCTTGTTCAATTAGGGTATTCAACCAATCTTGTGCATTGAATAAGTTCATTTGTGTCATTGGATGAACAATTAGGTCATTTTTGTCCTCCTTAGGCTCATTCTTGTCGAATTAGGGTTTCTAACCAATCTTGTGCATCCAATAGGTGTGTTTGTGTCATTGGATGAACATTTAGGTCATTTTCATCCTCCCTAAGGTTATTGTTGTCCAATTAGGGTTTTCAACCAATCTTGTGCATTGAATAAGTTCATTTGTGTCATTGGATGAACAATTAGGTCATTTTGGTCCTCCCTAGGCTTAATCTTGTCAAATTAGGGTTTCTAACCAATCTTGTGCATCCAATAGGTGTGTTTGTGTCATTGGATGAACATTTAGGTAATTTTCGTCCTCCCTAAGGTTATTCTTGTCCAATTAGGGTTTTCAACCAATCTTGTGCATTGAATAAGTTCATTTGTGTCATTGGATGAACAATTAGGTCATTTTCGTCCTCCCTAGACTTAATCTTGTCCAATTAGGGTTTCTAACCAATTATGTGCATCCAATTGGTGTGTTTGTGTCGTTGGATGAACATTTAGGTCTTTTACGACCTCCCTAGGCTTATTCTTGTCCAATTAGGGTTTCTAACCAATCTTGTGCATCCAATAGGTGTTTTTGTGTCATTGGATGAACATTTAGGTCATTTTCATCCTCCCAAGGGTTATTCTTGTCCAATTAGGGTAGTCAACCAATCTTGTGCATTGAGTAAGTTCATTTGTGTCATTGGATGAACAATTAGGTCATTTTCGTCCTCCTTGGGCTTATTCTTGTCCAATTAGGGTTTCTAACCAATCTTGTGCATGCAATTGATGTGTTTGTGTCATTGGATGACCATATAGGTCATTTACGACCTCGATAGGCTTATTCTTGTCCAATTAGGGTTTCTAACCAATCTTGTGCATCCAATAGGTGTGTTTGTGTCATTGGATGAACATTTAGGTCATTTTCATCCTCCCTAAGGTTATTCTTGTCCAATTAGGGTTTTCAACCAATCTTGTGCATTGAATAAGTTCATTTGTGTCATTGGATGAACAATTAGGTCATTTTTGTCCTCCTTAGGCTTATTCTTGTCGAATTAGGGTTTCTAACCAATCTTGTGCATCCAATAGGTGTTTTTGTGTCATTGGATGAACATTTAGGTCATTTTCGTCCTCCCTAAGGTTATTCTTGTCCAATTAGGGTTTTCAACCAATCTTGTGCATTGAATAAGTTCATTTGTGTCATTGGATGAACAATTACGTCATTTTCGCCCTCCCTAGGCTTATTCTTGTCAAATTAGGGTTTCTAACCAATCATGTGCATCCAATAGGTGTGTTTGTGTCATTGGATGAACATTTAGGTCATTTTCGTCCTCCCTAGGCTTATTCTTGTCCAATTAGGGTATTCAACCAATCTTGTGCATTGAATAAGTTCGTTTGTGTCATTGGATGAACAATTAGGTCATTTTCGTCCTCCCTAGGCTTATTCTTGTCGAATTACGGTTTCTAACCAATCTTGTGCATCCAATTGGTGTGTTTGTGTCGTTGGATGAACATTTAGGTCTTTTACGACCTCCCTAGGCTTATTCTTGTCCAATTAGGGTTTCTAACCAATCTTGTGCATCCAATAGGTGTGTTTGTGTCATTGAATGAACAATTAGGTCATTTTCATCCTCCCTATGCTTATTCTTGTCAAATTAGGGTTTTCAACCAATCTTGTGCATCCAATAGGTGTGTTTGTGTCATTGGATGAACATTTAGGTCATTTTCATCCTCCCTAGGCTTATTCTTGTCCAATTAGGGTATTCAACCAATCTTGTGCATTGAATAAGTTCATTTGTGTCATTGGATGAACAATTAGGTCATTTTCGTCCTCCCTAGGCTTATTCTTGTCGAATTAGGGTTTCTAACCAATATTGTGCATCCAATTGGTGTGTTTGTGTCGTTGGATGAACATTTAGGTCTTTTACGACCTCCCTAGGCTTATTCTTGTCCAATTAGGGTTTCTAACCAATCTTGTGCATCCAATAGGTGTGTTTGTGTCATTGAATGAACAATTAGGTCATTTTCATCCTCCCTATGCTTATTCTTGTCAAATTAGGGTTTTCAACCAATCTTGTGCATCCAATAGGTGTGTTTGTGTCATTGGATGAACAATTAGGTCATTTTCGTCCTCCCTAAGGTTATTCTTGTCCAATTAGGGTTTTCAACCAATCTTGTACATTGAATAAGTTCATTTGTGTCATTGGATGAACAATTAGGTCATTTTCGTCCTCCCTAGACTTAATCTTGTCCAATTAGGGTTTCTAACCAATCATGTGCATCCAATTGTTGTGTTTGTGTCGTTGGATGAACATTTAGGTCTTTTACGACCTCCCTAGGCTTATTCTTGTCCAATTAGGGTTTCTAACCAATCTTGTGCATCCAATAGGTGTTTTTGTGTCATTGGATGAACATTTAGGTCATTTTCGGCCTCCCAAGGGTTATTCTTGTCCAATTAGGGTAGTCAACCAATCTTGTGCATTGAGTAAGTTCATTTGTGTCATTGGATGAACAATTAGGTCATTTTCGTCCTCCCTGGGCTTATTCTTGTCCAATTAGGGTTTCTAACCAATCTTGTGCATGCAATTGGTGTGTTTGTGTCATTGGATGACCATTTAGGTCATTTACGATCTCGATAGGCTTATTCTTGTCCAATTAGGGTTTCTAACCAATCTTGTGCATCCAATAGGTGTGTTTGTGTCATTGGATGAACAATTAGGTCATTTTCGTCCTCCCTAGGCTTATTCTTGTCGAATTACGGTTTCTAACCAATCTTGTGCATCCAATTGGTGTGTTTGTGTCGTTGGATGAACATTTAGGTCTTTTACGACCTCCCTAGGCTTATTCTTGTCCAATTACGGTTTCTAACCAATCTAGTGCATCCAATAGGTGTGTTTGTGTCATGGGATGAACAATTAGGTCATTTTCATTCTCCCTAGGCTTATTCTTGTCAAATTAGGGTTTTTAACCAATCTTGTGCATTGAATCAGTTCATTTGTGTCATTGGATGAACAATTAGGTCATTTTCGTCCTCCCTAGGTTTATTCTTGTCCAATTACGGTATTCAACCAATCTTGTGCATTGAATAAGTTCATTTGTGTCATTGGATGAACAATTAGGTCATTTTCGTCCTCCCTAGGCTTATTCTTGTCAAATTAGGGTTTCTAACCAATCTTGTGCATCCAATTGGTGTGTTTGTGTCATTGGATGAACATTTAGGTCATTTTCGTCCTCCCTAAGGTTATCCTTGTTCAATTAGGGTATTCAACCAATCTTGTGCATTGAATAAGTTCATTTGTGTCGTTGGATGAACAATTAGGTCATTTTCGTCCTCCCTAGACTTAATCTTGTCCAATTAGGGTTTCTAACCAATCATGTGCATCCAAAAGGTGTGTTTGTGTCATTGGATGAACATTTAGGTCATTTTCGTCCACCCAAGGCTTATTCTTGTCCAATTAGGGTATTCAACCAATCTTGTGCATTGAATAAGTTCATTTGTGTCATTGGATGAACAATTAGGTCATTTTCGTCCTCCCTAGACTTAATCTTGTCCAATTAGGGTTTCTAACCAATCATGTGCATCCAAAAGGTGTGTTTGTGTCATTGGATGAACATTTAGGTCATTTTCGTCCTCCCTAGCGTTATTCTTGTCCAATTACGGTATTCAACCAATCTTGTGCATTGAATAAGTTCATTTGTGTCATTGGATGAACAATTAGGTCATTTTCGTCCTCCCTAGGCTTATTCTTGTCAAATTAGGGTTTCTAACCAATCTTGTGCATCCAATAGGTGTGTTTGTGTCATTGGATGAACATTTAGGTCATTTTCGTCCTCCCTAGGGTTATTCTTGTCCAATTACGGTATTCAACCAATCATGTGCATTGAATAAGTTCATTTGTGTCGTTGGATGAACAATTAGGTCATTTTCGTCCTCCCTAGGGTTATTCTTGTCCGATTACGGTATTCAACCAATCTTGTGAATTGAATAAGTTCATTTGTGTCATTGGATGAACAATTAGGTCATTTTTGTCCTCCCTAGGGTTATTCTTGTCCAATTACGGTATTCAACCAATCTTGTGATTTGAATAAGTTCATTTGTTTCATTGGATGAACAATTAGGTCATTTTCGTCCTCCCTAGGCTTATTCTTGTCGAATTAGGGTTTCTAACCAATCTTGTGCATCCAATAGGTGTTTTTGTGTCATTGGATGAACATTTAGGTCATTTTCGTCCTCCCTAAGGTTATTCTTGTCCAATTAGGGTTTTCAACTAATCTTGTGCATTGAATAAGTTCATTTGTGTTATTGGATGAACAATTAGGTCATTTTCGTCCTCCCTAAGGTTATTCTTGTCCAATTAGGGTTTTCAACCAATCTTGTACATTGAATAAGTTCATTTGTGTCATTGGATGAACAATTAGGTCATTTTCGTCCTCCCTAGACTTAATCTTGTCCAATTAGGGTTTCTAACCAATCATGTGCATCCAATTGTTGTGTTTGTGTCGTTGGATGAAAATTTAGGTCTTTTACGACCTCCCTAGGCTTATTCTTGTCCAATTAGGGTTTCTAACCAATCTTGTGCATCCAATAGGTGTTTTTGTGTCATTGGATGAACATTTAGGTCATTTTCGTCCTCCCAAGGGTTATTCTTGTCCAATTAGGGTAGTCAACCAATCTTGTGCATTGAGTAAGTTCATTTGTGTCATTGGATGAACAATTAGGTCATTTTCGTCCTCCCTGGGCTTATTCTTGTCCAATTAGGGTTTCTAACCAATCTTGTGTATGCAATTGGTGTGTTTGTGTCATTGGATGACCATTTAGGTCATTTACGATCTCGATAGGCTTATTCTTGTCCAATTAGGGTTTCTAACCAATCTTGTGCATCCAATAGGTGTGTTTGTGTCATTGGATGAACAATTAGGTCATTTTCGTCCTCCCTAGGCTTATTCTTGTCGAATTACGGTTTCTAACCAATCTTGTGCATCCAATTGGTGTGTTTGTGTCGTTGGATGAACATTTAGGTCTTTTACGACCTCCCTAGGCTTATTCTTGTCCAATTACGGTTTCTAACCAATCTAGTGCATCCAATAGGTGTGTTTGTGTCATGGGATGAACAATTAGGTCATTTTCATCCTCCCTAGGCTTATGCTTGTCAAATTAGGGTTTTCAACCAATCTTGTGCATTGAATAAGTTCATTTGTGTCATTGGATGAACAATTAGGTCATTTTCGTCCTCCCTAGGTTTATTCTTGTCCAATTACGGTATTCAACCAATCTTGTGCATTGAATAAGTTCATTTGTGTCATTGGATGAACAATTAGGTCATTTTCGTCCTCCCTAGGCTTATTCTTGTCAAATTAGGGTTTCTAACCAATCTTGTGCATCCAATAGGTGTGTTTGTGTCATTGGATGAACATTTAGGTCATTTTCGTCCTCCCTAGGGTTATTCTTGTCCAATTACGGTATTCAACCAATCATGTGCATTGAATAAGTTCATTTGTGTCGTTGGATGAACAATTAGGTCATTTTCGTCCTCCCTAGGGTTATTCTTGTCCAATTACGGTATTCAACCAATCTTGTGAATTGAATAAGTTCATTTGTGTCATTGGATGAACAATTAGGTCATTTTTGTCCTCCCTAGGGTTATTCTTGTCCAATTACGGTATTCAACCAATCTTGTGATTTGAATAAGTTCATTTGTTTCATTGGATGAACAATTAGGTCATTTTCGTCCTCCCTAGGCTTATTCTTGTCGAATTAGGGTTTCTAACCAATCTTGTGCATCCAATAGGTGTTTTTGTGTCAGTGGATGAACATTTAGGTCATTTTCGTCCTCCCTAAGGTTATTCTTGTCCAATTAGGGTTTTCAACTAATCTTGTGCATTGAATAAGTTCATTTGTGTTATTGGATGAACAATTAGGTCATTTTCGTCCTCCCTAAGGTTATTCTTGTCCAATTAGGGTTTTCAACCAATCTTGTACATTGAATAAGTTCATTTGTGTCATTGGATGAACAATTAGGTCATTTTCGTCCTCCCTAGACTTAATCTTGTCCAATTAGGGTTTCTAACCAATCATGTGCATCCAATTGTTGTGTTTGTGTCGTTGGATGAACATTTAGGTCTTTTACGACCTCCCTAGGCTTATTCTTGTCCAATTAGGGTTTCTAACCAATCTTGTGCATCCAATAGGTGTTTTTGTGTCATTGGATGAACATTTAGGTCATTTTCGTCCTCCCAAGGGTTATTCTTGTCCAATTAGGGTAGTCAACCAATCTTGTGCATTGAGTAAGTTCATTTGTGTCATTGGATGAACAATTAGGTCATTTTCGTCCTCCCTGGGCTTATTCTTGTCCAATTAGGGTTTCTAACCAATCTTGTGCATGCAATTGGTGTGTTTGTGTCATTGGATGACCATTTAGGTCATTTACGATCTCGATAGGCTTATTCTTGTCCAATTAGGGTTTCTAACCAATCTTGTGCATCCAATAGGTGTGTTTGTGTCATTGGATGAACAATTAGGTCATTTTCGTCCTCCCTAGGCTTATTCTTGTCGAATTACGGTTTCTAACCAATCTTGTGCATCCAATTGGTGTGTTTGTGTCGTTGGATGAACATTTAGGTCATTTACGACCTCCCTAGGCTTATTCTTGTCCAATTACGGTTTCTAACCAATCTAGTGCATCCAATAGGTGTGTTTGTGTCATGGGATGAACAATTAGGTCATTTTCATCCTCCCTAGGCTTATTCTTGTCAAATTAGGGTTTTCAACCAATCTTGTGCATTGAATAAGTTCATTTGTGTCATTGGATGAACAATTAGGTCATTTTCGTCCTCCCTAGGTTTATTCTTGTCCAATTACGGTATTCAACCAATCTTGTGCATTGAATAAGTTCATTTGTGTCATTGGATGAACAATTAGGTCATTTTGGTCCACCCTAGGCTTATTCTTGTCAAATTAGGGTTTCTAACCAATCTTGTGCATCCAATAGGTGTGTTTGTGTCATTGGATGAACATTTAGGTCATTTTCATCCTCCCTAAGGTTATTCTTGTCCAATTAGGGTTTTCAACCAATCTTGTGCATTGAATAAGTTCATTTGTGTCATTGGATGAACAATTAGGTCATTTTCGTCCTCCCTAGACTTAATCTTGTCCAATTAGGGTTTCTAAACAATCATGTGCATCCAAAAGGTGTGTTTGTGTCATTGGATGAACATTTAGGTCATTTTCGTCCACCCAAGGCTTATTCTTGTCCAATTAGGGTATTCAACCAATCTTGTGCATTGAATAAGTTCATTTGTGTCATTGGATGAACAATTAGGTCATTTTCGTCCTCCCTAGGCTTATTCTTGTCCAATTAGGGTTTCTAACCAATCTTGTGCATCCAATAGGTGTGTTTGTGTCATTGGATGAACATTTAGGTCATTTTCGTCCTCCCTAAGGTTATTCTTGTTCAATTAGGGTATTCAACCAATCTTGTGCATTGAATAAGTTCATTTGTGTCATTGGATGAACAATTAGGTCATTTTCGTCCTCCCTAGACTTAATCTTGTCCAATTAGGGTTTCTAACCAATCATGTGCATCCAAAAGGTGTGTTTGTGTTATTGGATGAACATTTAGGTCATTTTCGTCCACCCAAGGCTTATTCTTGTCCAATTAGGGTATTCAACCAATCTTGTGCATTGAATAAGTTCATTTGTGTCATTGGATGAACAATTAGGTCATTTTCGTCCTCCCTAGGCTTATTCTTGTCAAATTAGGGTTTCTAACCAATCTTGTGAATCCAATAGGTGTGTTTGTGTCATTGGATGAACAATTAGTTCATTTTCGTCCTCCCTAGGGTTATTCTTGTCCAATTACGGTATTCAACCAATCTTGTGCATTGAATAAGTTCATTTGTGTCGTTGGATGAACAATTAGGTCATTTTCGTCCTCCCTAGGGTTATTCTTGTCCAATTACGGTATTCAACCAATCTTGTGAATTGAATAAGTTCATTTGTGTCATTGGATGAACAATTAGGTCATTTTTGTCCTCCTTAGGCTCATTCTTGTCGAATTAGGGTTTCTAACCAATCTTGTGCATCCAATAGGTGTGTTTGTGTCATTGGATGAACATTTAGGTCATTTTCATCCTCCCTAAGGTTATTGTTGTCCAATTAGGGTTTTCAACCAATCTTGTGCATTGAATAAGTTCATTTGTGTCATTGGATGAACAATTAGGTCATTTTGGTCCTCCCTAGGCTTAATCTTGTCATTTTAGGGTTTCTAACCAATCTTGTGCATCCAATAGGTGTGTTTGTGTCATTGGATGAACATTTAGGTAATTTTCGTCCTCCCTAAGGTTATTCTTGTCCAATTAGGGTTTTCAACCAATCTTGTGCATTGAATAAGTTCATTTGTGTCATTGGATGAACAATTAGGTCATTTTCGTCCTCCCTAGACTTAATCTTGTCCAATTAGGGTTTCTAACCAATTATGTGCATCCAATTGGTGTGTTTGTGTCGTTGGATGAACATTTAGGTCTTTTACGACCTCCCTAGGCTTATTCTTGTCCAATTAGGGTTTCTAACCAATCTTGTGCATCCAATAGGTGTTTTTGTGTCATTGGATGAACATTTAGGTCATTTTCATCCTCCCAAGGGTTATTCTTGTCCAATTAGGGTAGTCAACCAATCTTGTGCATTGAGTAAGTTCATTTGTGTCATTGGAGGAACAATTAGGTCATTTTCGTCCTCCTTGGGCTTATTCTTGTCCAATTAGGGTTTCTAACCAATCTTGTGCATGCAATTGATGTGTTTGTGTCATTGGATGACCATATAGGTCATTTACGACCTCGATAGGCTTATTCTTGTCCAATTAGGGTTTCTAACCAATCTTGTGCATTGAATAAGTTCATTTGTGTCATTGGATGAACAATTAGGTCATTTTCGTCCTCCCTAGACTTAATCTTGTCCAATTAGGGTTTCTAACCAATTATGTGCATCCAATTGGTGTGTTTGTGTCGTTGGATGAACATTTAGGTCATTTTCGTCCTCCCTAGGCTTATTCTTGTCAAATTAGGGTTTCTAACCAATCTTGTGCATCCAATAGGTGTGTTTGTGTCATTGGATGAACATTTAGGTCATTTTCGTCCTCCCTAAGGTTATTCTTGTTCAATTAGGGTATTCAACCAATCTTGTGCATTGAATAAGTTCATTTGTGTCATTGGATGAACAATTAGGTCATTTTCGTCCTCCCTAGACTTAATCTTGTCCAATTAGGGTTTCTAACCAATCATGTGCATCCAAAAGGTGTGTTTGTGTCATTGGATAAACATTTAGGTCATTTTCGTCCACCCAAGGCTTATTCTTGTCCAATTAGGGTATTCAACCAATCTTGTGCATTGAATAAGTTCATTTGTGTCATTGGATGAACAATTAGGTCATTTTCGTCCTCCCTAGGCTTATTCTTGTCAAATTAGGGTTTCTAACCAATCTTGTGAATCCAATAGGTGTGTTTGTGTCATTGGATGAACAATTAGTTCATTTTCGTCCTCCCTAGGGTTATTCTTGTCCAATTACGGTATTCAACCAATCTTGTGCATTGAATAAGTTCATTTGTGTCGTTGGATGAACAATTAGGTCATTTTCGTCCTCCCTAGGGTTATTCTTGTCCAATTACGGTATTCAACCAATATTGTGAATTGAATAAGTTCATTTGTGTCATTGGATGAACAATTAGGTCATTTTTGTCCTCCTTAGGCTTATTCTTGTCGAATTAGGGTTTCTAACCAATCTTGTGCATCCAATAGGTGTGTTTGTGTCATTGGATGAACATTTAGGTCATTTTCATCCTCCCTAAGGTTATTCTTGTCCAATTAGGGTTTTCAACCAATCTTGTGCATTGAATAAGTTCATTTGTGTCATTGGATGAACAATTAGGCCATTTTGGTCCTCCCTAGGCTTATTCTTGTCAAATTAGGGTTTCTAACCAATCTTGTGCATCCAATAGGTGTGTTTGTGTCATTGGATGAACATTTAGGTAATTTTCGTCCTCCCTAAGGTTATTCTTGTCCAATTAGGGTTTTCAACCAATCTTGTGCATTGAATAAGTTCATTTGTGTCATTGGATGAACAATTAGGTCATTTTCGTCCGCCCTAGACTTAATCTTGTCCAATTAGGGTTTCTAACCAATTATGTGCATCCAATTGCTGTGTTTGTGTCGTTGGATGAACATTTAGGTCTTTTACGACCTCCCTAGGCTTATTCTTGTCCAATTTGGGTTTCTAACCAATCTTGTGCATCCAATAGGTGTTTTTGTGTCATTGGATGAACATTTAGGTCATTTTCATCCTCCCAAGGGTTATTCTTGTCCAATTAGGGTAGTCAACCAATCTTGTGCATTGAGTAAGTTCATTTGTGTCATTGGATGAACAATTAGGTCATTTTCGTCCTCCTTGGGCTTATTCTTGTCCAATTAGGGTTTCTAACCAATTTTGTGCATGCAATTGATGTGTTTGTGTCATTGGATGACCATATAGGTCATTTACGACCTCGATAGGCTTATTCTTGTCCAATTAGAATTTCTAACCAATCTTGTGCATCCAATAGGTGTGTTTGTGTCATTGGATGAACAATTAGGTCATTTTCATCCTCCCTAGGCTTATTCTTGTGAAATTAGGGTTTTCAACCAATCTTGTGCATTGAATAAGTTCATTTGTGTCATTGGATGAACAATTATGTCATTTTCGTCCTCCCTAGGCTTATTCTTGTCAAATTAGGGTTTCTAACCAATCATGTGCATCCAAAAGGTGTGTTTGTGTCATTGGATGAACATTTAGGTCATTTTCGTCCACCCTAGGCTTATTCTTGTCCAATTACGGTTTCTAACCAATCTAGTGCATCCAATAGGTGTGTTTGTGTCATGGGATGAACAATTAGGTCATTTTCATCCTCCCTAGGCTTATTCTTGTCAAATTAGGGTTTTCAACCAATCTTGTGCATTGAATAAGTTCATTTGTGTCATTGGATGAACAATTAGGTCATTTTCGTCCTCCCTAGGTTTATTCTTGTCCAATTACGGTATTCAACCAATCTTGTGCATTGAATAAGTTCATTTGTGTCATTGGATGAACAATTAGGTCATTTTGGTCCACCCTAGGCTTATTCTTGTCAAATTAGGGTTTCTAACCAATCTTGTGCATCCAATAGGTGTGTTTGTGTCATTGGATGAACATTTAGGTCATTTTCATCCTCCCTAAGGTTATTCTTGTCCAATTAGGGTTTTCAACCAATCTTGTGCATTGAATAAGTTCATTTGTGTCATTGGATGAACAATTAGGTCATTTTCGTCCTCCCTAGACTTAATCTTGTCCAATTAGGGTTTCTAAACAATCATGTGCATCCAAAAGGTGTGTTTGTGTCATTGGATGAACATTAAGGTCATTTTCGTCCACCCAAGGCTTATTCTTGTCCAATTAGGGTATTCAACCAATCTTGTGCATTGAATAAGTTCATTTGTGTCATTGGATGAACAATTAGGTCATTTTCATCCTCCCTAGGCTTATTCTTGTCGAATTAGGGTTTCTAACCAATCTTGTGCATCCAATTGGTGTGTTTGTGTCGTTGGATGAACATTTAGGTCTTTTACGACCTCCCTAGGCTTATTCTTGTCCAATTAGGGTTTCTAACCAATCTTGTGCATCCAATAGGTGTGTTTGTGTCATTGAATGAACAATTAGGTCATTTTCATCCTCCCTAAGGTTATTCTTGTCCAATTAGGGTTTTCAACCAATCTTGTGCATTGAATAAGTTCATTTGTGTCATTGGATGAACAATTAGGTCATTTTGGTCCTCCCTAGGCTTATTCTTGTCAAATTAGGGTTTCTAACCAATCTTGCGCATCCAATAGGTGTGTTTGTGTCATTGGATGAACATTTAGGTCATTTTCATCCTCCCTAAGGTTATTCTTGTCCAATTAGGGTTTTCAACCAATCTTGTGCATTGAATAAGTTCATTTGTGTCATTGGATGAACAATTAGGTCATTTTCGTCCTGCCTAGACTTAATCTTGTCCAATTAGGGTTTCTAACCAATTATGTGCATCCAATTGGTGTGTTTCTGTCGTTGGATGAACATTTAGGTCTTTTACCACCTCCCCAGGCTTATTCTTGTCCAATTAGGGTTTCTAACCAATCTTGTGCATCCAATAGGTGTTTTTGTGTCATTGGATGAACATTTAGGTCATTTTCGTCCTCCCAAGGGTTATTCTTGTCCAATTAGGGTAGTCAACCAATCTTGTGCATTGAGTAAGTTCATTTGTGTCATTGGATGAACAAATAGGTCATTTTCGTCCTCCTTGGGCTTATTCTTGTCCAATTAGGGTTTATAACCAATCTTGTGCATGCAATTGGTGTGTTTGTGTCATTGGATGACCATTTAGGTCATTTACGACCTCGATAGGCTTATTCTTGTCCAATTAGGGTTTCTAACCAATCTTGTGCATCCAATAGGTGTGTTTGTGTCATTGGATGAACAATTAGGTCATTTTCATCCTCCCTAGGCTTATTCTTGTCAAATTAGGGTTTTCAACCAATCTTGTGCATTGAATAAGTTGATTTGTGTCATTGGATGAACAATTATGTCATTTTCGTCCTCCCTAGGCTTATTCTTGTCAAATTAGGGTTTCTAACCAATCATGTGCATCCAAAAGGTGTGTTTGTGTCATTGGATGAACATTTAGGTCATTTTCGTCCACCCTAGGCTTATTCTTGTCCAATTAGGGTATTAAACCAATCTTGTGCATTGAATAAGTTCCTTTGGGTCATTGGATGAACAATTAGGTCATTTTCGTCCTCCCTAGGCTTATTCTTGTCGAATTACGGTTTCTAACCAATCTTGTGCATCCAATTGGTGTGTTTGTGTCGTTGGATGAACATTTAGGTCTTTTACGACCTCCCTAGGTTATTCTTGTCCAATTACGGTTTCTAACCAATCTAGTGCATCCAACAGGTGTGTTTGTGTCATGGGATGAACAATTAGGTCATTTTCATCCTCCCTAGGCTTATTCTTGTCAAATTAGGGTTTTCAACCAATCTTGTGCATTGAATAAGTTCATTTGTGTCATTGGATGAACAATTAGGTCATTTTCGTCCTCCCTAGGCTTATTCTTGTCGAATTACGGTTTCTAACCAATCTTGTGCATCCAATTGGTGTGTTTGTGTCGTTGGATGAACATTTAGGTCTTTTACGACCTCCCTAGGTTATTCTTGTCCAATTACGGTTTCTAACCAATCTAGTGCATCCAACAGGTGTGTTTGTGTCATGGGATGAACAATTAGGTCATTTTCGTCCTCCCTAGGCTTATTCTTGTCGAATTAGGGTTTCTAACCAATCTTGTGCATCCAATTGGTGTGTTTGTGTCGTTGGATGAACATTTAGGTCTTTTACGACCTCCCTAGGCTTATTCTTGTCCAATTAGGGTTTCTAACCAATCTTGTGCATCCAATAGGTGTGTTTGTGTCATTGAATGAACAATTAGGTCATTTTCATCCTCCCTATGCTTATTCTTGTCAAATTAGGGTTTTCAACCAATCTTGTGCATTGAATAAGTTCATTTGTGTCATTGGATGAACATTTAGGTCATTTTCGTCCTCCCTAGGCTTATTCTTGTCAAATTAGGGTTTCTAACCAATCTTGTGCATCCAATAGGTGTGTTTGTGTCATTGGATGAACAATTAGGTCATTTTCATCCTCCCTAAGGTTATTCTTGTCCAATTAGGGTTTTCAACCAATCTTGTGCATTGAATAAGTTCATTTGTGTCATTGGATGAACAATTAGATCATTTTCGTCCTATCTAGGTTTATTCTTGTCCAATTACGGTATTCAACCAATCTTGTGCATTGAATAAGTTCATTTGTGTCATTGGATGAACAATTAGGTCATTTTCGTCCTCCCTAGGCTTATTCTTGTCAAATTAGGGTTTCTAACCAATCTTGTGCATTGAATAAGTTCATTTGTGTCATTGGATGAACAATTAGGTCATTTTCGTCCTCCCTAGGCTTATTCTTGTCAAATTAGGGTTTCTAACCAATCTTGTGCATCCAATAGGTGTGTTTGTGTCATTGGATGAACATTTAGGTCATTTTCATCCTCCCTAAGGTTATTCTTGTCCAATTAGGGTTTTCAACCAATCTTGTGCATTGAATAAGTTCATTTGTGTCATTGGATGAACAATTAGATCATTTTCGTCCTATCTAGGTTTATTCTTGTCCAATTACGGTATTCAACCAATCTTGTGCATTGAATAAGTTCATTTGTGTCATTGGATGAACAATTAGGTCATTTTCGTCCTCCCTAGGCTTATTCTTGTCAAATTAGGGTTTCTAACCAATCTTGTGCATTGAATAAGTTCATTTGTGTCATTGGATGAACAATTAGGTCATTTTCGTCCTCCCTAGGCTTATTCTTGTCAAATTAGGGTTTCTAACCAATCTTGTGCATCCAATAGGTGTGTTTGTGTCATTGGATGAACATTTAGGTCATTTTCATCCTCCCTAAGGTTATTCTTGTCCAATTAGGGTTTTCAACCAATCTTGTGCATTGAATAAGTTCATTTGTGTCATTGGATGAACAATTAGGTCATTTTGGTCCTCCCTAGGCTTATTCTTGTCAAATTAGGGTTTCTAACCAATCTTGTGCATCCAATAGGTGTGTTTGTGTCATTGGATGAACATTTAGGTAATTTTCGTCCTCCCTAAGGTTATTCTTGTCCAATTAGGGTTTTCAACCAATCTTGTGCATTGAATAAGTTCATTTGTGTCATTGGATGAACAATTAGATCATTTTCGTCCTCCCTAGACTTAATCTTGTCCAATTAGGGTTTCTAACCAATCATGTGCATCCAATAGGTGTGTTTGTGTCATTGGATGAACATTTAGGTCATTTTCATCCTCCCTAAGGTTATTCTTGTCCAATTAGGGTTTTCAACCAATCTTGTGCATTGAATAAGTTCATTTGTGTCATTGGATGAACAATTAGGTCATTTTGGTCCTCCCTAGGCTTATTCTTGTCAAATTAGGGTTTCTAACCAATCTTGTGCATCCAATAGGTGTGTTTGTGTCATTGGATGAACATTTAGGTAATTTTCGTCCTCCCTAAGGTTATTCTTGTCCAATTAGGGTTTTCAACCAATCTTGTGCATTGAATAAGTTCATTTGTGTCATTGGATGAACAATTAGGTCATTTTTGTCCTCCTTAGGCTCATTCTTGTCGAATTAGGGTTTCTAACCAATCTTGTGCATCCAATAGGTGTGTTTGTGTCATTGGATGAACATTTAGGTCATTTTCATCCTCCCTAAGGTTATTGTTGTCCAATTAGGGTTTTCAACCAATCTTGTGCATTGAATAAGTTCATTTGTGTCATTGGATGAACAATTAGGTCATTTTGGTCCTCCCTAGGCTTAATCTTGTCAAATTAGGGTTTCTAACCAATCTTGTGCATCCAATAGGTGTGTTTGTGTCATTGGATGAACATTTAGGTAATTTTCGTCCTCCCTAAGGTTATTCTTGTCCAATTAGGGTTTTCAACCAATCTTGTGCATTGAATAAGTTCATTTGTGTCATTGGATGAACAATTAGGTCATTTTCGTCCTCCCTAGACTTAATCTTGTCCAATTAGGGTTTCTAACCAATTATGTGCATCCAATTGGTGTGTTTGTGTCGTTGGATGAACATTTAGGTCTTTTACGACCTCCCTAGGCTTATTCTTGTCCAATTAGGGTTTCTAACCAATCTTGTGCATCCAATAGGTGTTTTTGTGTCATTGGATGAACATTTAGGTCATTTTCGTCCTCCCTAGGGTTATTCTTGTCCAATTAGGGTAGTCAACCAATCTTGTGCATTGAGTAAGGTCATTTGTGTCATTGGATGAACAATTAGGTCATTTTCGTCCTCCCTGGGCTTATTCTTGTCCAATTAGGGTTTCTAACCAATCTTGTGCATGCAATTGGTGTGTTTGTGTCATTGGATGACCATTTAGGTCATTTACGATCTCGATAGGCTTATTCCTGTCCAATTAGGGTTTCTAACCAATCTTGTGCATCCAATAGGTGTGTTTGTGTCATTGGATGAACAATTAGGTCATTTTCGTCCTCCCTAGGCTTATTCTTGTCGAATTACGGTTTCTAACCAATCTTGTGCATCCAATTGGTGTGTTTGTGTCGTTGGATGAACATTTAGGTCTTTTACGACCTCCCTAGGCTTATTCTTGTCCAATTACGGTTTCTAACCAATCTAGTGCATCCAATAGGTGTGTTTGTGTCATGGGATGAACAATTAGGTCATTTTCATCCTCCCTAGGCTTATTCTTGTCAAATTAGGGTTTTCAACCAATCTTGTGCATTGAATAAGTTCATTTGTGTCATTGGATGAACAATTAGGTCATTTTCGTCCTCCCTAGGTTTATTCTTGTCCAATTACGGTATTCAACCAATCTTGTGCATTGAATAAGTTCATTTGTGTCATTGGATGAACAATTAGGTCATTTTGGTCCACCCTAGGCTTATTCTTGTCAAATTAGGGTTTCTAACCAATCTTGTGCATCCAATAGGTGTGTTTGTGTCATTGGATGAACATTTAGGTCATTTTCATCCTCCCTAAGGTTATTCTTGTCCAATTAGGGTTTTCAACCAATCTTGTGCATTGAATAAGTTCATTTGTGTCATTGGATGAACAATTAGGTCATTTTCGTCCTCCCTAGACTTAATCTTGTCCAATTAGGGTTTCTAAACAATCATGTGCATCCAAAAGGTGTGTTTGTGTCATTGGATGAACATTTAGGTCATTTTCGTCCACCCAAGGCTTATTCTTGTCCAATTAGGGTATTCAACCAATCTTGTGCATTGAATAAGTTCATTTGTGTCATTGGATGAACAATTAGGTCATTTTCATCCTCCCTAGGCTAATTCTTGTCGAATTAGGGTTTCTAACCAATCTTGTGCATCCAATTGGTGTGTTTGTGTCGTTGGATGAACATTTAGGTCTTTTACGACCTCCCTAGGCTTATTCTTGTCCAATTAGGGTTTCTAACCAATCTTGTGCATCCAATAGGTGTGTTTGTGTCATTGAATGAACAATTAGGTCATTTTCATCCTCCCTATGCTTATTCTTGTCAAATTAGGGTTTTCAACCAATCTTGTGCATTGAATAAGTTCATTTGTGTCATTGGATGAACAATTAGGTCATTTTCGTCCTCCCTAGGCTTATTCTTGTCAAATTAGGGTTTCTAACCAATCTTGTGCATCCAATAGGTGTGTTTGTGTCATTGGATGAACATTTAGGTCATTTCCGTCCTCCCTAAGGTTATTCTTGTTCAATTAGGGTATTCAACCAATCTTGTGCATTGAATAAGTTCATTTGTGTCATTGGATGAACAATTAGGTCATTTTGGTCCTGCTTAGGCTTATTCTTGTCAAATTAGGGTTTCTAACCAATCTTGTGCATCCAATAGGTGTGTTTGTGTCATTGGATGAACATTTAGGTCATTTTCATCCTCCCTAAGGTTATTCTTGTCCAATTAGGGTTTTCAACCAATCTTGTGCATTGAATAAGTTCATTTGTGTCATTGGATGAACAATTAGGTCATTTTCGTCCTCCCTAGACTTAATCTTGTCCAATTAGGGTTTCTAACCAATCATGTGCATCCAAAAGGTGTGTTTGTGTCATTGGATGAACATTTAGGTCATTTTCGTCCACCCAAGGCTTATTCTTGTCCAATTAGGGTATTCAACCAATCTTGTGCATTGAATAAGTTCATTTGTGTCATTGGATGAACAATTAGGTCATTTTCGTCCTCCCTAGGCTTATTCTTGTCGAATTAGGGTTTCTAACCAATCTTGTGCATCCAATTGGAGTGTTTGTGTCGTTGGATGAACATTTAGGTCTTTTACGACCTCCCTAGGCTTATTCTTGTCCAATTAGGGTTTCTAACCAATCTTGTGCATCCAATAGGTGTGTTTGTGTCATTGAATGAACAATTAGGTCATTTTCATCCTCCCTATGCTTATTCTTGTCCAATTAGGGTTTTCAACCAATCTTGTGCATTGAATAAGTTCATTTGTGTCATTGGATGAACAATTAGGTCATTTTCGTCCTCCCTAGGCTTATTCTTGTCAAATTAGGGTTTCTAACCAATCTTGTGCATCCAATAGGTGTGTTTGTTACATTGGATGAACATTTAGGTCATTTTCATTCTCCCTAAGGTTATTCTTGTCCAATTAGGATTTTCAACCAATCTTGTGCATTGAATCAGTACATTTGTGTCATTGGATGAACAATTAGGTCATTTTCGCCCTCCCTAGGCTTATTCTTGTCAAATTAGGGTTTCTAACCAATCTTGTGCATCCAATTGGTGTGTTTGTGTCGTTGGATAAACATTTAGGTCATTTTCGTCCTCCCTAGGGTTATTCTTGTCCAATTAGGGTATTCAACCAATCTTGTGCATTGAATAAGTTCATTTGTGTCATTGGATGAACAATTAGGTCATTTTCGTCCTCCCTAGGCTTATTCTTGTCAAATTAGGGTTTCTAACCAATCTTGTGCATCCAAAAGGTGTGTTTGTGTCATTGGATGTACATTTAGGTCATTTTCGTCCTCCCTAGGGTTATTCTTGTCCAATTAGGGTATTCAACCAATCTTCTGCATTGAATAAGTTCATTTGTGTCATTGGATGAACAATTAGGTCATTTTCGTCCTCCCTAAGCTTATTCTTGTCAAATTAGGGTTTCTAACCAATCATGTGCATCCAAAAGGTATGTTTGTGTCATTGGATGAACATTTAGGTCAGTTTCGTCCTCCCTAGGGTTATTCTTGTCCAATTAGGGTATTCAACCAATCTTGTGCATTGAATAAGTTCATTTGTGTCATTGGATGAACAATTAGGTCATTTTCGTCCTCCCTAGGCTTATTCTTGTCGAATTAGGGTTTCTAACCAATATTGTGCATCCAATTGGTGTGTTTGTGTCGTTGGATGAACATTTAGGTCTTTTACGACCTCCCTAGGCTTATTCTTGTCCAATTAGGGTTTCTAACCAATCTTGTGCATCCAATAGGTGTGTTTGTGTCATTGAATGAACAATTAGGTCATTTTCATCCTCCCTATGCTTATTCTTGTCAAATTAGGGTTTTCAACCAATCTTGTGCATCCAATAGGTGTGTTTGTGTCATTGGATGAACATTTAGGTCATTTTCGTCCACCCAAGGCTTATTCTTGTCCAATTAGGGTATTCAACCAATCTTGTGCATTGAATAAGTTCATTTGTGTCATTGGATGAACAATTAGGTCATTTTCGTCCTCCCTAGGTTTATTCTTGTCAAATTAGGGTTTCTAACCAATCTTGTGCATCCAATAGGTGTGTTTGTGTCATGGGATGAACAATTAGGTCATTTTCTTCCTCCCTAGGCTTATTCTTGTCAAATTAGGGTTTTCAACCAATCTTGTGCATTGAATAAGTTCATTTGTGTCATTGGATGAACAATTAGGTCATTTTCGTCCTCCCTAGGTTTATTCTTGTCCAATTACGGTATTCAACCAATCTTGTGCATTGAATAAGTTCATTTGTGTCATTGGATGAACAATTAGGTCATTTTGGTCCACCCTAGGCTTATTCTTGTCAAATTAGGGTTTCTAACCAATCTTGTGCATCCAATAGGTGTGTTTGTGTCATTGGATGAACATTTAGGTCATTTTCATCCTCCCTAAGGTTATTCTTGTCCAATTAGGGTTTTCAACCAATCTTGTGCATTGAATAAGTTCATTTGTGTCATTGGATGAACAATTAGGTCATTTTCGTCCTCCCTAGACTTAATCTTGTCCAATTAGGGTTTCTAAACAATCATGTGCATCCAAAAGGTGTGTTTGTGTCATTGGATGAACATTTAGGTCATTTTCGTCCACCCAAGGCTTATTCTTGTCCAATTAGGGTATTCAACCAATCTTGTGCATTGAATAAGTTCATTTGTGTCATTGGATGAACAATTAGGTCATTTTGGTCCTCCCTAGGCTTATTCTTGTCAAATTAGGGTTTCTAACCAATCTTGTGCATCCAATAGGTGTGTTTGTGTCATTGGATGAACATTTAGGTCATTTTCATCCTCCCTAAGGTTATTCTTGTCCAATTAGGGTTTTCAACCAATCTTGTGCATTGAATAAGTTCATTTGTGTCATTGGATGAACAATTAGGTCATTTTGGTCCTCCCTAGGCTTATTCTTGTCAAATTAGGGTTTCTAACCAATCTTGTGCATCCAATAGGTGTGTTTGTGTCATTGGATGAACATTTAGGTCATTTTCATCCTCCCTAAGGTTATTCTTGTCCAATTAGGGTTTTCAACCAATCTTGTGCATTGAATAAGTTCATTTGTGTCATTGGATGAACAATTAGGTCATTTTCGTCCTCCCTAGACTTAATCTTGTCCAATTAGGGTTTCTAACCAATTATGTGTATCCAATTGGTGTGTTTTTGTCGTTGGATGAATATTTAGGTCTTTTACGACCTCCCCAGGCTTATTCTTGTCCAATAAGGGTTTCTAACCAATCTTGTGCATCCAATAGGTGTTTTTGTGTCATTGGATAAACATTTAGGTCATTTTCGTCCTCCCAAGGGTTATTCTTGTCCAATTAGGGTAGTCAACCAATCTTGTGCATTGAGTAAGTTCATTTGTGTCATTGGATGAACAAATAGGTCATTTTCGTCCTCCTTGGGCTTATTCTTGTCCAATTAGGGTTTATAACCAATCTTGTGCATGCAATTGGTGTGTTTGTGTCATTGGATGACCATTTAGGTCATTTACGACCTCGATAGGCTTATTCTTGTCCAATTAGGGTTTCTAACCAATCTTGTGCATCCAATAGGTGTGTTTGTGTCATTGGATGAACAATTAGGTCATTTTCATCCTCCCTAGGCTTATTCTTGTCCAATTAGGGTTTTCAACCAATCTTGTGCATTGAATAAGTTCATTTGTGTCATTGGATGAACAATTATGTCATTTTCGTCCTCCCTAGGCTTATTCTTGTCAAATTAGGGTTTCTAACCAATCATGTGCATCCAAAAGGTGTGTTTGTGTCATTGGATGAACATTTAGGTCATTTTCGTCCACCCTAGGCTTATTCTTGTCCAATTACGGTTTCTAACCAATCTAGTGCATCCAATAGGTGTGTTTGTGTCATGGGATGAACAATTAGGTCATTTTCATCCTCCCCAGGCTTATTCTTGTCAAATTAGGGTTTTCAACCAATCTTGTGCATTGAATAAGTTCATTTGTGTCATTGGATGAACAATTAGGTCATTTTCGTCCTCCCTAGGTTTATTCTTGTCCAATTACGGTATTCAACCAATCTTGTGCATTGAATAAGTTCATTTGTGTCATTGGATGAACAATTAGGTCATTTTCGTCCTCCCTAGGATTATTCTTGTCAAATTAGGGTTTCTAACCAATCTTGTGCATCCAATAGGTGTGTTTGTGTCATTGAATGAACAATTAGGTCATTTTCATCCTCCCTATGCTTATTCTTGTCAAATTAGGGTTTTCAACCAATCTTGTGCATCCAATAGGTGTGTTTGTGTCATTGGATGAACATTTAGGTCATTTTCGTCCACCCAAGGCTTATTCTTGTCCAATTAGGGTATTCAACCAATCTTGTGCATTGAATAAGTTCATTTGTGTCATTGGATGAACAATTAGGTCATTTTCGTCCTCCCTAGGCTTATTCTTGTCGAATTAGGGTTTCTAACCAATCTTGTGCATCCAATTGGTGTGTTTGTGTCGTTGGATGAACATTTAGGTCTTTTACGACCTCCCTAGGCTTATTCTTGTCCAATTAGGGTTTCTAACCAATCTTGTGCATCCAATAGGTGTGTTTGTGTCATTGAATGAACAATTAGGTCATTTTCATCCTGCCTATGCTTATTGTTGTCAAATTAGGGTTTTCAACCAATCTTGTGCATTGAATAAGTTCATTTGTGTCATTGGATGAACAATTAGATCATTTTCGTCCTCCCTAGGCTTATTCTTGTCAAATTAGGGTTTCTAACCAATCTTGTGCATCCAATAGGTGTGTTTGTGTCATTGGATGAACAATTAGGTCATTTTCATCCTCCCTAAGGTTATTCTTGTCCAATTAGGGTTTTCAACCAATCTTGTGCATTGAATAAGTTCATTTGTGTGATTGGATGAACAATTAGATCATTTTCGTCCTCCCTAGACTTAATCTTGTCCAATTAGGGTTTCTAACCAATCATGTGCATCCAATAGGTGTGTTTGTGTCATTGGATGAACATTTAGGTCATTTTCATCCTCCCTAAGGTTATTCTTGTCCAATTAGGATTTTCAACCAATCTTGTGCATTGAATAAGTTCATTTGTGTCATTGGATGAACAATTAGGTCATTTTCGTCCTCCCTAGACTTAATCTTGTCCAATTAGCGTTTCTAACCAATTATGTGCATCCAATTGGTGTGTTTGTGTCGTTGGATGAACATTTAGGTCTTTTACGACCTCCCTAGGCTTATTCTTGTCCAATTACGGTTTATAACCAATCTTGTGCATCCAATAGGTGTTTGTGTCACTGGATGAACATTTAGGTCATTTTCGTCCTCCCAAGGGTAATTCTTGTCCAATTAGGGTAGTCAACCAATCTTGTGCATTGAGTAAGTTAATTTGTGTCATTGGATGAACAATTAGGTCATTTTCGTTTTCCTTGGGCTTATTCTTGTCCAATTAGGGTTTCTAACCAATCTTGTGCATGCAATTGGTGTGTTTGTGTCATTGGATGACCATTTAGGTCATTTACGACCTCGATAGGCTTATTCTTGTCCAATTAGGGTTTCTAACCAATCTTGTGCATCCAATAGGTGTGTTTGTGTCATTGGATGAACAATTAGGTCATTTTCATCCTCCCTAGGCTTATTCTTGTCAAATTAGGGTTTTCAACCAATCTTGTGCATTGAATAAGTTCATTTGTGTCATTGGATGAACAATTATGTCATTTTCGTCCTCCCTAGGCTTATTCTTGTCCAATTAGGGTATTCAACCAATCTTGTGCATTGAATAAGTTCCTTTGGGTCATTGGATGAACAATTAGGTAATTTTCGTCCTCCCTAGGCTTATTCTTGTCGAATTACGGTTTCTAACCAATCTTGTGCATCCAATTGGTGTGTTTGTGTCGTTGGATGAACATTTAGGTCATTTTCGTCCACCCTAGGCTTATTCTTGTCCAATTAGGGTATTCAACCAATCTTGTGCATTGAATAAGTTCCTTTGGGTCATTGGATGAACAATTAGGTCATTTTCGTCCTTCCTAGGCTTATTCTTGTCGAATTACGGTTTCTAACCAATCTTGTGCATCCAATTGGTGTGTTTGTGTCGTTGGATGAACATTTAGGTCTTTTACGACCTCCCTAGGCTTATTCTTGTCCAATTACGGTTTCTAACCAATCTAGTGCATCCAATAGGTGTGTTTGTGTCATGGGATGAACAATTAGGTCATTTTCATCCTCCCTAGGCTTATTCTTGTCAAATTAGGGTTTTCAACCAATCTTGTGCATTGAATAAGTTCATTTGTGTCATTGGATGAACAATTAGGTCATTTTCGTCCTATCTAGGTTTATTCTTGTCCAATTACGGTATTCAACCAATCTTGTGCATTGAATAAGTTCATTTGTGTCATTGGATGAACAATTAGGTCATTTTCGTCCTCCCTAGGCTTATTCTTGTCAAATTAGGGTTTCTAACCAATCTTGTGCATCCAATAGGTGTGTTTGTGTCATTGGATGAACATTTAGGTCATTTTCGTCCTCCCTAAGGTTATTCTTGTTCAATTAGGGTATTCTACCAATCTTGTGCATTGAATAAGTTCATTTGTGTCATTGGATGAACAATTAGGTCATTTTGGTCCTCCTTAGGCTTATTCTTGTCAAATTAGGGTTCTAACCAATCTTGTGCATCCAATAGGTGTGTTTGTGTCATTGGATGAACATTTAGGTCATTTTCATCCTCCCTAAGGTTATTCTTGTCCAATTAGGGTTTTCAACCAATCTTGTGCATTGAATAAGTTCATTTGTGTCATTGGATGAACAATTAGGTCATTTTCGTCCTCCCTAGACTTAATCTTGTCCAATTAGGGTTTCTAACCAATCATGTGCATCCAAAAGGTGTGTTTGTGTCATTGGATGAACATTTAGGTCATTTTCGTCCACCCAAGGCTTATTCTTGTCCAATTAGGGTATTCAACCAATCTTGTGCATTGAATAAGTTCATTTGTGTCATTTTATGAACAATTAGGTCATTTTCGTCATCCCTAGGCTTATTCTTGTAGAATTAGGGTTTCTAACCAATCTTGTGCATCCAATTGGTGTGTTTGTGTCGTTGGATGAACATTTAGGTCTTTTACGACCTCCCTAGGCTTATTCTTGTCCAATTAGGGTTTCTAACCAATCTTGTGCATCCAATAGGTGTGTTTGTGTCATTGAATGAACAATTAGGTCATTTTCATCCTCCCTATGCTTATTCTTGTCAAATTAGGGTTTTCAACCAATCTTGTGCATTGAATAAGTTCATTTGTGTCATTGGATGAACAATTAAGTCATTTTCGTCCTCCCTAGGCTTATTCTTGTCAAATTAGGGTTTCTAACCAATCTTGTGCATCCAATAGGTGTTTTTGTGTCATTGGATGAACATTTAGGTCATTTTCATCCTCCCAAGGGTTATTCTTGTCCAATTAGGGTAGTCAACCAATCTTGTGCATTGAGTAAGTTCATTTGTGTCATTGGATGAACAATTAGGTCATTTTCATCCTCCTTGGGCTTATTCTTGTCCAATTAGGGTTTCTAACCAATCTTGTGCATGCAATAGGTGTGTTTGTGTCATTGGATGAACAATTAGGTCATTTTCATCCTCCCTAGGCTTATTCTTGTCAAATTACTGTTTTCAACCAATATTGTGCATCCAATTGGTGTGTTTGTGTCATTGGATGAACAATTAGGTCATTTTCATCCTCCCTAGGCTTATTCTTGTCAAATTAGGGTTTTCAACCAATCTTGTGCATTGAATAAGTTCATTTGTGTCATTGGATGAACAATTAGGTCATTCTCGTCCTCCCTAGGCTTATTCTTTTCAAATTAGGGTTTCTAACCAATCTTGGGTACCCAAAAGGTGTGTTTCTGTCATTGGATGAACATTTAGGTCATTTTCGTCCTCCCTAGGTTTATTCTTGTCCAATTACGGTATTCAACCAATCTTGTGCATTGAATAAGTTTATTTGTGTCATTGGATGAACAATTAGGTCATTTTCGTCCTCCCTAGGCTTATTCTTGTCAAATTAGGGTTTCTAACCAATCTTGTGCATCCAATAGGTGTGTTTGTGTCATTGGATGAACATTTAGGTCATTTTCGTCCTCCCTAAGGTTATTCTTGTCCAATTAGGGTATTCAACCAATCTTGTGCATTGAATAAGTTCATTTGTGTCATTGGATGAACAATTAGGTCATTTTGGTCCTCCCTAGGCTTATTCTTGTCAAATTAGGGTTTCTAACCAATCTTGTGCATCCAATTGGTGTGTTTGTGTCGTTGGATGAACATTTAGGTCTTTTACGACCTCCCTAGGCTTATTCTTGTCCAATTACGGTATTCAACCAATCTTGTGCATTGAATAAGTTCATTTGTGTCATTGGATGAACAATTAGGTCATTTTCGTCCTCCCTAGGCTTATTCTTGTCAAATTAGGGTTTCTAACCAATCTTGTGCATCCAATAGGTGTGTTTGTGTCATTGGATGAACATTTAGGTCATTTTCGTCCTCCCTAAGGTTATTCTTGTTCAATTAGGATATTCAACCAATCTTGTGCATTGAATAAGTTCATTTGTGTCATTGGATGAACAATTAGGTCATTTTCGTCCTCCCTAGACTTAATCTTGTCCAATTAGGGTTTCTAACCAATCATGTGCATCCAAAAGGTGTGTTTGTGTCATTGGATGAACATTTAGGTCATTTTCGTCCACCCAAGGCTTATTCTTGTCCAATTAGGGTATTCAACCAATCTTGTGCATTGAATAAGTTCATTTGTGTCATTGGATGAACAATTAGGTCATTTTCGTCCTCCCTAGGCTTATTCTTGTCGAATTAGGGTTTCTAACCAATCTTGTGCATCCAATTGGTGTGTTTGTGTCGTTGGATGAACATTTAGGTCTTTTACGACCTCCCTAGGCTTATTCTTGTCCAATTAGGGTTTCTAACCAATCTTATGCATCCAATAGGTGTGTTTGTGTCATTGAATGAACAATTAGGTCATTTTCATCCTCCCTATGCTTATTCTTGTCAAATTAGGGTTTTCAACCAATATTGTGCATTGAATAAGTTCATTTGTGTCATTGGATGAACAATTAGGTCATTTTCGTCCTCCCTAGGCTTATTCTTGTCAAATTAGGGTTTCTAACCAATCTTGTGCATCCAATAGGTGTGTTTGTGTCATTGGATGAACATTTAGGTCATTTTCATCCTCCCTAAGGTTATTCTTGTCCAATTAGGGTTTTCAACCAATCTTGTGCATTGAATAAGTTCATTTGTGTCATTGGATGAACAATTAGGTCATTTTGGTCCTCCCTAGGCTTATTCTTGTCAAATTAGGGTTTCTAACCAATCTTGTGCATCCAATAGGTGTGTTTGTGTCATTGGATGAACATTTAGGTCATTTTCATCCTCCCTAAGGTTATTCTTGTCCAATTAGGGTTTTCAACCAATCTTGTGCATTGAATAAGTTCATTTGTGTCATTGGATGAACAATTAGGTCATTTTCGTCCTCCCTAGACTTAATCTTGTCCAATTAGGGTTTCTAACCAATTATGTGTATCCAATTGGTGTGTTTTTGTCGTTGGATGAATATTTAGGTCTTTTACGACCTCCCCAGGCTTATTCTTGTCCAATTAGGGTTTCTAACCAATCTTGTGCATCCAATAGGTGTTTTTGTGTCATTGGATAAACATTTAGGTCATTTTCGTCCTCCCAAGGGTTATTCTTGTCCAATTAGGGTAGTCAACCAATCTTGTGCATTGAGTAAGTTCATTTGTGTCATTGGATGAACAAATAGGTCATTTTCGTCCTCCTTGGGCTTATTCTTGTCCAATTAGGGTTTATAACCAATCTTGTGCATGCAATTGGTGTGTTTGTGTCATTGGATGACCATTTAGGTCATTTACGACCTCGATAGGCTTATTCTTGTCCAATTAGGGTTTCTAACCAATCTTGTGCATCCAATAGGTGTGTTTGTGTCATTGGATGAACAATTAGGTCATTTTCATCCTCCCTAGGCTTATTCTTGTCAAATTAGGGTTTTCAACCAATCTTGTGCATTGAATAAGTTCATTTGTGTCATTGGATGAACAATTAGGTCATTTTCGTCCTCCCTAGGGTTATTCTTGTCCAATTACGGTATTCAACCAATCTTGTGAATTGAATAAGTTCATTTGTGTCATTGGATGAACAATTAGGTCATTTTCGTCCTCCCTAGGCTTATTCTTGTCGAATTAGAGTTTCTAACCAATCTTGTGCATCCAATAGGTGTTTTTGTGTCATTGGATGAACATTTAGGTCATTTTCGTCCTCCCTAAGGTTATTCTTGTCCAATTAGGGTTTTCAACCAATCTTGTGCATTGAATAAGTTCATTTGTGTCATTGGATGAACAATTAGGTCATTTTCGTCCTCCCTAGGCTTATTCTTGTCGAATTAGGGTTTCTAACCAATATTGTGCATCCAATTGGTGTGTTTGTGTCGTTGGATGAACATTTAGGTCTTTTACGACCTCCCTAGGCTTATTCTTGTCCAATTAGGGTTTCTAACCAATCTTGTGCATCCAATAGGTGTGTTTGTGTCATTGAATGAACAATTAGGTCATTTTCATCCTCCCTATGCTTATTCTTGTCAAATTAGGGTTTTCAACCAATCTTGTGCATCCAATAGGTGTGTTTGTGTCATTGGATGAACATTTAGGTCATTTTCGTCCACCCAAGGCTTATTCTTGTCCAATTAGGGTATTCAACCAATCATGTGCATTGAATAAGTTCATTTGTGTCATTGGATGAACAATTAGGTCATTTTCGTCCTCCCTAGGCTTATTCTTGTCAAATTAGGGTTTCTAACCAATCTTGTGCATCCAATAGGTGTGTTTGTGTCATTGGATGAACATTTAGGTCATTTTCGTCCTCCCTAGGGTTATTCTTGTCCAATTACGGTATTCAACCAATCATGTGCATTGAATAAGTTCATTTGTGTCGTTGGATGAACAATTAGGTCATTTTCGTCCTCCCTAGGGTTATTCTTGTCCAATTACGGTATTCAACCAATCTTGTGAATTGAATAAGTTCATTTGTGTCATTGGATGAACAATTAGGTCATTTTTGTCCTCCTTAGGCTTATTCTTGTCGAATTAGGGTTTCTAACCAATCTTGTGCATCCAATAGGTGTTTTTGTGTCATTCGATGAACATTTAGGTCATTTTCGTCCTCCCTAAGGTTATTCTTGTCCAATTAGGGTTTTCAACCAATCTTGTGCATTGAATAAGTTCATTTGTGTCATTGGATGAACAATTAGGTCATTTTCGTCCTCCCTAGGCTTATTCTTGTCAAATTAGGGTTTCTAACCAATCTTGTGCATCCAATAGGTGTGTTTGTGTCATTGGATGAACATTTAGGTCATTTTCGTCCTCCCTAAGGTTATTCTTGTCCAATTAGGGTATTCAACCAATCTTGTACATTGAATAAGTTCATTTGTGTCATTGGATGAACAATTAGGTCATTTTCGTCCACCCTAGGCTTATTCTTGTCCAATTACGGTTTCTAACCAATCTAGTGCATCCAATAGGTGTGTTTGTGTCATGGGATGAACAATTAGGTCATTTTCATCCTCCCCAGGCTTATTCTTGTCAAATTAGGGTTTTCAACCAATCTTGTGCATTGAATAAGTTCATTTGTGTCATTGGATGAACAATTAGGTCATTTTCGTCCTCCCTAGGTTTATTCTTGTCCAATTACGGTATTCAACCAATCTTGTGCATTGAATAAGTTCATTTGTGTCATTGGATGAACAATTAGGTCATTTTCGTCCTCCCTAGGATTATTCTTGTCAAATTAGGGTTTCTAACCAATCTTGTGCATCCAATAGGTGTGTTTGTGTCATTGAATGAACAATTAGGTCATTTTCATCCTCCCTATGCTTATTCTTGTCAAATTAGGGTTTTCAACCAATCTTGTGCATCCAATAGGTGTGTTTGTGTCATTGGATGAACATTTAGGTCATTTTCGTCCACCCAAGGCTTATTCTTGTCCAATTAGGGTATTCAACCAATCTTGTGCATTGAATAAGTTCATTTGTGTCATTGGATGAACAATTAGGTCATTTTCGTCCTCCCTAGGCTTATTCTTGTCGAATTAGGGTTTCTAACCAATCTTGTGCATCCAATTGGTGTGTTTGTGTCGTTGGATGAACATTTAGGTCTTTTACGACCTCCCTAGGCTTATTCTTGTCCAATTAGGGTTTCTAACCAATCTTGTGCATCCAATAGGTGTGTTTGTGTCATTGAATGAACAATTAGGTCATTTTCATCCTCCCTATGGTTATTCTTGTCAAATTAGGGTTTTCAACCAATCTTGTGCATTGAATAAGTTCATTTGTGTCATTGGATGAACAATTAAGTCATTTTCGTCCTCCCTAGGCTTATTCTTGTCAAATTAGGGTTTCTAACCAATCTTGTGCATCCAATAGGTGTTTTTGTGTCATTGGATGAACATTTAGGTCTTTTTCGTCCTCCCAAGGGTTATTCTTGTCCAATTAGGGTAGTCAACCAATCTTGTGCATTGAGTAAGTTCATTTGTGTCATTGGATGAACAATTAGGTCATTTTCATCCTCCTTGGGCTTATTCTTGTCCAATTAGGGTTTCTAACCAATCTTGTGCATGCAATAGGTGTGTTTGTGTCATTGGATGAACAATTAGGTCATTTTCATCCTCCCTAGGCTTATTCTTGTCAAATTACTGTTTTCAACCAATCTTGTGCATTGAATAAGTTCATTTGTGTCATTGGATGAACAATTACGTCATTTTTGTCCTCCCTAGGCTTATTCTTGTCGAATTAGGGTTTCTAACAAATCTTGTGCATCCAATAGGTGTGTTTGTGTCATTGGATGAACAATTAGGTCATTTTCATCCTCCCTAGGCTTATTCTTGTCAAATTAGGGTTTTCAACCAATCTTGTGCATTGAATAAGTTCATTTGTGTCATTGGATGAACAATTAGGTCATTCTCGTCCTCCCTAAGCTTATTCTTTTCAAATTAGGGTTTCTAACCAATCTTGGGTACCCAAAAGGTGTGTTTCTGTCATTGGATGAACATTTAGGTCATTTTCGTCCTCCCTAGGCTTATTCTTGTCAAATTAGGGTTTTCAACCAATCTTGTGCATTGAATAAGTTCATTTGTGTCATTGGATGAACAATTAGGTCATTCTCGTCCTCCCTAGGCTTATTCTTGTCGAATTAGGGTTTCTAACCAATCTTGTGCATCCAATAGGTGTTTTTGTGTCATTGGATGAACATTTAGGTCATTTTCGTCCTCCCTAGGCTTATTCTTGTCAAATTAGGGTTTCTAACCAATCTTGTGCATCCAATAGGTGTGTTTGTGTCATTGGATGAACATTTAGGTCATTTTCTTCCTCCCTAAGGTTATTCTTGTCCAATTAGGGTATTCAACCAATCTTGTGCATTGAATAAGGTCATTTGTGTCATTGGATGAACAATTAGGTCATTTTGGTCCTCCCTAGGCTTATTCTTGTCAAATTAGGGTTTCTAACCAATCTTGTGCATCCAATTGGTGTGTTTGTGTCGTTGGACGAACATTTAGGTCTTTTACGACCTCCCTAGGCTTATTCTTGTCCAATTACGGTATTCAACCAATCTTGTGCATTGAATAAGTTCATTTGTGTCATTGGATGAACAATTAGGTCATTTTCGTCCTCCCTAGGGTTATTCTTGTCCAATTACGGTATTCAACCAATCTTGTGAATTGAATAAGTTCATTTGTGTCATTGGATGAACAATTAGGTCATTTTCGTCCTCCCTAGGCTTATTCTTGTCGAATTAGGGTTTCTAACCAATCTTGTGCATCCAATAGGTGTTTTTGTGTCATTGGATGAACATTTAGGTCATTTTCGTCCTCCCTAAGGTTATTCTTGTCCAATTAGGGTTTTCAACCAATCTTGTGCATTGAATAAGTTCATTTGTGTCATTGGATGAACAATTAGGTCATTTTCGTCCTCCCTAGGCTTATTCTTGTCAAATTAGGGTTTCTAACCAATCATGTGCATCCAATTGGTGTGTTTGTGTCGTTGGATGAACATTTAGGTCTTTTACGACCTCCCTAGGCTTATTCTTGTCCAATTACGGTATTCAACCAATCTTGTGCATTGAATAAGTTCATTTGTGTCATTGGATGAACAATTAGGTCATTTTCGTCCTCCCTAGGGTTATTCTTGTCCAATTACGGTATTCAACCAATCTTGTGAATTGAATAAGTTCATTTGTGTCATTGGATGAACAATTAGGTCATTTTCGTCCTCCCTAGGCTTATTCTTGTCGAATTAGAGTTTCTAACCAATCTTGTGCATCCAATAGGTGTTTTTGTGTCATTGGATGAACATTTAGGTCATTTTCGTCCTCCCTAAGGTTATTCTTGTCCAATTAGGGTTTTCAACCAATCTTGTGCATTGAATAAGTTCATTTGTGTCATTGGATGAACAATTAGATCATTTTCGTCCTCCCTAGACTTAATCTTGTCCAATTAGGGTTTCTAACCGATCATGTGCATCCAATAGGTGTGTTTGTGTCATTGGATGAACATTTAGGTCATTTTCATCCTCCCTAAGGTTATTCTTGTCCAATTAGGGTTTTCAACCAATCTTGTGCATTGAATAAGTTCATTTGTGTCATTGGATGAACAATTTAGGTCATTTTCGTCCTCCCTAGGGTTATTTTTTTCCAATTAGGGTTTTCAACTAGTCTTGTGCATTGAATAAGTTCATTTGTGTCATTGGATCAACAATTAGGTCATTTTCGTCCTCCCTAGGCTTATACTTGTCCAATTAGGGTTTTCAACCAATCTTGTGCATCGAGTAAGTTCATTTGTGTCTTTGGATGAACAATTTGGTCAGTTTCGTCCTCCCTAGGCTTATTCTTGTCCAATTAGGGTTTCTAACTAATCTTGTGCATCCAATAGGTGTGTTTGTGTCATTGGATGAACTATTAGGGCATTTTCGGTCACCCTAGGCTTATTCTTTTCCAATTAGGGTTTTTAACCAATCTTGTGCATCCAATAGGTGTGTTTGTGTCATTGGATGAACATTTAGGTCATTTTCATCCTTCCTTGGCTTATTCTTGTCCAATTGGGGTGTCTAACCAATCTTGTGCATTCAATAGGTGTGTTTGTGTCATTTGATGAACATTTTTGTCATTTTCGTCCTTCCTAGGGTTATTTATTTTCCAATTAGGATTTTCAACCAATCTTGTGCATTGAATAAGTTCACTTGTGTCATTGGATCAACAATTACGTCATTTTCGTCCTCCCTAGGCTTATTCTTGTCCAATTAGGGTTTCTAACCAATCTTGTGCATCCAATTGCTGTGTTTGTGTCATTGGATGAACATTTAGGTCATTTACGACCTCCCTAGGCTTATTCTTGTCCAATTAGGGTTTCTAACCAATCGTGTGCGTCCAATAGGTATGTTTGTGTCATTGGATGAACAATTAGGTCATTTTCGTCCTCCCTAGGCTTATTCTTGTCCAGTTAGTGTTTCTAACCAATCTTGTGCCTCCAATAGGTGTGTTTGTGTCATTGGATGAACATTTAGGTCATTTTCATCCTCCCTAGGCTTATTCTTGTCCAATTAGGGTTTCTAACCAATCGTGTGCGTCCAATAGGTATGTTTGTGTCATTGGATGAACAATTAGGTCATTTTCGTCCTCCCTAGGCTTATTCTTGTCCAATTAGTGTTTCTAACCAATCTTGTGCCTCCAATAGGTGTGTTTGTGTCATTGGATGAACATTTAGGTCATTTTCATCCTCCCTAGGCTTATTCTTGTCCAATTAGGGTTTCTAACCAATCGTGTGCATCCAATAGGTATGTTTGTGTCATTGGATGAACAATTAGGTCATTTTCGTCCTCCCTAGGCTTATTCTTGTCCAATTAGGGTTTCTAACCAATCTTGTGCATCCAATAGGTGTGTTTGTGTCATTGGATGAACATTTAGGTCATTTTCGTCCTCCCTAAGGTTATTCTTGTCCAATTAGGGTTTTCAACCAATCTTGTGCATTGAATAAGTTCATTTGTGTCATTGGATGAACAATTAGGTCATTTTCGTCCTCCCTAGGCTTATTCTTGTCAAATTAGGGTTTCTAACAAATCTTGTGCATCCAAAAGGTGTGTTTGTGTCATTGGATGAACATTTAGGTCATTTTCGTCCTCCCTAGGGTTATTCTTGTCCAATTAGGGTATTCAACTAATCTTGTGCATTGAATAAGTTCATTTGTGTCATTGGATGAACAATTAGGTCATTTTCGTCCTCCCTAGGCTTATTCTTGTCAAATTAGGGTTTCTAACCAATCTTGTGCATCCAATAGGTGTGTTTGTGTCATTGGATGAACAATTAGGTCATTTTCATCCTCCCTAGGCTTATTCTTGTCAAATTAGGGTTTTCAACCAATCTTGTGCATTGAATAAGTTCATTTGTGTCATTGGATGAACAATTATGTCATTTTCGTCCTCCCTAGGCTTATTCTTGTCAAATTAGGGTTTCTAACCAATCATGTGCATCCAAAAGGTGTTTTTGTGTCATTGGATGAACATTTAGGTCATTTTCGTCCACCCTAGGCTTATTCTTGTCCAATTAGGGTATTCAACCAATCTTGTGCATTGAATAAGTTCCTTTGGGTCATTGGATGAACAATTAGGTCATTTTCGTCCTCCCTAGGCTTATTCTTGTCGAATTACGGTTTCTAACCAATCTTGTGCATCCAATTGGTGTGTTTGTGTCGTTGGATGAACATTTAGGTCTTTTACGACCTCCCTAGGCTTATTCTTGTCCAATTAGGGTTTCTAACCAATCTTGTGCATCCAATAGGTGTGTTTGTGTCATTGAATGAACAATTAGGTCATTTTCATCCTCCCTATGCTTATTCTTGTCAAATTAGGGTTTTCAACCAATCTTGTGCATTGAATAAGTTCATTTGTGTCATTGGATGAACAATTATGTCATTTTCGTCCTCCCTAGGCTTATTCTTGTCAAATTAGGGTTTCTAACCAATCATGTGCATCCAAAAGGTGTGTTTGTGTCATTGGATGAACATTTAGGTCATTTTCGTCCACCCTAGGCTTATTCTTGTCCAATTAGGGTATTCAACCAATCTTGTGCATTGAATAAGTTCCTTTGGGTCATTGGATGAACAATTAGGTCATTTTCGTCCTTCCTAGGCTTATTCTTGTCGAATTACGGTTTCTAACCAATCTTGTGCATCCAATTGGTGTGTTTGTGTCGTTGGATGAACATTTAGGTCTTTTACGACCTCCCTAGGCTTATTCTTGTCCAATTACGGTTTCTAACCAATCTAGTGCATCCAATAGGTGTGTTTGTGTCATGGGATGAACAATTAGGTCATTTTCGTCCTCCCTAGGCTTATTCTTGTCAAATTAGGGTTTTCAACCAATCTTGTGCATTGAATAAGTTCATTTGTGTCATTGGATGAACAATTAGGTCATTTTCGTCCTCCCTAGGTTTATTCTTGTCCAATTACGGTATTCAACCAATCTTGTGCATTGAATAAGTTCATTTGTGTCATTGGATGAACAATTAGGTCATTTTCGTCCTCCCTAGGCTTATTCTTGTCAAATTAGGGTTTCTAACCAATCTTGTGCATCCAATAGGTGTGTTTGTGTCATTGGATGAACATTTAGGTCATTTTCGTCCTCCCTAAGGTTATTCTTGTTCAATTAGGATATTCAACCAATCTTGTGCATTGAATAAGTTCATTTGTGTCATTGGATGAACAATTAGGTCATTTTCGTCCTCCCTAGACTTAATCTTGTCCAATTAGGGTTTCTAACCAATCATGTGCATCCAAAAGGTGTGTTTGTGTCATTGGATGAACATTTAGGTCATTTTCGTCCTCCCTAGCGTTATTCTTGTCCAATTACGGTATTCAACCAATCTTGTGCATTGAATAAGTTCATTTGTGTCATTGGATGAACAATTAGGTCATTTTCGTCCTCCCTAGGCTTATTCTTGTCAAATTAGGGTTTCTAACCAATCTTGTGCATCCAATAGGTGTGTTTGTGTCATTGGATGAACATTTAGGTCATTTTCGTCCTCCCTAGGGTTATTCTTGTCCAATTACGGTATTCAACCAATCATGTGCATTGAATAAGTTCATTTGTGTCGTTGGATGAACAATTAGGTCATTTTCGTCCTCCCTAGGGTTATTCTTGTCCAATTACGGTATTCAACCAATCTTGTGCATTGAATAAGTTAATTTGTGTCATTGGATGAACAATTAGGTCATTTTTGTCCTCCCTAGGGTTATTCTTGTCCAATTACGGTATTCAACCAATCTTGTGATTTGAATAAGTTCATTTGTTTCATTGGATGAACAATTAGGTCATTTTCGTCCTCCCTAGGCTTATTCTTGTCGAATTAGGGTTTCTAACCAATCTTGTGCATCCAATAGGTGTTTTTGTGTCATTGGATGAACATTTAGGTCATTTTCGTCCTCCCTAAGGTTATTCTTGTCCAATTAGGGTTTTCAACCAATCTTGTGCATTGAATAAGTTCATTTGTGTTATTGGATGAACAATTAGGTCATTTTCGTCCTCCCTAGGCTTATTCTTGTCAAATTAGGGTTTCTAACCAATCTTGTGCATCCAATAGGTGTGTTTGTGTCATTGGATGAACATTTAGGTCATTTTCGTCCTCCCTCAGGTTATTCTTGTCCAATTAGGGTTTTCAACCAATCTTGTGCATTGAATAAGTTCATTTGTGTCATTGGATGAACAATTAGGTCATTTTCGTCCTCCCTAGACTTAATCTTGTCCAATTAGGGTTTCTAACCAATCATGTGCATCCAATTGGTGTGTTTGTGTCATTGGATGAACATTTAGGTCTTTTACGACCTCCCTAGGCTTATTCTTGTCCAATTAGGGTTTCTAACCAATCTGGTGCATCCAATAGGTGTTTTTTTGTCATTGGATGAACAATTAGGTCATTTTCGTCCTCCCAAGGGTTATTCTTGTCCAATTAGGGTAGTCAACCAATCTTGTGCATTGAGTAAGTTCATTTGTGTCATTGGATGAACAATTAGGTCATTTTCGTCCTCCCTAGGGTTATTCTTGTCCAATTACGGTATTCAACCAATCTTGTGAATTGAATAAGTTCATTTGTGTCATTGGATGAACAATTAGGTCATTTTCGTCCTCCCTAGGCTTATTCTTGTCGAATTAGAGTTTCTAACCAATCTTGTGCATCCAATAGGTGTTTTTGTGTCATTGGATGAACATTTAGGTCATTTTCGTCCTCCCTAAGGTTATTCTTGTCCAATTAGGGTTTTCAACCAATCTTGTGCATTGAATAAGTTCATTTGTGTCATTGGATGAACAATTAGATCATTTTCGTCCTCCCTAGACTTAATCTTGTCCAATTAGGGTTTCTAACCGATCATGTGCATCCAATAGGTGTGTTTGTGTCATTGGATGAACATTTAGGTCATTTTCATCCTCCCTAAGGTTATTCTTGTCCAATTAGGGTTTTCAACCAATCTTGTGCATTGAATAAGTTCATTTGTGTCATTGGATGAACAATTAGATCATTTTCGTCCTCCCAAGGGTTATTCTTGTCCAATTAGGGTAGTCAACCAATCTTGTGCATTGAGTAAGTTCATTTGTGTCATTGGATGAACAATTAGGTCATTTTCGTCCTCCCTGGGCTTATTCTTGTCCAATTAGGGTTTCTAACCAATCTTGTGCATGCAATTGGTGTGTTTGTGTCATTGGATAACCATTTAGGTTATTTACGACCTCGATAGGCTTATTCTTGTCCAATTAGGGTTTCTAACCAATCTTGTGCATCCAATAGGTGTGTTTGTGTCATTGGATGAACAATTAGGTCATTTTCATCCTCCCTAGGCTTATTCTTGTCAAATTAGGGTTTTCAACCAATCTTGTGCATTGAATAAGTTCATTTGTGTCATTGGATGAACAATTAGGTCATTTTCGTCCTCCCTAGGCTTATTCTTATCGAATTAGGGCTTCTAACCAATCTTGTGCATCCAATTGGTGTGTTTGTGTCGTTGGATGAAGATTTAGGTCTTTTACGACCTCCCTAGGCTTATTCTTGTCCAATTAGGGTTTCTAACCAATCTTGTGCATCCAATAGGTGTGTTTGTGTCATTGGATGAACATTTAGGTCATTTTCATCCTCCCTAAGGTTATTCTTGTCCAATTAGGGTTTTCAACCAATCTTGTGCATTGAATAAGTTCATTTGTGTCATTGGATGAACAATTAGGTCATTTTCGTCCTCCCTAGGCTTATTCTTGTCAAATTAGGGTTTCTAACCAATCTTGTGCATCCAATAGGTGTGTTTGTGTCATTGGATGAACAATTAGGTCATTTTCATCCTCCCTAAGGTTATTCTTGTCCAATTAGGGTTTTCAACCAATCTTGTGCATTGAATAAGTTCATTTGTGTCATTGGATGAACAATTAGATCATTTTCGTCCTATCTAGGTTTATTCTTGTCCAATTACGGTATTCAACCAATCTTGTGCATTGAATAAGTTCATTTGTGTCATTGGATGAACAATTAGGTCATTTTCGTCCTCCCTAGGCTTATTCTTGTCAAATTAGGGTTTCTAACCAATCTTGTGCATTGAATAAGTTCATTTGTGTCATTGGATGAACAATTAGGTCATTTTCGTCCTCCCTAGGCTTATTCTTGTCAAATTAGGGTTTCTAACCAATCTTGTGCATCCAATAGGTGTGTTTGTGTCATTGGATGAACATTTAGGTCATTTTCATCCTCCCTAAGGTTATTCTTGTCCAATTAGGGTTTTCAACCAATCTTGTGCATTGAATAAGTTCATTTGTGTCATTGGATGAACAATTAGATCATTTTCGTCCTATCTAGGTTTATTCTTGTCCAATTACGGTATTCAACCAATCTTGTGCATTGAATAAGTTCATTTGTGTCATTGGATGAACAATTAGGTCATTTTCGTCCTCCCTAGGCTTATTCTTGTCAAATTAGGGTTTCTAACCAATCTTGTGCATTGAATAAGTTCATTTGTGTCATTGGATGAACAATTAGGTCATTTTCGTCCTCCCTAGGCTTATTCTTGTCAAATTAGGGTTTCTAACCAATCTTGTGCATCCAATAGGTGTGTTTGTGTCATTGGATGAACATTTAGGTCATTTTCATCCTCCCTAAGGTTATTCTTGTCCAATTAGGGTTTTCAACCAATCTTGTGCATTGAATAAGTTCATTTGTGTCATTGGATGAACAATTAGATCATTTTCATCCTCCCTAGACTTAATCTTGTCCAATTAGGGTTTCTAACCGATCATGTGCATCCAATAGGTGTGTTTGTGTCATTGGATGAACATTTAGGTCATTTTCATCCTCCCTAAGGTTATTCTTGTCCAATTAGGGTTTTCAACCAATCTTGTGCATTGAATAAGTTCATTTGTGTCATTGGATGAACAATTTAGGTCATTTTCGTCCTCCCTAGGGTTATTTTTTTCCAATTAGGGTTTTCAACTAGTCTTGTGCATTGAATAAGTTCATTTGTGTCATTGGATCAACAATTAGGTCATTTTCGTCCTCCCTAGGCTTATACTTGTCCAATTAGGGTTTTCAACCAATCTTGTGCATCGAGTAAGTTCATTTGTGTCTTTGGATGAACAATTTGGTCAGTTTCGTCCTCCCTAGGCTTATTCTTGTCCAATTAGGGTTTCTAACTAATCTTGTGCATCCAATAGGTGTGTTTGTGTCATTGGATGAACTATTAGGGCATTTTCGGTCACCCTAGGCTTATTCTTGTCCAATTAGGGTTTCTAACCAATCTTGTGCATCCAAAAGGTGTGTTTGTGTCATTGGATGAACATTTAGGTCATTTTCATCCTCCCTAGGCTTATTCTTGTCCAATTAGGGTTTCTAACCAATCGTGTGCATCCAATAGGTATGTTTGTGTCATTGGATGAACAATTAGGTCATTTTCGTCCTCCCTAGGCTTATTCTTGTCCAATTAGGGTTTCTAACCAATCTTGTGCATCCAATAGGTGTGTTTGTGTCATTGGATGAACATTTAGGTCATTTTCGTCCTCCCTAAGGTTATTCTTGTCCAATTAGGGTTTTCAACCAATCTTGTGCATTGAATAAGTTCATTTGTGTCATTGGATGAACAATTAGGTCATTTTCGTCCTCCCTAGGCTTATTCTTGTCAAATTAGGGTTTCTAACCAATCTTGTGCATCCAATAGGTGTGTTTGTGCCATTGGATGAACATTTAGGTCATTTTCGTCCTCCCTAGGGTTATTCTTGTCCAATTACGGTATTCAACCAATCTTGTGCATTGAATAAGTTCATTTGTGTCATTGGATGAACAATTAGGTCATTTTTGTCCTCCCTAGGGTTATTCTTGTCCAATTACGGTATTCAACCAATCTTGTGATTTGAATAAGTTCATTTGTTTCATTGGATGAACAATTAGGTCATTTTCGTCCTCCCTAGGCTTATTCTTGTCCAATTAGGGTATTCAACCAATCTTGTGCATTGAATAAGTTCCTTTGGGTCATTGGATGAACAATTAGGTCATTTTCGTCCTCCCTAGGCTTATTCTTGTCGAATTACGGTTTCTAACCATTCTTGTGCATCCAATTGGTGTGTTTGTGTCGTTGGATGAACATTTAGGTCTTTTACGACCTCCCTAGGCTTATTCTTGTCCAATTACGGTTTCTAACCAATCTAGTGCATCCAATAGGTGTGTTTGTGTCATGGGATGAACAATTAGGTCATTTTCGTCCTCCCTAGGCTTATTCTTGTCAAATTAGGGTTTTCAACCAATCTTGTGCATTGAATAAGTTCATTTGTGTCATTGGATGAACAATTAGGTCATTTTCGTCCTCCCTAGGTTTATTCTTGTCCAATTACGGTATTCAACCAATCTTGTGCATTGAATAAGTTCATTTGTGTCATTGGATGAACAATTAGGTCATTTTCGTCCTCCCTAGGCTTATTCTTGTCAAATTAGGGTTTCTAGCCAATCTTGTGCATCCAATAGGTGTGTTTGTGTCATTGGATGAACATTTAGGTCATTTTCGTCCTCCCTAAGGTTATTCTTGTTCAATTAGGGTATTCAACCAATCTTGTGCATTGAATAAGTTCATTTGTGTCATTGGATGAACAATTAGGTCATTTTCGTCCTCCCTAGACTTATTCTTGTCCAATTAGGGTTTCTAACCAATCATGTGCATCCAAAAGGTGTGTTTGTGTCATTGGATGAACATTTAGGTCATTTTCGTCCACCCAAGGCTTATTCTTGTCCAATTAGGGTATTCAACCAATCTTGTGCATTGAATAAGTTCATTTGTGTCATTGGATGAACAATTAGGTCATTTTCGTCCTCCCTAGGCTTATTCTTGTCGAATTAGGGTTTCTAACCAATCTTGTGCATCCAATTGGTGTGTTTGTGTCGTTGGATGAACATTTAGGTCTTTTACGACCTCCCTAGGCTTATTCTTGTCCAATTACGGTTTCTAACCAATCTAGTGCATCCAATAGGTGTGTTTGTGTCATGGGATGAACAATTAGGTCATTTTCATCCTCCCTAGGCTTATTCTTGTCAAATTAGGGTTTTCAACCAATCTTGTGCATTGAATAAGTTCATTTGTGTCATTGGATGAACAATTAGGTCATTTTCGTCCTCCCTAGGTTTATTCTTGTCCAATTACGGTATTCAACCAATCTTGTGCATTGAATAAGTTCATTTGTGTCATTGGATGAACAATTATGTCATTTTCGTCCTCCCTAGGCTTATTCTTGTCAAATTAGGGTTTCTAACCAATCATGTGCATCCAAAAGGTGTGTTTGTGTCATTGGATGAACATTTAGGTCATTTTCGTCCACCCTAGGCTTATTCTTGTCCAATTAGGGTATTAAACCAATCTTGTGCATTGAATAAGTTCCTTTGGGTCATTGGATGAACAATTAGGTCATTTTCGTCCTCCCTAGGCTTATTCTTGTCGAATTACGGTTTCTAACCAATCTTGTGCATCCAATTGGTGTGTTTGTGTCGTTGGATGAACATTTAGGTCTTTTACGACCTCCCTAGGCTTATTCTTGTCCAATTAGGGTTTCTAACCAATCTTGTGCATCCAATAGGTGTGTTTGTGTCATTGAATGAACAATTAGGTCATTTTCATCCTCCCTATGCTTATTCTTGTCCAATTAGGGTTTTCAACCAATCTTGTGCATTGAATAAGTTCATTTGTGTCATTGGATGAACAATTAGGTCATTTTCGTCCTCCCTAGGCTTATTCTTGTCAAATTAGGGTTTCTAACCAATCTTGTGCATCCAATAGGTGTGTTTGTGTCATTGGATGAACATTTAGGTCATTTTCGTCCTCCCTAAGGTTATTCTTGTTCAATTAGGGTATTCAACCAATCTTGTGCATTGAATAAGTTCATTTGTGTCATTGGATGAACAATTAGGTCATTTTGGTCCTGCTTAGGCTTATTCTTGTCAAATTAGGGTTTCTAACCAATCTTGTGCATCCAATAGGTGTGTTTGTGTCATTGGATGAACATTTAGGTCATTTTCATCCTCCCTAAGGTTATTCTTGTCCAATTAGGGTTTTCAACCAATCTTGTGCATTGAATAAGTTCATTTGTGTCATTGGATGAACAATTAGGTCATTTTCGTCCTCCCTAGGCTTATTCTTGTCAAATTAGGGTTTCTAACCAATCTTGTGCATCCAATAGGTGTGTTTGTGTCATTGGATGAACAATTAGGTCATTTTCATCCTCCCTAAGGTTATTCTTGTCCAATTAGGGTTTTCAACCAATCTTGTGCATTGAATAAGTTCATTTGTGTCATTGGATGAACAATTAGATCATTTTCATCCTCCCTAGACTTAATCTTGTCCAATTAGGGTTTCTAACCGATCATGTGCATCCAATAGGTGTGTTTGTGTCATTGGATGAACATTTAGGTCATTTTCATCCTCCCTAAGGTTATTCTTGTCCAATTAGGGTTTTCAACCAATCTTGTGCATTGAATAAGTTCATTTGTGTCATTGGATGAACAATTAGGTCATTTTCGTCCTGCCTAGACTTAATCTTGTCCAATTAGGGTTTCTAACCAATTATGTGCATCCAATTGGTGTGTTTGTGTCGTTGGATGAATATTTAGGTCTTTTACGACCTCCCCAGGCTTATTCTTGTCCAATTAGGGTTTCTAACCAATCTTGTGCATCCAATAGGTGTTTTTGTGTCATTGGATGAACATTTAGGTCATTTTCGTCCTCCCAAGGGTTATTCTTGTCCAATTAGGGTAGTCAACCAATCTTGTGCATTGAGTAAGTTCATTTGTGTCATTGCATGAACAAATAGGTCATTTTCGTCCTCCTTGGGCTTATTCTTGTCCAATTAGGGTTTATAACCAATCTTGTGCATCCAATTGGTGTGTTTGTGTCATTGGATGACCATTTAGGTCATTTACGACCTCGATAGGCTTATTCTTGTCCAATTAGGGTTTCTAACCAATCTTGTGCATCCAATAGGTTTGTTTGTGTCATTGGATGAACAATTAGGTCATTTTCATCCTCCCTAGGCTTATTCTTGTCAAATTAGGGTTTTCAACCAATCTTGTGCATTGAATAAGTTCATTTGTGTCATTGGATGAACAATTATGTCATTTTCGTCCTCCCTAGGCTTATTCTTGTCAAATTAGGGTTTCTAACCAATCATGTGCATCCAAAAGGTGTTTTTGTGTCATTGGATGAACATTTAGGTCATTTTCGTCCACCCTAGGCTTATTCTTGTCCAATTAGGGTATTCAACCAATCTTGTGCATTGAATAAGTTCCTTTGGGTCATTGGATGAACAATTAGGTCATTTTCGTCCTCCCTAGGCTTATTCTTGTCGAATTACGGTTTCTAACCAATCTTGTGCATCCAATTGGTGTGTTTGTGTCGTTGGATGAACATTTAGGTCTTTTACGACCTCCCTAGGCTTATTCTTGTCCAATTACGGTTTCTAACCAATCTAGTGCATCCAATAGGTGTGTTTGTGTCATGGGATGAACAATTAGGTCATTTTCATTCTCCCTAGGCTTATTCTTGTCAAATTAGGGTTTTTAACCAATCTTGTGCATTGAATCAGTTCATTTGTGTCATTGGATGAACAATTAGGTCATTTTCGTCCTCCCTAGGTTTATTCTTGTCCAATTACGGTATTCAACCAATCTTGGGCATTGAATAAGTTCATTTGTGTCATTGGATGAACAATTAGGTCATTTTCGTCCTCCCTAGGCTTATTCTTGTCAAATTAGGGTTTCTAACCAATCTTGTGCATCCAATTGGTGTGTTTGTGTCATTGGATGAACATTTAGGTCATTTTCGTCCTCCCTAAGGTTATCCTTGTTCAATTAGGGTATTCAACCAATCTTGTGCATTGAATAAGTTCATTTGTGTCGTTGGATGAACAATTAGGTCATTTTCGTCCTCCCTAGACTTAATCTTGTCCAATTAGGGTTTCTAACCAATCATGTGCATCCAAAAGGTGTGTTTGTGTCATTGGATGAACATTTAGGTCATTTTCGTCCACCCAAGGCTTATTCTTGTCCAATTAGGGTATTCAACCAATCTTGTGCATTGAATAAGTTCATTTGTGTCATTGGATGAACAATTAGGTCATTTTGGTCCTCCCTAGGCTTATTCTTGTCAAATTAGGGTTTCTAACCAATCTTGTGCATCCAATAGGTGTGTTTGTGTCATTGGATGAACATTTAGGTCATTTTCATCCTCCCTAAGGTTATTCTTGTCCAATTAGGGTTTTCAACCAATCTTGTGCATTGAATAAGTTCATTTGTGTCATTGGATGAACAATTAGGTCATCTTGGTCCTCCCTAGGCTTATTCTTGTCAAATTAGGGTTTCTAACCAATCTTGTGCATCCAATAGGTGTGTTTGTGTCATTGGATGAACAATTAGGTCATTTTCGTCCTCCCTAGGCTTATTCTTGTCGAATTAGGGTTTCTAACCAATCTTGTGCATCCAATTGGTGTGTTTGTGTCGTTGGATGAACATTTAGGTCTTTTACGACCTCCCTAGGCTTATTCTTGTCCAATTACGGTTTCTAACCAATCTAGTGCATCCAATAGGTGTGTTTGTGTCATGGGATGAACAATTAGGTCATTTTCATCCTCCCTAGGCTTATTCTTGTCAAATTAGGGTTTTCAACCAATCTTGTGCATTGAATAAGTTCATTTGTGTCATTGGATGAACAATTAGGTCATTTTCGTCCTCCCTAGGGTTATTCTTGTCCAATTACGGTATTCAACCAATCTTGTGAATTGAATAAGTTCATTTGTGTCATTGGATGAACAATTAGGTCATTTTCGTCCTCCCTAGGCTTATTCTTGTCGAATTAGGGTTTCTAACCAATCTTGTGCATCCAATAGGTGTTTTTGTGTCATTGGATGAACATTTAGGTCATTTTCGTCCTCCCTAAGGTTATTCTTGTCCAATTAGGGTTTTCAACCAATCTTGTGCATTGAATAAGTTCATTTGTGTCATTGGATGAACAATTAGGTCATTTTCGTCCTCCCTAGGCTTATTCTTGTCAAATTAGGGTTTCTAACCAATCATGTGCATCCAATTGGTGTGTTTGTGTCGTTGGATGAACATTTAGGTCTTTTACGACCTCCCTAGGCTTATTCTTGTCCAATTACGGTATTCAACCAATCTTGTGCATTGAATAAGTTCATTTGTGTCATTGGATGAACAATTAGGTCATTTTCGTCCTCCCTAGGCTTATTCTTGTCGAATTAGGGTTTCTAACCAATCTTGTGCATCCAATAGGTGTTTTTGTGTCATTGGATGAACATTTAGGTCATTTTCGTCCTCCCTAAGGTTATTCTTGTCCAATTAGGGTTTTCAACCAATCTTGTGCATTGAATAAGTTCATTTGTGTCATTGGATGAACAATTAGATCATTTTCGTCCTCCCTAGACTTAATCTTGTCCAATTAGGGTTTCTAACCGATCATGTGCATCCAATAGGTGTGTTTGTGTCATTGGATGAACATTTAGGTCATTTTCATCCTCCCTAAGGTTATTCTTGTCCAATTAGGGTTTTCAACCAATCTTGTGCATTGAATAAGTTCATTTGTGTCATTGGATGAACAATTTAGGTCATTTTCGTCCTCCCTAGGGTTATTTTTTTCCAATTAGGGTTTTCAACTAGTCTTGTGCATTGAATAAGTTCATTTGTGTCATTGGATCAACAATTAGGTCATTTTCGTCCTCCCTAGGCTTATACTTGTCCAATTAGGGTTTTCAACCAATCTTGTGCATCGAGTAAGTTCATTTGTGTCTTTGGATGAACAATTTGGTCAAATTCGTCCTCCCTAGGCTTATTCTTGTCCAATTAGGGTTTCTAACTAATCTTGTGCATCCAATAGGTGTGTTTGTGTCATTGGATGAACTATTAGGGCATTTTCGGTCACCCTAGGCTTATTCTTTTCCAATTAGGGTTTTTAACCAATCTTGTGCATCCAATAGGTGTGTTTGTGTCATTGGATGAACATTTAGGTCATTTTCATCATTCCTTGGCTTATTCTTGTCCAATTGGGGTGTCTAACCAATCTTGTGCATTCAATAGGTGTGTTTGTGTCATTTGATGAACATTTTTGTCATTTTCGTCCTTCCTAGGGTTATTTATTTTCCAATTAGGATTTTCAACCAATCTTGTGCATTGAATAAGTTCACTTGTGTCATTGGATCAACAATTAGGTCATTTTCGTCCTCCCTAGGCTTATTCTTGTCCAATTAGGGTTTCTAACCAATCTTGTGCATCCAATTGCTGTGTTTGTGTCATTGGATGAACATTTAGGTCATTTACGACCTCCCTAGGCTTATTCTTGTCCAATTAGGGTTTCTAACCAATCGTGTGCGTCCAATAGGTATGTTTGTGTCATTGGATGAACAATTAGGTCATTTTCGTCCTCCCTAGGCTTATTCTTGTCCAGTTAGTGTTTCTAACCAATCTTGTGCCTCCAATAGGTGTGTTTGTGTCATTGGATGAACATTTAGGTCATTTTCATCCTCCCTATGCTTATTCTTGTCCAATTAGGGTTTCTAACCAATCGTGTGCATCCAATAGGTATGTTTGTGTCATTGGATGAACAATTAGGACATTTTCGTCCTCCCTAGGCTTATTCTTGTCCAATTAGTGTTTCTAACCAATCTTGTGCCTCCAATAGGTGTGTTTGTGTCATTGGACGAACATTTAGGTCATTTTCATCATCCTTAGCCTTATTCTTGTCCAATTAGGGTTTCTAACCAATCTTGTGCATCCAATAGGTGTGTTTGTGTCATTGGATGAATTAGGTCATTTTCGTCCCCCCTAGGCTTATACTTGTCCAATTAGGGTTTTCAACCAATCTTGTGCATCGAGTAAGTTCATTTGTGTCTTTGGATGAACAATTTGGTCAGTTTCGTCCTCCCTAGGCTTATTCTTGTCCAATTAGGGTTTCTAACTAATCTTGTGCATCCAATAGGTGTGTTTGTGTCATTGGATGAACTATTAGGGCATTTTCGGTCACCCTAGGCTTATTCTTTTGCAATTAGGGTTTTTAACCAATCTTGTGCATCCAATAGGTGTGTTTGTGTCATTGGATGAACATTTAGGTCATTTTCATCATTCCTTGGCTTATTCTTGTCCAATTTGGGTGTGTAACCAATCTTGTGCATTCAATAGGTGTGTTTGTGTCATTTGATGAACATTTTTGTCATTTTCGTCCTCCCTAGGGTTATTTTTTTTCCAATTAGGATTTTCAACCAATCTTGTGCATTGAATAAGTTCATTTGTGTTATTGGATCAACAATTAGGTCATTTTCGTCCTCCCTAGGCTTATTCTTGTGCAATTAGGGTTTCTAACCAATCTTGTGCATCCAATTGCTGTGTTTGTGTCATTGGATGAACATTTAGGTCATTTACGACCTCCCTTGGCTTATTCTTGTCCAATTAGGGTTTCTAACCAATCGTGTGCATCCAATAGGTATGTTTGTGTCATTGGATGAACAATAAGGTCATTTTCGTCCTCCCTATGCTTATTCTTGTCCAATTAGGGTTTCTAACCAATCGTGTGCATCCAATAGGTATGTTTGTGTCATTGGATGAACAATTAGGTCATTTTCGTCCTCCCTAGGCTTATTCTTGTCCAGTTAGTGTTTCTAACCAATCTTGTGCCTCCAATAGGTGTGTTTGTGTCATTGGATGAACATTTAGGTCATTTTCATCCTCCCTAGGCTTATTCTTGTCCAATTAGGGTTTCTAACCAATCGTGTGCATCCAATAGGTATGTTTGTGTCATTGGATGAACAATTAGGACATTTTCGTCCTCCCTAGGCTTATTCTTGTCCAATTAGTGTTTCTAACCAATCTTGTGCCTCCAATAGGTGTGTTTGTGTCATTGGACGAACATTTAGGTCATTTTCATCATCCTTAGCCTTATTCTTGTCCAATTAGGGTTTCTAACCAATCTTGTGCATCCAATAGGTGTGTTTGTGTCATTGGATGAATTAGGTCATTTTCGTCCCCCCTAGGCTTATACTTGTCCAATTAGGGTTTTCAACCAATCTTGTGCATCGAGTAAGTTCATTTGTGTCTTTGGATGAACAATTTGGTCAGTTTCGTCCTCCCTAGGCTTATTCTTGTCCAATTAGGGTTTCTAACTAATCTTGTGCATCCAATAGGTGTGTTTGTGTCATTGGATGAACTATTAGGGCATTTTCGGTCACCCTAGGCTTATTCTTTTCCAATTAGGGTTTTTAACCAATCTTGTGCATCCAATAGGTGTGTTTGTGTCATTGGATGAACATTTAGGTCATTTTCATCCTTCCTTGGCTTATTCTTGTCCAATTGGGGTGTCTAACCAATCTTGTGCATTCAATAGGTGTGTTTGTGTCATTTGATGAACATTTTTGTCATTTTCGTCCTTCCTAGGGTTATTTATTTTCCAATTAGGATTTTCAACCAATCTTGTGCATTGAATAAGTTCACTTGTGTCATTGGATCAACAATTACGTCATTTTCGTCCTCCCTAGGCTTATTCTTGTCCAATTAGGGTTTCTAACCAATCTTGTGCATCCAATTGCTGTGTTTGTGTCATTGGATGAACATTTAGGTCATTTACGACCTCCCTAGGCTTATTCTTGTCCAATTAGGGTTTCTAACCAATCGTGTGCGTCCAATAGGTATGTTTGTGTCATTGGATGAACAATTAGGTCATTTTCGTCCTCCCTAGGCTTATTCTTGTCCAGTTAGTGTTTCTAACCAATCTTGTGCCTCCAATAGGTGTGTTTGTGTCATTGGATGAACATTTAGGTCATTTTCATCCTCCCTAGGCTTATTCTTGTCCAATTAGGGTTTCTAACCAATCGTGTGCGTCCAATAGGTATGTTTGTGTCATTGGATGAACAATTAGGTCATTTTCGTCCTCCCTAGGCTTATTCTTGTCCAATTAGTGTTTCTAACCAATCTTGTGCCTCCAATAGGTGTGTTTGTGTCATTGGATGAACATTTAGGTCATTTTCATCCTCCCTAGGCTTATTCTTGTCCAATTAGGGTTTCTAACCAATCGTGTGCATCCAATAGGTATGTTTGTGTCATTGGATGAACAATTAGGTCATTTTCGTCCTCCCTAGGCTTATTCTTGTCCAATTAGGGTTTCTAACCAATCTTGTGCATCCAATAGGTGTGTTTGTGTCATTGGATGAACATTTAGGTCATTTTCGTCCTCCCTAAGGTTATTCTTGTCCAATTAGGGTTTTCAACCAATCTTGTGCATTGAATAAGTTCATTTGTGTCATTGGATGAACAATTAGGTCATTTTCGTCCTCCCTAGACTTAATCTTGTCCAATTAGGGTTTCTAAACAATCATGTGCATCCAAAAGGTGTGTTTGTGTCATTGGATGAACATTTAGGTCATTTTCGTCCACCCAAGGCTTATTCTTGTCCAATTAGGGTATTCAACCAATCTTGTGCATTGAATAAGTTCATTTGTGTCATTGGATGAACAATTAGGTCATTTTCGTCCTCCCTAGGCTTATTCTTGTCCAATTAGGGTTTCTAACCAATCTTGTGCATCCAATAGGTGTGTTTGTGTCATTGGATGAACAATTAGGTCATTTTCATCCTCCCTAGGCTTATTCTTGTCAAATTAGGGTTTTCAACCAATCTTGTGCATTGAATAAGTTCATTTGTGTCATTGGATGAACAATTAGGTCATTTTCGTCCTCCCTAGGCTTATTCTTGTCAAATTAGGGTTTCTAACCAATCTTGTGCATCCAACAGGTGTGTTTGTGTCATTGGATGAACATTTAGGTCATTTTCGTCCTCCCTAGGGTTATTCTTGTCCAATTAGGGTATTCAACCAATCTTGTGCATTGAATAAGTTCATTTGTGTTATTGGATGAACAATTAGGTCATTTTTGTCCTCCTTAGGCTTATTTTAGTCCAATTAGGGTTTCTAACCAATCTTGTGCATCCAATTGGTGTGTTTGTGTCATTGGATGAACATTTAGGTCATTTACGACCTCCCTAGGCTTATTCTTGTCCAATTAGGGTTTCTAACCAATCTTGTGCATCCAATAGGTGTGTTTGTGTCATTGGATGAACAATTAGGTCATTTTCATCCTCCCTAGGCTTATTCTTGTCCAATTAGGGTTTCTAACCAATCTTGTGCATCCAATAGGTGTGTTTGTGTCATTGGATGAACATTTAGGTCATTTTCGTCCTCCCTAGGGTTATTTTTTTCCAATTAGGGTTTTCAACCAATATTGTGCATTGAATAAGTTCATTTGTGTCATTGGATCAACAATTAGGTCATTTTCGTCCTCCCTAGGCTTATTCCTGTCCAATTAGGGTTTCTAACCAATCTTGTGCATCCAATTGGTGTGTTTGGGTCATTGGATGAACATTTAGGTCATTTACGACCTCCCTAGGCTTATTCTTGTCCAATTAGGATTTCTAACCAATCGTGTGCATCCAATAGGTATGTTTGTTTCATTGGATTAACAATTAGGTCATTTTTGGTCTCCCTTGGCTTATTCTATTCCAATTAGGGTTTTTAACGAATCTTGTGCATCCAATAGGTGTGTTTGTGTCATTGGATGAATTAGGTCATTTTCGTCCCCCCTAGGCTTATACTTGTCCAATTAGGGTTTTCAACCAATCTTGTGCATCGAGTAAGTTCATTTGTGTCTTTGGATGAACAATTTGGTCAGTTTCGTCCTCCCTTGGCTTATTCTTGTCCAATTAGGGTTTCTAACTAATCTTGTGCATCCAATAGGTGTGTTTGTGTCATTGGATGAACTATTAGGGCATTTTCGGTCTCCCTAGGCTTATTCTTTTCCAATTAGGATTTTTAACCAATCTTGTGCATCCAATAGGTGTGTTTGTGTCATTGGATGAACATTTAGGTCATTTTCATCATTCCTTGGCTTATTCTTGTCCAATTGGGGTGTCTAACCAATCTTGTGCATTCAATAGGTGTATTTGTGTCATTTGATGAACATTTTTGTCATTTTCGTCCTCCCTAGGGTTATTTTTTTTCCAATTAGGATTTTCAACCAATCTTGTGCATTGAATAAGTTCATTTGTGTCATTGGATCAACAATTAGGTCATTTTCGTCCTCCCTAGGCTTATTCTTGTCCAATTAGGGTTTCTAACTAATCTTGTGCATCCAATAGGTGTGTTTGTGTCATTGGATGAACTATTAGGGCATTTTCGGTCACCCTAGGCTTATTCTTTTCCAATTAGGGTTTTTAACCAATCTTGTGCATCCAATAGGTGTGTTTGTGTCATTGGATGAACATTTAGGTCATTTTCATCATTCCTTGGCTTATTCTTGTCCAATTGGGGTGTCTAACCAATCTTGTGCATTCAATAGGTGTGTTTGTGTCATTTGATGAACATTTTTGTCATTTTCGTCCTTCCTAGGGTTATTTATTTTCCAATTAGGATTTTCAACCAATCTTGTGCATTGAATAAGTTCACTTGTGTCATTGGATCAACAATTACGTCATTTTCGTCCTCCCTAGGCTTATTCTTGTCCAATTAGGGTTTCTAACCAATCTTGTGCATCCAATTGCTGTGTTTGTGTCATTGGATGAACATTTAGGTCATTTACGACCTCCCTAGGCTTATTCTTGTCCAATTAGGGTTTCTAACCAATCGTGTGCGTACAATAGGTATGTTTGTGTCATTGGATGAACAATTAGGTCATTTTCGTCCTCCCTAGGCTTATTCTTGTCCAGTTAGTGTTTCTAACCAATCTTGTGCCTCCAATAGGTGTGTTTGTGTCATTGGATGAACATTTAGGTCATTTTCATCCTCCCTAGGCTTATTCTTGTCCAATTAGGGTTTCTAACCAATCGTGTGCATCCAATAGGTATGTTTGTGTCATTGGATGAACAATTAGGTCATTTTCGTCCTCCCTAGGCTTATTCTTGTCTAGTTAGTGTTTCTAACCAATCTTGTGCCTCCAATAGGTGTGTTTGTGTCATTGGATGAACATTTAGGTCATTTTCATCCTCCCTAGGCTTATTCTTGTCCAATTAGGGTTTCTAACCAATCGTGTGCATCCAATAGGTATGTTTGTGTCATTGGATGAACAATTAGGTCATTTTCGTCCTGCCTAGGCTTATTCTTGTCCAATTAGTGTTTCTAACCAATCTTGTGCCTCCAATAGGTGTTTTTGCGTCATTGGATGAACATTTAGGTCATTTTCGTCCTCCCTAGGGTTATTTTTTTCCAATTAGGGTTTTCAACTAGTCTTGTGCATGGAATAAGTTCATTTGTGTCATTGGATCAACAATTAGGTCATTTTCGTCCTCCCTAGGCTTATACTTGTCCAATTAGGGTTTTCAACCAATCTTGTGCATCGAGTAAGTTCATTTGTGTCTTTGGATGAACAATTTGGTCAGTTTCGTCCTCCCTAGGCTTATTCTTGTCCAATTAGGGTTTCTAACTAATCTTGTGCATCCAATAGGTGTGTTTGTGTCATTGGATGAACTATTAGGGCATTTTCGGTCACCCTAGGCTTATTCTTTTCCAATTAGGGTTTTTAACCAATCTTGTGCATCCAATAGGTGTGTTTGTGTCATTGGATGAACATTTAGGTCATTTTCATCATTCCTTGGCTTATTCTTGTCCAATTGGGGTATCTAACCAATCTTGTGCATTCAATAGGTGTGTTTGTGTCATTTGATGAACATTTTTGTCATTTTCGTCCTTCCTAGGGTTATTTATTTTCCAATTAGGATTTTCAACCAATCTTGTGCATTGAATAAGTTCACTTGTGTCATTGGATCAACAATTAGGTCATTTTCGTCCTCCCTAGGCTTATTCTTGTCCAATTAGGGTTTCTAACCAATCTTGTGCATCCAATAGGTGTGTTTGTGTCATTGGATGAACATTTAGGTCATTTACGACCTCCCTAAGCTTATTCTTGTCCAATTAGGGTTTCTAACCAATCGTGTGCGTCCAATAGGTATGTTTGTGTCATTGGATGAACAATTAGGTCATTTTCGTCCTCCCTAGGCTTATTCTTGTCCAGTTAGTGTTTCTAACCAATCTTGTGCCTCCAATAGGTGTGTTTGTGTCATTGGATGAACATTTAGGTCATTTTCATCCTCCCTAGGATTATTCTTGTCCAATTAGGGTTTCTAACCAATCGTGTGCATCCAATAGGTATGTTTGTGTCATTGGATGAACAATTAGGACATTTTCGTCCTCCCTAGGCTTATTCTTGTCCAATTAGTGCTTCTAACCAATCTTGTGCCTCCAATAGGTGTGTTTGTGTCATTGGACGAACATTTAGGTCATTTTCATCATCCTTAGCCTTATTCTTGTCCAATTAGGGTTTCTAACCAATCTTGTGCATCCAATAGGTATGTTTGTGTCATTGGATGTACAATTAGGTCATTTTCGTCCTCCCTAGACATATTCTTGTCCAATTAGGGTTTCTAACCAATCTTGTGCATCCAATAGGTGTGTTTGTGTCATTGGATGAACAATTACGTTATTTTCGGTCTCCCTAGGCTAATTCTTGTCCAATTAGGGTTTTTAACGAATCTGATGCATCCAATAGGTGTGTTTGTGCCATTGGATGAACAATTAGGTTATTTTCGTCCTCCCTAGGCTTATACTTGTCCAATTAGGGTTACTAACCAATCTTGTGCCTCCAATAGGTGTGTTTGTGTCATTGGATGAACATTTAGGTCATTTTCATCCTCCCTAGGCTTATTCTTGTCCAATTAGGGTTTCGAACCAATCTTGTGCATCCAATAGGTGTGTTTGTGTCATTGGATGAACAATTAGGTCATTTTCGGTCTCCCTAGGCTTATTCTTGTCCAATTAGGGTTTTTAACGAATCTTGTGCATCCAATAGGTGTGTTTGTGTCATTGGATAAATTAGGTCATTTACGTCCCCCGTAGGCTTATACTTGTCCAATTAGGGTTTCTAACCAATCTTGTGCATCGAGTAAGTTCATTTGTTTCTTTGGATGAACAATTTGTTCAGTTTCGTCCTCCCTAGGCTTATTCTTGTCCAATTAGGGTTTCTAACTAATCTTGTGCATCCAATAGGTGTGTTTGTGTCATTGGATGAACTATTAGGGCATTTTCGGTCACCCTAGGCTTATTCTTTTCCAATTAGGGTTTTTAACCAATCTTGTGCATCCAATAGGTGTGTTTGTGTCATTGGATGAACATTTAGGTCATTTTCATCATTCCTTGGCTTATTCTTCTCCAATGGGGTGTCTAACCAATCTTGTGCATTCAATAGGTGTGTTTTTGTCATTTGATGAACATTTTTGTCATTTTCGTCCTCCCTAGGGTTATTTTTTTTCCAATTAGGATTTTCAACCAATCTTGTGCATTGAATAAGTTCATTTGTGTCATTGGATCAACAATTAGGTCATTTTCGTCCTCCCTAGGCTTATTCTTGTGCAATTAGGGTTTCTAACCAATCTTGTGCATCCAATTGCTGTGTTTGTGTCATTGGATGAACATTTATGTTATTTACGACCTCCCTAGGCTTATTCTTGTCCAATTAGGGTTTCTAACCAATCGTGGGCATCCAATAGGTATGTTTGTGTCATTGGATGAACAATTAGGTCATTTTCGTCCTCCCTAGGCTTATTCAGGTCCAGTTAGTGTTTCTAACCAATCTTGTGCCTCCAATAGGTGTGTTTGTGTCATTGGATGAACACTTAGGTCATTTTCATCCTCCCTAGGCTTATTCTTGTCCAATTAGGGTTTCTAACCAATCGTGTGCATCCAATAGGTATGTTTGTGTTATTGGATGAACAATTAGGTCATTTTCGTCCTCCCTAGGCTTATATTTGTCCAATTAGTGTTTCTAACAAATCCTGTGCCTCCAGTAGGTGTGTTTGTGTCATTGGATGAACATTTAGGTCATTTTCGTCCTCCCTAGGGTTATTTTTTTCCAATTAGGGTTTTCAACTAGTCTTGTGCATTGAATAAGTTCATTTGTGTCATTGGATCAACAATTAGGTCATTTTCGTCCTCCCTAGGGTTATACTTGTCCAATTAGGGTTTTCAACCAATCTTGTGCATCGAGTAAGTTCATTTGTGTCTTTGGATGAACAATTTGGTCAGTTTCGTCCTCCCTAGGCTTATTCTTGTCCAATTAGGGTTTCTAACTAATCTTGTGCATCCAATAGGTGTTTTTGTGTCATTGGATGAACATTTAGGTCATTTTGGTCCTCCCTAAGGTTATTCTTGTCCAATTAGAGTTTTCAACCAATCTTGTGCATTGAATAAGTTCATTTGTGTCATTGGATGAACAATTAGGTCATTTTCGTCCTCCCAAGGCTTATTCTTGTCAAATTAGGGTTTCTAACCAATCTTGTGCATCCAATTGGTGTGTTTGTGTCATTGGATGAACATTTAGGTCATTTCGTCCTCCCTAGGGTTATTCTTGTCCAATTACGGTATTCAACCAATCTTGTGCATTGAATAAGTTCATTTGTGTCATTGGATGAACAATTAGGTCATTTTCGTCCTCCCTAGGGTTATTCTTGTCCAATTACGGTATTCAACCAATCTTGTGAATTGAATAAGTTCATTTGTGTCATTGGATGAACATTTAGGTCTTTTTCGTCCTCCCTAGGCTTATTCTTGTCGAATTAGGGTTTCTAACCAATCTTGTGCATCCAATAGGTGTTTTTGTGTCATTGGATGAACATTTAGGTCATTTTCGTCCTCCCTAAGGTTATTCTTGTCCAATTAGGGTTTTCAACCAATCTTGTGCATTGAATAACTTCATTTGTGTCATTGGATGAACAATTAGGTCATTTTCGTCCTCCCTAGGCTTATTCTTTTCAAATTAGGGTTTCTAACCAATCTTGTGCATCCAATAGGTGTGTTTGTGTCATTGGATGAACATTTAGGTCATTTTCGTCCTCCCTAGGGTTATTCTTGTCCAATTACGGTATTCAAACAATCTTGTGAATTGAATAAGTTCATTTGTGTCATTGGATGAACAATTAGGTCATTTTCGTCCTCCCTAGACTTAATCTTGTCCAATTAGGGTTTCTAACAAATCTTGTGCATCCAATAGGTGTGTTTGTGTCATTGGATGAACATTTAGGTCATTTTCGTCCTCCCTAAGGTTATTCTTGTCCAATTAGGGTTTTCAACCAATCTTGTACATCGAATAAGTTCATTTGTGTCGTTGGATGAACAATTAGGTCATTTTCGTCCTCCCTAGACTTAATCTTGTCCAATTAGGGTTTCTAACCAATCACGTGCATCCAAAAGGTGTGTTTGTGTCATTGGATGAACATTTAGGTCATTTTCGTCCAACCAAGGCTTATTCTTGTCCAATTAGGGTATTCAACCAATCTTGTGCATTGAATAATTTCATTTGTGTCATTGGATGAACAATTAGGTCATTTTCGTCCTCCCTAGGGTTATTCTTGTCCAATTACGGTATTCAACCAATCTTGTGAATTGAATAAGTTCATTTGTGTCAATGGATGAACAGTTAGGTCATTTTCGTCCTCCCTAAGCTTATTCTTGTCGAATTAGGGTTTCTAACCAATCTTGTGCATCCAATAGGTGTTTTTGTGTCATTGGATGAACATTTAGGTCATTTTCGTCCTCCCTAAGGTTATTCTTGTCCAATTAGGGTTTTCAACCAATCTTGTGCATTGAATAAGTTCATTTGTGTCATTGGATGAACAATTAGGTCATTTTCGTCCTCCCTAGGCTTATTCTTTTCAAATTAGGGTTTCTAACCAATCTTGTGCATCCAATAGGTGTGTTTGTGTCATTGGATGAACATTTAGGTCATTTTCGTCCTCCCAAAGGTTATTCTTGTCCAATTAGGGTTTTCAACCAATCTTGTGCATCGAATAAGTTCATTTGTGTCATTGGATGAACAATTAGGTCATTTTCGTCCTCCCTAGACTTAATCTTGTCCAATTAGGGTTTCTAACCAATCATGTGCATCCAATTGGTGTGTTTGTGTCGTTGGATGAACATTTAGGTCTTTTACGACCTCCCTAGGCTTATTCTTGTCCAATTAGGGTTTCTAACAAATCTTGTGCATCCAATAGGTGTGTTTGTGTCATTGGATGAACATTTAGGTCATTTTCGTCCTCCCTAAGGTTATTCTTGTCCAATTAGGGTTTTCAACCAATCTTGTACATCGAATAAGTTCATTTGTGTCGTTGGATGAACAATTAGGTCATTTTCGTCCTCCCTAGACTTAATCTTGTCCAATTAGGGTTTCTAACCAATCATGTGCATCCAAAAGGTGTGTTTGTGTCATTGGATGAACATTTAGGTCATTTTCGTCCAACCAAGGCTTATTCTTGTCCAATTAGGGTATTCAACCAATCTTGTGCATTGAATAATTTCATTTGTGTCATTGGATGAACAATTAGGTCATTTTCGTCCTCCCTAGGGTTATTCTTGTCCAATTACGGTATTCAACCAATCTTGTGAATTGAATAAGTTCATTTGTGTCATTGGATGAACAATTAGGTCATTTTCGTCCTCCCTAGGCTTATTCTTGTCGAATTAGGGTTTCTAACCAATCTTGTGCATCCAATAGGTGTTTTTGTGTCATTGGATGAACATTTAGGTCATTTTCGTCCTCCCTAAGGTTATTCTTGTCCAATTAGGGTTTTCAACCAATCTTGTGCATTGAATAAGTTCATTTGTGTCATTGGATGAACAATTAGGTCATTTTCGTCCTCCCTAGGCTTATTCTTGTCAAATTAGGGTTTCTAACCAATCATGTGCATCCAATTGGTGTGTTTGTGTCGTTGGATGAACATTTAGGTCTTTTACGACCTCCCTAGGCTTATTCTTGTCCAATTACGGTATTCAACCAATCTTGTGCATTGAATAAGTTCATTTGTGTCATTGGATGAACAATTAGGTCATTTTCGTCCTCCCTAGGGTTATTCTTGTCCAATTACGGTATTCAACCAATCTTGTGAATTGAATAAGTTCATTTGTGTCATTGGATGAACATTTAGGTCATTTTCGTCCCCCCTAAGGTTATTCTTCTCCAATTAGGGTTTTCAACCAATCTTGTACATTGAAAAAGTTCATTTGTGTCATTGGATGAACAATTAGGTCATTTTCGTCCTCCCTAGGCTTATTCTTGTCGAATTAGGGTTTCTAACCAATCTTGTGCATCCAATAGGTGTGTTTGTGTCATTGGATGAACATTTAGGTCATTTTCGTCCTCCCTAACGTTATTCTTGTCCAATTAGGGTTTTCAACCAATCTTGTGCATTGAATAAGTTCATTTGTGTCATTGGATGAACAATTAGGTCATTTTCGTCCTCCCTAGGGTTATTCTTGTCCAATTACGGTATTCAACCAATCTTGTGCATTGAATAAGTTCATTTGTGTCATTGGATGAACAATTAGGTCATTTTCGTCCTCCCTAGGCTTATTCTTGTCGAATTAGGGTTTCTAACCAATCTTGTGCATCCAATAGGTGTTTTTGTGTCATTGGATGAACATTTAGGTCATTTTCGTCCTCCCTAAGGTTATTCTTGTCCAATTAGGGTTTTCAACCAATCTTGTGCATTGAATAAGTTCATTTGTGTCATTGGATGAACAATTAGGTCATTTTCGTCCTCCCTAGGCTTATTCTTGTCGAATTACGGTTTCTAACCAATCTTGTGCATCCAATAGGTGTTTTTGTGTCATTGGATGAACATTTAGGTCATTTTCGTCCTCCCAAAGGTTATTCTTGTCCAATTAGGGTTTTCAACCAATCTTGTGCATTGAATAAGTTCATTTGTGTCATTGGATGAACAATTAGGTCATTTTCGTCCTCCCTAGACTTAATCTTGTCCAATTAGGGTTTCTAACCAATCATGTGCATCCAAAAGGTGTGTTTGTGTCATTGGATGAACATTTAGGTCATTTTCGTCCACCCTAGGCTTATTCTTGTCCAATTAGGGTATTCAACCAATCTTGTGCATTGAATAAGTTCATTTGTGTCATTGGATGAACAATTAGGTCATTTTCGTCCTCCCTAGGCTTATTCTTGTCAAATTAGGGTTTCTAACCAATCTTGTGCATCCAATAGGTGTGTTTGTGTCATTGGATGAACATTTAGGTCATTTTCGTCCTCCCTAAGGTTATTCTTGTCCAATTAGGGTTTTCAACCAATCTTGTGCATTGAATAAGTTCATTTGTGTCATTGGATGAACAATTAGGTCATTTTCGTCCTCCCTAGGCTTATTCTTGTCCAATTAGGGTTTCTAACCAATCTTGTGCATCCAATAGGTGTTTTTGTGTCATTGGATGAACATTTAGGTCATTTTCGTCCTCCCTAAGGTTATTCTTGTCCAATTAGGGTTTTCAACCAATCTTGTGCATTGAATAAGTTCATTTGTGTCATTGGATGAACAATTAGGTCATTTTCGTCCTCCGTAGACTTAATCTTGTCCAATTAGGGTTTCTAACAAATCTTGTGCATCCAATAGGTGTGTTTGTGTCATTGGATGAACATTTAGGTCATTTTCGTCCTCCCTAAGGTTATTCTTGTCCAATTAGGGTTTTCAACCAATCTTGTACATCGAATAAGTTCATTTGTGTCGTTGGATGAACAATTAGGTCATTTTCGTCCTCCCTAGACTTAATCTTGTCCAATTAGGGTTTCTAACCAATCATGTGCATCCAAAAGGTGTGTTTGTGTCATTGGATGAACATTTAGGTCATTTTCGTCCAACCAAGGCTTATTCTTGTCCAATTAGGGTATTCAACCAATCTTGTGCATTGAATAATTTCATTTGTGTCATTGGATGAACAATTAGGTCATTTTCGTCCTCCCTAGGGTTATTCTTGTCCAATTACGGTATTCAACCAATCTTGTGAATTGAATAAGTTCATTTGTGTCAATGGATGAACAGTTAGGTCATTTTCGTCCTCCCTAAGCTTATTCTTGTCGAATTAGGGTTTCTAACCAATCTTGTGCATCCAATAGGTGTTTTTGTGTCATTGGATGAACATTTAGGTCATTTTCGTCCTCCCTAAGGTTATTCTTGTCCAATTAGGGTTTTCAACCAATCTTGTGCATTGAATAAGTTCATTTGTGTCATTGGATGAACAATTAGGTCATTTTCGTCCTCCCTAGGCTTATTCTTTTCAAATTAGGGTTTCTAACCAATCTTGTGCATCCAATAGGTGTGTTTGTGTCATTGGATGAACATTTAGGTCATTTTCGTCCTCCCAAAGGTTATTCTTGTCCAATTAGGGTTTTCAACCAATCTTGTGCATCGAATAAGTTCATTTGTGTCATTGGATGAACAATTAGGTCATTTTCGTCCTCCCTAGACTTAATCTTGTCCAATTAGGGTTTCTAACCAATCATGTGCATCCAATTGGTGTGTTTGTGTCGTTGGATGAACATTTAGGTCTTTTACGACCTCCCTAGGCTTATTCTTGTCCAATTAGGGTTTCTAACAAATCTTGTGCATCCAATAGGTGTGTTTGTGTCATTGGATGAACATTTAGGTCATTTTCGTCCTCCCTAAGGTTATTCTTGTCCAATTAGGGTTTTCAACCAATCTTGTACATCGAATAAGTTCATTTGTGTCGTTGGATGAACAATTAGGTCATTTTCGTCCTCCCTAGACTTAATCTTGTCCAATTAGGGTTTCTAACCAATCATGTGCATCCAAAAGGTGTGTTTGTGTCATTGGATGAACATTTAGGTCATTTTCGTCCAACCAAGGCTTATTCTTGTCCAATTAGGGTATTCAACCAATCTTGTGCATTGAATAATTTCATTTGTGTCATTGGATGAACAATTAGGTCATTTTCGTCCTCCCTAGGGTTATTCTTGTCCAATTACGGTATTCAACCAATCTTGTGAATTGAATAAGTTCATTTGTGTCATTGGATGAACAATTAGGTCATTTTCGTTCTCCTTAGGCTTATTCTTGTCCAATTAGGGTTTCTAACCAATCTTGTGCATCCAATAGGTGTTTTTGTGTCATTGGATGAACATTTAGGTCATTTTCGTCCTCCCTAAGGTTATTCTTGTCCAATTAGGGTTTTCAACCAATCTTGTGCATTGAATAAGTTCATTTGTGTCATTGGATGAACAATTACGTCATTTTCGTCCTCCCTAGGCTTATTCTTGTCAAATTAGGGTTTCTAACCAATCTTGTGCATCCAATAGGTGTGCTTGTGTCATTGGATGAGCATTTAGGTCATTTTCGTCCTCCCTAGGGTTATTCTTGTCCAATTACGGTATTCAACCAATCTTGTGCATTGAATAAGTTCATTTGTGTCATTGGATGAACAATTAGGTCATTTTCGTCCTCCCTAGGGTTATTCTTGTCCAATTACGGTTTCAACCAATCTTGTGAATTGAATAAGTTCATTTGTGTCATTGGATGAACAATTAGGTCATTTTCGTCCTCCCTAGGCTTATTCTTGTCGAATTACGGTTTCTAACCAATCTTGTGCATCCAATAGGTGTTTTTGTGTCATTGGATGAACATTTAGGTCATTTTCGTCCTCCCAAAGGTTATTCTTGTCCAATTAGGGTTTTCAACCAATCTTGTGCATTGAATAAGTTCATTTGTGTCATTGGATGAACAATTAGGTCATTTTCGTCCTCCCTAGACTTAATCTTGTCCAATTAGGGTTTCTAACCAATCATGTGCATCCAATTGGTGTGTTTGTGTCGTTGGATGAACATTTAGGTCTTTTACGACCTCCCTAGGCTTATTCTTGTCCAATTAGGGTTTCTAACAAATCTTGTGCATCCAATAGGTGTGTTTGTGTCATTGGATGAACATTTAGGTCATTTTCGTCCTCCCTAAGGTTATTCTTGTCCAATTAGGGTTTTCAACCAATCTTGTACATCGAATAAGTTCATTTGTGTCGTTGGATGAACAATTAGGTCATTTTCGTCCTCCCTAGACTTAATCTTGTCCAATTAGGGTTTCTAACCAATCATGTGCATCCAAAAGGTGTGTTTGTGTCATTGGATGAACATTTAGGTCATTTTCGTCCAACCAAGGCTTATTCTTGTCCAATTAGGGTATTCAACCAATCTTGTGCATTGAATAATTTCATTTGTGTCATTGGATGAACAATTAGGTCATTTTCGTCCTCCCTAGGGTTATTCTTGTCCAATTACGGTATTCAACCAATCTTGTGAATTGAATAAGTTCATTTGTGTCATTGGATGAACAATTAGGTCATTTTCGTCCTCCCTAGGCTTATTCTTGTCGAATTAGGGTTTCTAACCAATCTTGTGCATCCAATAGGTGTTTTTGTGTCATTGGATGAACATTTAGGTCATTTTCGTCCTCCCTAAGGTTATTCTTGTCCAATTAGGGTTTTCAACCAATCTTGTGCATTGAATAAGTTCATTTGTGTCATTGGATGAACAATTAGGTCATTTTCGTCCTCCCTAGGCTTATTCTTGTCAAATTAGGGTTTCTAACCAATCATGTGCATCCAATTGGTGTGTTTGTGTCGTTGGATGAACATTTAGGTCTTTTACGACCTCCCTAGGCTTATTCTTGTCCAATTACGGTATTCAACCAATCTTGTGCATTGAATAAGTTCATTTGTGTCATTGGATGAACAATTAGGTCATTTTCGTCCTCCCTAGGGTTATTCTTGTCCAATTACGGTATTCAACCAATCTTGTGAATTGAATAAGTTCATTTGTGTCATTGGATGAACATTTAGGTCATTTTCGTCCCCCCTAAGGTTATTCTTCTCCAATTAGGGTTTTCAACCAATCTTGTACATTGAAAAAGTTCATTTGTGTCATTGGATGAACAATTAGGTCATTTTCGTCCTCCCTAGGCTTATTCTTGTCGAATTAGGGTTTCTAACCAATCTTGTGCATCCAATAGGTGTGTTTGTGTCATTGGATGAACATTTAGGTCATTTTCGTCCTCCCTAACGTTATTCTTGTCCAATTAGGGTTTTCAACCAATCTTGTGCATTGAATAAGTTCATTTGTGTCATTGGATGAACAATTAGGTCATTTTCGTCCTCCCTAGGGTTATTCTTGTCCAATTACGGTATTCAACCAATCTTGTGCATTGAATAAGTTCATTTGTGTCATTGGATGAACAATTAGGTCATTTTCGTCCTCCCTAGGCTTATTCTTGTCAAATTAGGGTTTCTAACCAATCTTGTGCATCCAATAGGTGTGTTTGTGTCATTGGATGAACATTTAGGTCATTTTCGTCCTCCCTAAGGTTATTCTTGTCCAATTAGGGTATTCAACCAATCTTGTGCATTGAATAAGTTCATTTGTGTCATTGGATGAACAATTAGGTCATTTTGGTCCTCCCTAGGCTTATTCTTGTCAAATTAGGGTTTCTAACCAATCTTGTGCATCCAATTGGTGTGTTTGTGTCGTTGGATGAACATTTAGGTCTTTTACGACCTCCCTAGGCTTATTCTTGTCCAATTACGGTATTCAACCAATCTTGTGCATTGAATAAGTTCATTTGTGTCATTGGATGAACAATTAGGTCATTTTCGTCCTCCCTAGGCTTATTCTTGTCAAATTAGGGTTTCTAACCAATCTTGTGCATCCAATAGGTGTGTTTGTGTCATTGGATGAACATTTAGGTCATTTTCGTCCTCCCTAGGGTTATTCTTGTCCAATTACGGTATTCAACCAATCTTGTGCATTGAATAAGTTCATTTCTGTCATTGGATGAACAATTAGGTCATTTTCGTCCTCCCTAGGCTTATTCTTGTCGAATTAGGGTTTCTAACCAATCTTGTGCATCCAATAGGTGTGTTTGTGTCATTGGATGAACATTTAGGTCATTTTCGTCCTCCCTAACGTTATTCTTGTCCGATTAGGGTTTTCAACCAATCTTGTGCATTGAATAAGTTCATTTGTGTCATTGGATGAACAATTAGGTCATTTTCGTCCTCCCTAGACTTAATCTTGTCCAATTAGGGTTTCTAACCAATCTTGTGCATCCAATTGGTGTGTTTGTGTCATTGGATGAACATTTAGGTCATTTACGACCTCCCTAGGCTTATTCTTATCCAATGAGGGTTTCTAACCAATCGTGTGCATCCAATAGGTATGTTTGTGTCATTGGATGAACAATTAGGTCATTTTCGTCCTCCCTAGGCTTATTCTTGTCCAATTAGGGTTTCTAACCAATCTTGTGCATCCAATAGGTGTGTTTGTGTCATTGGATGAACATTTTCGTCATTTTCGACCTCCGTAGGCTTATTCTTTTCCAATTAGGGTTTCTGACCAATCTTGTGCAACCAATAGGTGTGTTTGTATTATTGGATTAACAATTAGGTCATTTTCGTCCTCCCTAGGGTTATTTTATTCCAATTATGGTTTTCAACCAATCTTGTGCATTGAATAAGTTCATTTGTGTCATTGGATGAACAATTAGGTCATTTTCGTCCTCCCTAGGCTTATTCTTGTCCAATTAGGGTTTCTAAACAATCTTGTGCATCCAATTGGTGTGTTTGTGTCATTGGATGAACATTTAGGTCATTTTCATCATCTTTTGGCTTATTCTTGGCCAATTAGGGTTTCTAACCAATCTTGTGCATCTAATAGGTGTGTTTGTGTCATTGGATGAACATTTTCGTCATATTCGACGTCCCTAGGCTTATTCTTGTCCGATTAGGGTTTCTAACCAATCTTGTGTCTCCAATAGGTGTGTTTGTGTCATTGGATGATGATTTAGGTCATTTTCGGTCTCCCTAGGCTTATTCTTATCCAATTAAGGTTTTCAACGAATCTTGTGCATTGAATAAGTTCATTTGTGTCATTGGATCAACAATTAGGTCATTTTCGTCCTCCCTAGGCTTATTCTTGTCCAATTAGGGTTTCTAACCAATCTTGTGCATCCAATAGGTGTGTTTGTGTCATTGGATGAACATTTTCGTCATTTTCGACCTCCCTTGGCTTATTCTTATCTAATTAGGGTTTCTAACCAATCTTGTGCATCCAATAGGTGTGTTTGTATCATTGAATTAACAATTAGGTCATTTTCGTCCTCCCTAGTGTTATTTTATTCCAATTAGGGTTTTCAACCAATCTTGTGCATTGAATAAGTTCATTTGTGTCATTGGATGAACAATTAGGTCATTTTCGTCCTCCCTAGGCTTATTCTTGTTCAATTAGGGTTTCTAACCAATCTTGTGCATCCAATAGGTGTGTTTGTGTCATTGGATGAACATTTTCGTCATTTTCGACCTCCCTTGGCTTATTCTTATCCAATTAGGGTTTCTAACCAATCTTGTGCATCCAATAGGTCTGTCTGTATCATTGAATTAACAATTAGGTCATTTTCGTCCTCCCTAGGGTTATTTTATTCCAATTGGGGTTTTCAACCAATCTTGTGCATTGAATAAGTTCATTTGTGTCATAGGATGAACAATTAGGTCATTTTCGTCGTCCCTAGGCTTATTCTTGTCCAATTAGGGTTTCTAAACAATCTTGTGCATCCAATTGGTGTGTTTGTGTCATTGCATGAACATTTAGGTCATTTTCATCTTCCCTAGGCTTATTCTTGTCCAATTAGGGTTTCTAACCAATCTTCTACATCCAATAGGTGTGTTTGTGTCATTGGATGAACAATTAGGTCATTTTCGGTCTCCCTAGGCTTATTGTTGTCCAATTAGGGTTTTTAACGAATCTTGTGCATCCAATAGGTGTGTTTGTGTCATTGGATGAACAATTAGGTCATTTTCGTCCTCCCTAGGCTTATTCTTGTCCAATTAGGGTTTGTAAACAATCTTGTGCATCCAACTGGTGTGTTTGTGTCATTGGATGAACATTTAGGTCATTTACGACCTCCCTAGGCTTATTCTTGTCCAATTAGGGTTTCTAACCAATCGTTTGCATCCAATAGGTATGTTTGTGTCATTGGATGAACAATTAGGTCATTTTCGTCCTCCCTAGGCTTATTCTTGTCCAATTAGTGTTTCTAACCAATCTTGTGCCTCCAATAGGTGTGTTTGTGTTATTGGATGAACATTTAGGTCATTTTCATCCTCCCTAGGCTTATTCTTGTCCAATTAGGGTTTCTAACCAATCTTGTGCATCCAATAGGTATGTTTGTGTTATTGGATGAACAATTTGGTTATTTTCGTCCTCCCTAGGCTTATTCTTGTCCAATTAGGGTTTCCAACTAATCTTGTGCATCCAATAGGTGTGTTTGTGTCATTGGATGAACTATTAGGTCATTTACTGTCTCCCTAGGCTTATTATTTTCCAATTAGGGTTTTTAACCAATCTTGTGCATCCAATAGGTGTGTTTGTGTCATTGGATGAACATTTAGGTCATTTTCGTCATCCCTTAGCTTATTCTTGTCCAATTAGGGTTTCTAACCAATCTTGTGTCTCCAATAGGTGTGTTTGTGTCATTGGATGAACAATTAGGTCATTTTCGGTCTCCCTAGGCTTATTCTTCTCCAATAAGGGTTTCTAACCAATCTTGTGCATCGAATTGGTGTGTTTGTGTCATTGGATGAACATTTAGGTCATTTTCGTCCTCCCTAGGGTTATTCTTGTCCAATTAGGGTTTCTAACCAATCTTGTGCATCGAATTGGTGTGTTTGTGTCATTGGATGAACAATTAGGTTATTTTCGGTCTCCCTAGGCTAATTCTTGTCCAATTAGGGTTTTTAACGAATCTTGTGCATCCAATAGGTGTGTTTGTGTCATTGGATGAACATTTAGGTCATTTTCGTCCTCCCTAGGCTTATTCTTGTCCAATTAGGGTTTTCAACCAATCTTATGTATCGAGTAAGTTCATTTGTGTCTTTGGATGAACAATTTGGTCATTTTCGTCCTCCCTAGGCTTATTCTTGTCCAATTAGGGTTTCTAACTAATCTTGTGCATCCAATAGGTGTGTTTGTGTCATTGGATGAACTATTAGGTCATTTTCGGTCTCCCTAGGCTTATTCTTTTCCAATTAGGGTTTTAACCAATCTTATGCATCCAATAGGTGTGTTTGTGTCATTGGATGAACATTTTGGTCATTTTCGACCTCCCTAGGCTTATTCTTGTCCAATTAGGGTTTCTAACCAACCTTGTGCATCCAATAGGTGTGTTTGTGTCATTGGATGAACTATTAAGTCATTTTCGTCCTCCCTAGGCTTATTCTTGTCAAATTAGGGTTTCTAACCAATCTTGTGCATCCAATTGGTGTGTTCGTGTCATTGGATGAACATTTAGGTCATTTACGACCTCCCTAGGCTTATTCTTGTCCAATTAGGGTTTCTAACCAATCGTGTGCATCCAATAGGTAAGTTTGTGTCAATGGATGAACAATTAGGACATTTTCGTCCTCCCTAGGCTTATTCTGGTCCAATTAGGGTTTCTAACCAATCTTGTGTCTCCAATAGGTGTGTTTGTGTCATTGGATGAACAATTAGGTTATTTTCGGTCTCCCTAGGCTAATTCTTGTCCAATTAGGGTTTTTAACGAATCTTGTGCATCCAATTGGTGTGTTTGTGTCATTGGATGAACATTTAGTTCATTTTCGTCCTGCCTAGGCTTATTCTTGTCCAATTATGGTTTTCAACCAATCTTGTGCATCGAATAAGTTCGTTTGTGTCTTTGGATGAACAATTAGGTCATTTTCGTCCTCCCTTGGCTTATTCTTGTCCAATTAGAGTTTCTAACTAATCTTGTGCATCCAATAGGTGTGTTTGTGTCATTGGATGAACAATTAGGTCATTGTCGTCATCCCTTTTCTTATTCTTGTCCAATTAGGGTTTCTAAACAATCTTGTGCATTCAATAGGTGTGTTTGTGTCATTGGATGAACATTTTGGTCATTTTCGACCTCCCTAGGCTTATTCTTGTCCATTTAGGGTTTCTCACCAACCTTGTGCATCCAATATGTGTGTTTGTGTCATTGGATGAACATTTAGGTCATTTTCTTCCTCCCTAGGGTTATTTTTTTCCAATTAGGGTTTTCAACCAATCTTGTGCATTGAATAAGTTCATTTGTGTCTTTGGATGAACAATTAGGTCATTTTCGTCCTCCCTAGGCTTATTGTTGTCCAATTAGGGTTTCTAAACAATCTTGTGCCTCCAATAGGTGTGTTTGTGTCATTGGATGAACATTTAGGTCGTTTTCGTGCTCCCTAGGGTTATTTTTTTCCAATTAGGGTTTTCAACCAATCTTGTGCATTGAATAAGTTCATTTGTGTCTTTGGATGAACAATTAGGTCATTTTCGTCCTCCCTTGGCTTATTCTTGTCCAATTAGAGTTTCTAACTAATCTTGTGCATCCAATAGCTGTGTCTATGTCATTGGATGAAAAACTAGGTCATTTTCGGTCTCCCTAGACTTATTCTTGTCCAGTTAGGGTTTTTAACCAATCTTGTGCATCCAATTGGTGTGTTTGTGTCAATGGATGAACATTTAGGTCATTTTCATCATCTTTTGGCTTATTCTTGGCAAATTAGGGTTTCTAACCAATCTTGTGCATCTAATAGGTGTGTTTGTGTCATTGGATGAACATTTTCGTCATATTCGACGTCCCTAGGCTTATTCTTGTCCAATTAGGGTTTCTAACCAAACTTGTGCATCCAATAGGTGTGTTTCTGTCATTGGATGAAGATTTAGCTCATTTTCGTCCTCCCTAGGGTTATTCTTGTCCAATTAAGGTATTCAACTAATCTTGTGTATTGAATAAGTTCATTTGTGTCATTGGATGAACATTTAGGTCATTTTCGTCCTCCCTAGGGTTATTTTTTTCCAATAAGGTTGTGTTTGTGTCATTGGATGAACTATTAGGTCATTTTCGGTCTCCCTAGGCTTATTCTTGTCCAATTAGGGTTTTTAACGAATCTTGTGCATCCAATAGGTGTGTTTGTGTCATTGGATGAACATTTAGGTCATTTTCGTCCTCCCTAGGCTTATTCTTGTCCAATTAGGGTTTTCAACCAATCTTATGCATCGAGTAAGTTCATTTGTGTCATTGGATCAACAATTAGGTCATTTTCGTACTCCCTAGGCTTATTCTTGTCCAATTAGGGTTTCTAACCAATCGTGTACATCCAATAGGTATGTTTGTGTCATTGGATGAACAATTAGGTCATTTTCGTCCTCCCTAGGCTTATTCTTGTCCAATTAGGGTTTCTAACCAATCTTGTGCATCCAATAGGTGTGTTTGTGTCATTGGATGAACATTTAGGTCATTTTCTTCCTCCCTAGGCTTATTCTTGTCCAATTAGGGTTTTCAACCAATCTTATGCATCGAGTAAGTTCATTTGTGTCTTTGGATGAACAATTTGGTCATTTTCGTCCTCCCAAGGCTTATTCTTGTCCAATTAGGGTTTCTAACAAATCTTGTGCATCCAATAGGTGTGTTTGTGTCTTTGGATGAACATTTAGGTCATTTTCATCCTCCCTAGGCTTATTCTTGTCCAATTAGGGTTTCTAACCAATCTTGTGTATCCAATTAGTGTGTTTGTGTCATTGGATGAACATTTAGGTCATTTTCTTCCTCCCTAGGGTTTTCAACCAATCTTGTGCATTGAATAAGTTCATTTGTGTCATTGGATGAACAATTAGGTCATTTTCGTCCTCCCTAGGCTTATTCTTATCCAATTAGGGTTTCTAAACAATCTTGTGCATCCAATTGGTGTGTTCGTGTCATTGGATGAACATTTAGGTCATTTACGACCTCCCTAGGCTTATTCTTGTCCAATTTCGGTTTCTGACCAATCGTGTGCATCCAATAGGTAAGTTTGTGTCAATGGATAAACAATTAGGTCATTTTCGTCCTCCCTAGGCTTATTGTGGTCCAATTAGGGTTTCTAACCAATCTTGTGTCCCCAATAGGTGTGTTTGTGTCATTGGATGAACAACTAGGTCATTTTCATCCTCCCTAGGCTTATTCTTGTCCAATTAGGGTTTCTAACCAATCTTGTGCATCCAATAGGTGTGTTTGTGTCATTGGATGAACATTTAGGTCATTTTCTTCCTCCCTAGGGTTATTTTTTTCCAATTAGGGTTTTCAACCAATCTTGTGCATTGAATAAGTTCATTTGTGTCATTGGATGAACAATTAGGTCATTTTCGTCCTCCCTAGGCTTATTCTTGTCCAATTAGGGTTTCTAAACAATCTTGTGCATCCAATTGGTGTGTTCGTGTCATTGGATGAACATTTAGGTCATTTACGACCTCCCTAGGCTTATTCTTGTCCAATTAGGGTTTGTGACCAATCGTGTGCATCCAATAGGTAAGTTTGTGTCAATGGATAAACAATTAGGTCATTTTCGTCCTCCCTAGGCTTATTGTGGTCCAATTAGGGTTTCTAACCAATCTTGTGTCTCCAATAGGTGTGTTTGTGTCATTGGATGAACAATTAGGTTATTTTCGGTCTCCCTAGGCTTATTCTTGTCCAATTAGGGTTTTTAACGAATCTTGTGCATCCAATAGGTGTGTTGGTGTCATTGGATGAACATTTAGTTCATTTTCGTCCTGCCTAGGCTTATTCCGTTCCAATTATGGTTTTCAACCAATCTTGTGCGTCGAATAAGTTCATTTGTGTCTTTGGATGAACAATTAGGTCATTTTCGTCCTCCCTAGGCTTATTCTTGTCCAATTAGGGTTTCTAACCAATCGTGTGCCTCCAATAGGTGTGTTTGTGTCATTGGATGAACATTTAGGTCATTTTTATCCTCCCTAGGCTTATTCTTGTCCAATTAGGGTTTCTAACCAATCGTGTGCATCCAATAGGTATGGTTGTGTCATTGGATGAACAATTAGGTCATTTTCATCCTCCCTAGGCTTATTCTTGTCCAATTAGTGTTTCTAACCAATCTTGTGCCTCCAATAGGTGTGTTTGTTTCATTGGATGAACATTTAAGTCATTTTCGTCCTCCCTAGGGTTATTTTTTTCCAATTAGGGTTTTCAACTAGTCTTGTGCATTGAATAAGTTCATTTGTGTCATTGGATCAACAATTAGGTCATTTTCGTCCTCCCTAGGCTTATTCTTGTCCAATTAGGGTTTCTAAACAATCTTGTGCATCCAATTGGTGTGTTCGTGTCATTGGATGAACATTTAGGTCATTTACGACCTCCCTAGGCTTATTCTTGTCCAATTAGGGTTTGTGACCAATCGTGTGCATCCAATAGGTAAGTTTGTGTCAATGGATAAACAATTAGGTCATTTTCGTCCTCCCTAGGCTTATTGTGGTCCAATTAGGGTTTCTAACCAATCTTGTGTCCCCAATAGGTGTGTTTGTGTCATTGGATGAACAATTAGGTCATTTTCGGTCTCCCTAGGCTTATTCTTGTCCAATTAGGGTTTCCAACTAATCTTGTGCATCCAATAGGTTTGTTTGTGTGATTGGATGAACTATTAGGTCATTTTCTGTCACCCTAGGCTTATTCTTTTCCAATTAGGGTTTTTAACCAATCTTGTCCATCCAATAGGTGTGTTTGTGTCATTGGATGAACATTTAGGTCATTTTCGTCATCCCTTAGCTTATTCTTGTCCAATTAGGGTGTCTAACCAATCTTGTGCATTCAATAGGTGTGTTTGTGTCATTGGATGAACTATTAGGTCATTTTCGGTCTCCCTAGGCTTATTCTTTTCCAATTAGGGTTTTTAACCAATCTTGTGCATCCAATAGGTGTGTTTGTGTCATTGGATGAACATTTAGGTTATTTTCGTCATTCCTTGGCTTATTCTTGTCCAATTAGGGTGTGTAACCAATCTTGTGCATTCAATAGGTGTGTTTGTGTCATTGGATGAACATTTTGGTCATTTTCGACCTCCCTAGGCTTATTCTTGTCCAATTAGGGTTTCTAACCAATCTTGTGCATCCAATAGGTGTGTTTGTGTCATTGGATGAACATTTAGGTCATTTTCATCCTCCCTAGGCTTATTCTTGTCCAATTAGGGTTTCTAACCAATCTTGTGCATCGAATTGGTGTGTTTGTGTCATTGGATGAACATTTAGGTCATTTTCGTCCTCCCTAGGGTTATTTTTTTCCAATTAGGGTTTTCAACGAATCTTGTGCTTTGAATAAGTTCATTTGTGTCATTGGATGAACAAGTAGGTCATTTTCGTCCTCCCTAGGCTTATTCTTGTCCAATTAGGGTTTCTAACCAATCTTGTGCATCGAATTGGTGTGTTTGTGTCATTGGATGAACATTTAGGTCATTTACGACCTCCCTAGGCTTATTCTTGTCCAATTAGGGTTTCTAACCAATCGTGTGCATCCAATAGGTAAGTTTGTGTCAATGGATGAACAATTAGGTCATTTTCGTCCTCCCTAGGCTTATTGTGGTCCAATTAGGGTTTCTAACCAATCTTGTGTCCCCAATAGGTGTGTTTGTGTCATTGGATGAACAATTAGGTCATTTTCGGTCTCCCTAGGCTTATTCTTGTCCAATTAGGGTTTCCAACTAATCTTGTGCATCCAATAGGTGTGTTTGTGTCATTTGATGAACTATTAGGTCATTTTCTGTCTCCCTAGGCTTATTCTTTTCCAATTAGGGTTTTTAACCAATCTTGTCCATCCTATAGATGTGTTTGTGTCATTGGATGAACATTTAGGTCATTTTCGTCATCCCTTAGCTTATTCTTGTCCAATTAGGGTGTCTAACCAATGATGTGCATTCAGTAGGTGTGTTTGTGTCATTGGATGAAAATTTTGGTCATTTTCGACCTCCCAAGGGTTATTTTTTTCCAATTAGGGTTTTCAACCAATCTTGTGCATTGAATAAGTTCATTTGTGTCATTGGATCAACAATTAGGTCATTTTCGTCCTCCCTAGGCTTAATCTTGCCCAATTAGGGTTTCTAACCAATCTTGTGCATCCAATTGGTGTGTTTGTGTCATTGGATGAACATTTAGGTCATTTACGACCTCCCTAGGCTTATTCTTGTCCTATTAGGGTTTCTAACCAATCGTGTGCATCCAATAGGTATGTTTGTGTCATTGGATGAACAATAAGGTCATTTTTGTCCTCCCTATGCTTATTCTTGTCCAATTAGGGTTTCTAACCAATCTTGTGCATTCAATAGGTGTGTTTCCGTCATTGGATGAACATTTTGGTCATTTTCGACCTCCCTAGGCTTATTCTTCTCCAATTAGGGTTTCAAACCAATCTTGTGCATCCAAAAGGTGTGTTTGTGTCATTGGATGAAGATTTAGGTCATTTTCGTCCTCCCTAGGCTTCTTCTTGTCCAAATAGGGTTTCTAACTAAACTTGTGCATCCAATAGGTGTGTTTGTGTCATTGGATGAACTATTAGGTCATTTTCGTCCTCCCTAGGCTTATTCTTGTCCAATTAGGGTTTCTAACCAATCTTGTGCATCCAATTGGTGTGTTCGTGTCATTGGATGAACATTTAGGTCATTTACGACCTCCCTAGGCTTATTCTTGTCCAATTAGGGTTTCTAACCAATCGTGTGCATCCAATAGGTAAGTTTGTGTCAATGGTTGAACAATTACGTCATTTTCGTCCTCCCTAGGCTTATTCTGGTCCAATTAGGGTTTCTAACCAATCTTGTGTCTCCAATAGGTGTGTTTGTGTCATTGGATGAACAATTAGGTTATTTTCGGTCTCCATAGGCTTATTCTTGTCCAATTAGGGTTTTTAACGAATCTTGTGCATCCAATAGGTGTGTTGGTGTCATTGGATGAACATTTAGTTCATTTTCGTCCTGCCTAGGCTTATTCCATTCCAATTATGGTTTTCAACCAATCTTGTGCGTCGAATAAGTTCATTTGTGTCTTTGGATGAACAATTAGGTCATTTTCGTCCTCCCTAGGCTTATTCTTGTCCAATTAGGGTTTCTAACCAATCGTGTGCCTCCAATAGGTGTGTTTGTGTCATTGGATGAACATTTAGGTCATTTTTATCCTCCCTAGGCTTATTCTTGTCCAATTAGGGTTTCTAACCACTCGTGTGCATCCAATAGGTATGTTTGTGTCATTGGATGAACAATTAGGTCATTTTCATCCTCCTTAGGCTTATTCTTGTCCAATTAGTGTTTCTAACCAATCTTGTGCCTCCAATAGGTGTGTTTGTTTCATTGGATGAACATTTAGGTCATTTTCGTCCTCCCTAGGGTTATTTTTTTCCACTTAGGGTTTTCAACTAGTCTTGTGCATTGAATAAGTTCATTTGTGTCATTGGATCAACAATTAGGTCATTTTCGTCCTCCCTAGGCTTATTCTTGTCCAATTAGGGTTTCTAAACAATCTTGTGCATCCAATTGGTGTGTTCGTGTCATTGGATGAACATTTAGGTCATTTACGACCTCCCTAGGCTTATTCTTGTCCAATTAGGGTTTGTGACCAATCGTGTGCATCCAATAGGTAAGTTTGTGTCAATGGATAAACAATTAGGTCATTTTCGTCCTCCCTAGGCTTATTGTGGTCCAATTAGGGTTTCTAACCAATCTTGTGTCCCCAATAGGTGTGTTTGTGTCATTGGATGAACAATTAGGTCATTTTCGGTCTCCCTAGGCTTATTCTTGTCCAATTAGGGTTTCCAACTAATCTTGTGCATCCAATAGGTTTGTTTGTGTGATTGGATGAACTATTAGGTCATTTTCTGTCTCCCTAGGCTTATTCTTTTCCAATTAGGGTTTTTAACCAATCTTGTCCATCCAATAGGTGTGTTTGTGTCATTGGATGAACATTTAGGTCATTTTCGTCATCCCTTAGCTTATTCTTGTCCAATTAGGGTGTCTAACCAATCTTGTGCATTCAATAGGTGTGTTTGTGTCATTGGATGAACTATTAGGTCATTTTCGGTCTCCCTAGGCTTATTCTTTTCCAATTAGGGTTTTTAACCAATCTTGTGCATCCAATAGGTGTGTTTGTGTCATTGGATGAACATTTAGGTTATTTTCGTCATTCCTTAGCTTATTCTTGTCCAATTAGGGTGTCTAACCAATCTTGTGCATTCAATAGGTGTGTTTGTGTCATTGGATGAACATTTTGGTCATTTTCGACCTCCCTAGGCTTATTCTTGTCCAATTAGGGTTTCTAACCAATCTTGTGCATCCAATAGGTGTGTTTGTGTCATTGGATGAACATTTAGGTCACTTTCATCCTCCCTAGGCTTATTCTTGTCCAATTAGGGTTTCTAACCAATCTTGTGCATCGAATTGGTGTGTTTGTGTCATTGGATGAACATTTAGGTCATTTTCGTCCTCCCTAGGGTTATTTTTTTCCAATTAGGGTTTTCAACGAATCTTGTGCTTTGAATAAGTTCATTTGTGTCATTGGATGAACAAGTAGGTCATTTTCGTCCTCCCTAGGCTTATTCTTGTCCAATTAGGGTTTCTAACCAATCTTGTGCATCGAATTGGTGTGTTTGTGTCATTGGATGAACATTTAGGTCATTTACGACCTCCCTAGGCTTATTCTTGTCCAATTAGGGTTTCTAACCAATCGTGTGCATCCAATAGGTAAGTTTGTGTCAATGGATGAACAATTAGGTCATTTTCGTCCTCCCTAGGCTTATTGTGGTCCAATTAGGGTTTCTAACCAATCTTGTGTCCCCAATAGGTGTGTTTGTGTCATTGGATGAACAATTAGGTCATTTTCGGTCTCCCTAGGCTTATTCTTGTCCAATTAGGGTTTCTAACTAATCTTGTGCATCCAATAGGTGTGTTTGTGTGATTGGATGAACTATTAGGTCATTTTCTGTCTCCCTAGGCTTATTCTTTTCCAATTAGGGTTTTTAACCAATCTTGTCCATCCTATAGGTGTGTTTGTGTCATTGGATGAACATTTAGGTCATTTTCGTCATCCCTTAGCTTATTCTTGTCCAATTAGGGTTTCTAACCAATCTTGTGCATCCAAAAGGTGTGTTTGTGTCATTGGATGAACATTTAGGTCATTTTCGTCCTCCCTAGGCTTATTCTTGTCCAAATAGGGTTTCTAACTAATCTTGTGCATCCAATAGGTGTGTTTGTGTCATTGGATGAACATTTAGGTCATTTTTGTCCTCCCTAGGGTTATTTTTTTCCAATTAGGGTTTTCAACGAATCTTGTGCTTTGAATAAGTTCATTTGTGTCATTGGATGAACAAGTAGGTCATTTTCGTCCTCCCTAGGCTTATTCTTGTCCAATTAGGGTTTCTAACCAATCTTGTGCATCGAATTGGTGTGTTTGTGTCATTGGATGAACATTTAGGTCATTGACGACCTCCCTTGGCTTATTCTTGTCCAATTAGGGTTTCTAACCAATCGTGTGCATCCAATAGGTATGTTTGTGTCATTGGATGAACAATAAGGTCATTTTCGTCCTCCCTATGCTTATTCTTGTCCAATTAGGGTTTCTAACCAATCTTGTGCATTCAATAGGTGTGTTTGTGTCATTGGATGAACATTTTGGTCATTTTCGACCTCCCTAGGCTTATTCTTGTCCAATTAGGGTTTCTAACCAATCTTGTGCATCCAATAGGTGTGTTTGTGTCATTGGATGAACATTTAGGTCATTTTCATCCTCCCTAGGCTTATTCTTGTCCAATTAGGGTTTCTAACCAATCTTGTGCATCGAATTGGTGTGTTTGTGTCATTGGATGAACATTTAGGTCATTTTCGTCCTCCCTAGGGTTATTTTTTTCCAATTAGGGTTTTCAACGAATCTTGTGCTTTGAATAAGTTCATTTGTGTCATTGGATGAACAAGTAGGTCATTTTCGTCCTCCCTAGGCTTATTCTTGTCAAATTAGGGTTTCTAACCAATCTTGTGCATCGAATTGGTGTGTTTGTGTCATTGGATGAACATTTAGGTCATTTACGACCTCCCTAGGCTTATTCTTGTCCAATTAGGGTTTCTAACCAATCGTGTGCATCCAATAGGTAAGTTTGTGTCAATGGATGAACAATTAGGTCATTTTCGTCCTCCCTAGGCTTATTGTGGTCCAATTAGGGTTTCTAACCAATCTTGTGTCCCCAATAGGTGTGTTTGTGTCATTGGATGAACAATTAGGTCATTTTCGGTCTCCCTAGGCTTATTCTTGTCCAATTAGGGTTTCCAACTAATCTTGTGCATCCAATAGGTGTGTTTGTGTGATTGGATGAACTATTAGGTCATTTTCTGTCTCCCTAGGCTTATTCTTTTCCAATTAGGGTTTTTAACCAATCTTGTCCATCCTATAGGTGTGTTTGTGTCATTGGATGAACATTTAGGGCATTTTCGTCATCCCTTAGCTTATTCTTGTCCAATTAGGGTTTCTAACCAATCTTGTGCATCCAAAAGGTGTGTTTGTGTCATTGGATGAACATTTAGGTCATTTTCGTCCTCCCTAGGCTTATTCTTGTCCAAATAGGGTTTCTAACTAATCTTGTGCATCCAATAGGTGTGTTTGTGTCATTGGATGAACATTTAGGTCATTTTTGTCCTCCCTAGGGTTATTTTTTTCCAATTAGGGTTTTCAACGAATCTTGTGCTTTGAATAAGTTCATTTGTGTCATTGGATGAACAAGTAGGTCATTTTCGTCCTCCCTAGGCTTATTCTTGTCCAATTAGGGTTTCTAACCAATCTTGTGCATCGAATTGGTGTGTTTGTGTCATTGGATGAACATTTAGGTCATTGACGACCTCCCTAGGCTTATTCTTGTCCAATTAGGGTTTCTAACCAATCGTGTGCATCCAATAGGTATGTTTGTGTCATTGGATGAACAATAAGGTCATTTTCGTCCTCCCTATGCTTATTCTTGTCCAATTAGGGTTTCTAACCAATCTTGTGCATTGAATAGGTGTGTTTGTGTCATTGGATGAACATTTTGGTCATTTTCGACCTCCCTAGGCTTATTCTTGTCCAATTAGGGTTTCTAACCAATCTTGTGCATCCAAAAGGTGTGTTTGTGTCATTGGATGAACATTTAGGTCATTTTCGTCCTCCCGAGGGTTATTTTTTTCCAATTAGGGTTTTCAACCAGTCTTGTGCATTGAATAAGTTCATTTGTGTCATTGGATCAACAATTAGGTCATTTTCGTACTCCCTAGGCTTATTCTTGTCCAATTAGGGTTACTAACCAATGTTGTGCCTCCAAAAGGTGTGTTTATTGCATTGGATGAACATTTAGGTCATTTTCATCCTCCCTAGGTTTATTCTTGTCCAATTAGGGTTTCGAACCAATCTTGTGCATCCAATAGGTGTGTTTGTGTCATTGGACGAACAATTAGGTCATTTTCGGTCTCCCTAGGCTTATTCTTGTCCAATTAGGGTTTTTAACGAATCTTAAGCATCCAATAGGTGTGTTTGTGTCATTGGATGAATTAGGTCATTTTCGTCCCCCCTAGGCTTATACTTGTCCAATTAGGGTTCTCAACCAATCTTGTGCATCGAGTAAGTTCATTTGTGTCTTTGGATGAACAATTTGGTCAGTTTCGTCCTCCCTAGGCTTATTCTTGTCCAATTAGGGTTTCTAACTAATCTTGTGCATCCAATAGGTGTGTTTGTGTCATTGGATGAACTATTAGGGCATTTTCGGTCACCCTAGGCTTATTCTTTTCCAATTAGGGTTTTTAACCAATCTTGTGCATTTAATAGGTGTGTTTGTGTCATTGGATGAACATTTAGGTCATTTTCATCATTCCTTGGCTTATTCTTGTCCAATTTGGGTGTGTAACCAATCTTGTGCATTCAATAGGTGTGTTTGTGTCATTTGATGAACATTTTTGTCATTTTCGTCCTCCCTAGGGTTATTTTTTTTCCAATTAGGATTTTCAACCAATCTTGTGCATTGAATAAGTTCATTTGTGTTATTGGATCAACAATTAGGTCATTTTCGTCCTCCCTAGGCTTATTCTTGTGCAATTAGGGTTTCTAACCAATCTTGTGCATCCAATTGCTGTGTTTGTGTCATTGGATGAACATTTAGGTCATTTACGACCTCCCTTGGCTTATTCTTGTCCAATTAGGGTTTCTAACCAATCGTGTGCATCCAATAGGTATGTTTGTGTCATTGGATGAACAATAAGGTCATTTTCGTCCTCCCTATGCTTATTCTAGTCCAATTAGGGTTTCTAACCAATCGTGTGCATCCAATAGGTATGTTTGTGTCATTGGATGAACAATTAGGTCATTTTCGTCCTCCCTAGGCTTATTGTTGTCCAGTTAGTGTTTCTAACCAATCTTGTGCCTCCAATAGGTGTGTTTGTGTCATTGGATCAACAATTAGGTCATTTTCGTCCTCCCTAGGCTTATTCCTGTCCAATTAGGGTTTCTAACCAATCGTGTGCATCCAATAGGTATGTTTGTGTCATTGGATGAACAATTAGGTCATTTTCGTCCTGCCTAGGCTTATTCTTGTCCAATTAGTGTTTCTAACCAATCTTGTGCCTCCAATAGGTGTTTTTGCGTCATTGGATGAACATTTAGGTCATTTTCGTCCTCCCTAGGGTTATTTTTTTCCAATTAGGGTTTTCAACTAGTCTTGTGCATTGAATAAGTTCATTTGTGTCATTGGATCAACAATTAGGTCATTTTCGTCCTCCCTAGGCTTATACTTGTCCAATTAGGGTTTTCAACCAATCTTGTGCATCGAGTAAGTTCATTTGTGTCTTTGGATGAACAATTTGGTCAGTTTCGTCCTCCCTAGGCTTATTCTTGTCCAATTAGGGTTTCTAACTAATCTTGTGCATCCAATAGGTGTGTTTGTGTCATTGGATGAACTATTAGGGCATTTTCGGTCACCCTAGGCTTATTCTTTTCCAATTAGGGTTTTTAACCAATCTTGTGCATCCAATAGGTGTGTTTGTGTCATTGGATGAACATTTAGGTCATTTTCATCCTTCCTTGGCTTATTCTTGTCCAATTGGGGTGTCTAACCAATCTTGTGCATTCAATAGGTGTGTTTGTGTCATTTGATGAACATTTTTGTCATTTTCGTCCTTCCTAGGGTTATTTATTTTCCAATTAGGATTTTCAACCAATCTTGTGCATTGAATAAGTTCACTTGTGTCATTGGATCAACAATTACGTCATTTTCGTCCTCCCTAGGCTTATTCTTGTCCAATTAGGGTTTCTAACCAATCTTGTGCATCCAATTGCTGTGTTTGTGTCATTGGATGAACATTTAGGTCATTTACGACCTCCCTAGGCTTATTCTTGTCCAATTAGGGTTTCTAACCAATCGTGTGCGTCCAATAGGTATGTTTGTGTCATTGGATGAACAATTAGGTCATTTTCGTCCTCCCTAGGCTTATTCTTGTCCAGTTAGTGTTTCTAACCAATCTTGTGCCTCCAATAGGTGTGTTTGTGTCATTGGATGAACATTTAGGTCATTTTCATCCTCCCTAGGCTTATTCTTGTCCAATTAGGGTTTCTAACCAATCGTGTGCATCCAATAGGTATGTTTGTGTCATTGGATGAACAATTAGGACATTTTCGTCCTCCCTAGGCTTATTCTTGTCCAATTAGTGTTTCTAACCAATCTTGTGCCTCCAATAGGTGTGTTTGTGTCATTGGACGAACATTTAGGTCATTTTCATCATCCTTAGCCTTATTCTTGTCCAATTAGGGTTTCTAACCAATCTTGTGCATCCAATAGGTGTGTTTGTGTCATTGGATGAATTAGGTCATTTTCGTCCCCCCTAGGCTTATACTTGTCCAATTAGGGTTTTCAACCAATCTTGTGCATGGAGTAAGTTCATTTGTGTCTTTGGATGAACAATTTGGTCAGTTTCGTCCTCCCTAGGCTTATTCTTGTCCAATTAGGGTTTCTAACTAATCTTGTGCATCCAATAGGTGTGTTTGTGTCATTGGATGAACTATTAGGGCATTTTCGGTCACCGTAGGCTTATTCTTTTCCAATTAAGGTTTTTAACCAATCTTGTGCATCCAATAGGTGTGTTTGTGTCATTGGATGAACATTTAGGTCATTTTCATCATTCCTTGGCTTATTCTTGTCCAATTTGGGTGTGTAACCAATCTTGTGCATTCAATAGGTGTGTTTGTGTCATTTGATGAACATTTTTGTCATTTTCGTCCTCCCTAGGGTTATTTTTTTTCCAATTAGGATTTTCAACCAATCTTGTGCATTGAATAAGTTCATTTGTGTTATTGGATCAACAATTAGGTCATTTTCGTCCTCCCTAGGCTTATTCTTGTGCAATTAGGGTTTCTAACCAATCTTGTGCATCCAATTGCTGTGTTTGTGTCATTGGATGAACATTTAGGTCATTTACGACCTCCCTTGGCTTATTCTTGTCCAATTAGGGTTTCTAACCAATCGTGTGCATCCAATAGGTATGTTTGTGTCATTGGATGAACAATAAGGTCATTTTCGTCCTCCCTATGCTTATTCTTGTCCAATTAGGGTTTCTAACCAATCGTGTGCATCCAATAGGTATGTTTGTGTCATTGGATGAACAATTAGGTCATTTTCGTCCTCCCTAGGCTTATTCTTGTCCAGTTAGTGTTTCTAACCAATCTTGTGCCTCCAATAGGTGTGTTTGTGTCATTGGATGAACATTTAGGTCATTTTCATCCTCCCTAGGCTTATTCTTGTCCAATTAGGGTTTCTAACCAATCGTGTGCATCCAATAGGTATGTTTGTGTCATTGGATGAACAATTAGGACATTTTCGTCCTCCCTAGGCTTATTCTTGTCCAATTAGTGTTTCTAACCAATCTTGTGCCTCCAATAGGTGTGTTTGTGTCATTGGACGAACATTTAGGTCATTTTCATCATCCTTAGCCTTATTCTTGTCCAATTAGGGTTTCTAACCAATCTTGTGCATCCAATAGGTGTGTTTGTGTCATTGGATGAATTAGGTCATTTTCGTCCCCCCTAGGCTTATACTTGTCCAATTAGGGTTTTCAACCAATCTTGTGCATCGAGTAAGTTCATTTGTGTCTTTGGATGAACAATTTGGTCAGTTTCGTCCTCCCTAGGCTTATTCTTGTCCAATTAGGGTTTCTAACTAATCTTGTGCATCCAATAGGTGTGTTTGTGTCATTGGATGAACTATTAGGGCATTTTCGGTCACCCTAGGCTTATTCTTTTCCAATTAGGGTTTTTAACCAATCTTGTGCATCCAATAGGTGTGTTTGTGTCATTGGATGAACATTTAGGTCATTTTCATCATTCCTTGGCTTATTCTTGTCCAATTGGGGTGTCTAACCAATCTTGTGCATTCAATAGGTGTGTTTGTGTCATTTGATGAACATTTTTGTCATTTTCGTCCTTCCTAGGGTTATTTATTTTCCAATTAGGATTTTCAACCAATCTTGTGCATTGAATAAGTTCACTTGTGTCATTGGATCAACAATTACGTCATTTTCGTCCTCCCTAGGCTTATTCTTGTCCAATTAGGGTTTCTAACCAATCTTGTGCATCCAATTGCTGTGTTTGTGTCATTGGATGAACATTTAGGTCATTTACGACCTCCCTAGGCTTATTCTTGTCCAATTAGGGTTTCTAACCAATCGTGTGCGTACAATAGGTATGTTTGTGTCATTGGATGAACAATTAGGTCATTTTCGTCCTCCCTAGGCTTATTCTTGTCCAGTTAGTGTTTCTAACCAATCTTGTGCCTCCAATAGGTGTGTTTGTGTCATTGGATGAACATTTAGGTCATTTTCATCCTCCCTAGGCTTATTCTTGTCCAATTAGGGTTTCTAACCAATCGTGTGCATCCAATAGGTATGTTTGTGTCATTGGATTAACAATTTGGTCAGTTTCGTCCTCCCTAGGCTTATTCTTGTCCAATTAGGGTTTCTAACTAATCTTGTGCATCCAATAGGTGTGTTTGTGTCATTGGATGAACTATTAGGGCATTTTCGGTCTCCGTAGGCTTATTCTTTTCCAATTAGGGTTTTTAACCAATCTTGTGCATCCAATAGGTGTGTTTGTGTCATTGGATGAACATTTAGGTCATTTTCATCATTCCTTGGCTTATTCTTGTCCAATTGGGGTGTCTAACCAATCTTGTGCATTCAATAGGTGTGTTTGTGTCATTTGATGAACATTTTTGTCATTTTCGTCCTCCCTAGGGTTATTTATTTTCCAATTAGGATTTTCAACCAATCTTGTGCATTGAATAAGTTCATTTGTGTCATTGGATCAACAATTAGGTCATTTTCGTCCTCCCTAGGCTTATTCTTGTCCAATTAGGGTTAGTAACCAATCTTGTGCCTCCAATAGGTGTGTTTGTGTCATTGGATGAACATTTAGGTCATTTTCATCCTCCCTAGGCTTATTCTTGTCCAATTAGGGTTTCGAACCAATCTTGTGCATCCAATAGGTGTGTTTGTGTCATTGGATGAACATTTAGGTCATTTTCGTCCTCCCTAGGGTTATTTTTTTCCAATTAGGGTTTTCAACCAATATTGTGCATTGAATAAGTTCATTTGTGTCATTGGATCAACAATTAGGTCATTTTCGTCCTCCCTAGGCTTATTCCTGTCCAATTAGGGTTGCTAACCAATCTTGTGCATCCAATTGGTGTGTTTGGGTCATTGGATGAACATTTAGGTCATTTACGACCTCCCTAGGCTTATTCTTGTCCAATTAGGATTTCTAACCAATCGTGTGCATCCAATAGGTATGTTTGTTTCATTGGATTAACAATTAGGTCATTTTTGGTCTCCCTTGGCTTATTCTATTCCAATTAGGGTTTTTAACGAATCTTGTGCATCCAATAGGTGTGTTTGTGTCATTGGATGAATTAGGTCATTTTCGTCCCCCCTAGGCTTATACTTGTCCAATTAGGGTTTTCAACCAATCTTGTGCATCGAGTAAGTTCATTTGTGTCTTTGGATGAACAATTTGGTCAGTTTCGTCCTCCCTTGGCTTATTCTTGTCCAATTAGGGTTTCTAACTAATCTTGTGCATCCAATAGGTGTGTTTGTGTCATTGGATGAACTATTAGGGCATTTTCGGTCACCCTAGGCTTATTCTTTTCCAATTAGGATTTTTAACCAATCTTGTGCATCCAATAGGTGTGTTTGTGTCATTGGATGAACATTTAGGTCATTTTCATCATTCCTTGGCTTATTCTTGTCCAATTGGGGTGTCTAACCAATATTGTGCATTCAATAGGTGTATTTGTGTCATTTGATGAACATTTTTGTCATTTTCGTCCTCCCTAGGGTTATTTTTTTTCCATATAGGATTTTCAACCAATCTTGTGCATTGAATAAGTTCATTTGTGTCATTGGATCAACAATTAGGTCATTTTCGTCCTCCCTAGGCTTATTCTTGTGCAATTAGGGTTTCTAACCAATCTTGTGCCTCCAATAGGTGTGTTTGTGTCATTGGATGAACATTTAGGTCATTTTCATCCTCCCTAGGCTTATTCTTGTCCAATTAGGGTTTCTAACCAATCGTGTGCATCCAATAGGTATGTTTGTGTCATTGGATGAACAATTAGGTCATTTTCGTCCTCCCTAGGCTTATTCTTGTCCAGTTAGTGTTTCTAACCAATCTTGTGCCTCCAATAGGTGTGTTTGTGTCATTGGATGAACATTTAGGTCATTTTCATCCTCCCTAGGCTTATTATTGTCCAATTAGGGTTTCTAACCAATCGTGTGCATCCAATAGGTATGTTTGTGTCATTGGATGAACAATTAGGTCATTTTTGTCCTGCCTAGGCTTATTCTTGTCCAATTAGTGTTTCTAACCAATCTTGTGCCTCCAATAGGTGTTTTTGCGTCATTGGATGAACATTTATGTCATTTTCGTCCTCCCTAGGGTTCTTTTTTTCCAGTTAGGGTTTTCAACTAGTCTTGTGCATTGAATAAGTTCATTTGTGTCATTGGATCAACAATTAGGTCATTTTCGTCTTCCCTAGGCTTATACTTGTCCAATTAGGGTTTTCAACCAATCTTGTGCATCGAGTAAGTTCATTTGTGTCTTTGGATGAACAATTTGGTCAGTTTCGTCCTCCCTAGGCTTATTCTTGTCCAATTAGGGTTTCTAACTAATCTTGTGCATTCAATAGGTGTGTTTGTGTCATCGGATGAACTATTAGGTCATTTTCGGTCTCCCTAGGCTTATTCTTTTCCAATTAGGGTTTTTAACCAATCTTGTGCATCCAATAGGTGTGTTTGTGTCATTGGATGAACATTTAGGTTATTTTCGTCATTCCTTGGCTTATTCTTGTCCAATTAGGGTGTCTAACCAATCTTGTGCATTCAATAGGTGTGTTTGTGTCATTGGATGAACATTTTGGTCATTTTCGACCTCCCTAGGCTTATTCTTGTCCAATTAGGGTGTCTAACCAATCTTGTGCATCCAATAGGTGTGTTTGTGTCATTGGATGAACATTTAGGTCATTTTCATCCTCCCTAGGCTTATTCTTGTCCAATTAGGGTTTCTAACCAATCTTGTGCATTGAATTGGTGTGTTTGTGTCATTGGATGAACATTTAGGTCATTTTCGTCCTCCCTAGGGTTATTTTTTTCCAATTAGGGTTTTCAACGAATCTTGTGCTTTGAATAAGTTCATTTCTGTCATTGGATGAACAAGTAGGTCATTTTCGTCCTCCCTAGGCTTATTCTTGTCCAATTAGGGTTTCTAACCAATCTTGTGCATCGAATTGGTGTGTTTGTGTCATTGGATGAACATTTAGGTCATTTACGACCTCCCTAGGCTTATTCTTGTCCAATTAGGGTTTCTAACCAATCGTGTGCATCCAATAGGTAAGTTTGTGTCAATGGATGAACAATTAGGTCATTTTCGTCCTCCCTAGGCTTATTGTGGTCCAATTAGGGTTTCTAAGCAATCTTGTGTCCCCAATAGGTGTGTTTGTGTCATTGGATGAACAATTAAGTCATTTTCGGTCTCCCTAGGCTTATTCTTGTCCAATTAGGGTTTCCAACTAATCTTGTGCATCCAATAGGTGTGTTTGTGTGATTGGATGAACTATTAGGTCATTTTCTGTCTCCCTAGGCTTATTCTTTTCCAATTAGGGTTTTTAACCAATCTTGTCCATCCTATAGGTGTGTTTGTGTCATTGGATGAACATTTAGGTCATTTTCGTCATCTCTTAGCTTATTCTTGTCCAATTAGGGTGTCTAACCAATGATGTGCATTCAATAGGTGTGTTTGTGTCATTGGATGAAAATTTTGGTCATTTTCGACCTCCCAAGGGTTATTTTTTACCAATTAGGGTTTTCAACCAATCTTGTGCATTGAATAAGTTCATTTGTGTCATTGGATCAACAATTAGGTCATTTTCGTCCTCCCTAGGCTTAATCTTGCCCAATTAGGGTTTCTAACCAATCTTGTGCATCCAATTGGTGTGTTTGTGTCATTGGATGAACATTTAGGTCATTTACGACCTCCCTTGGCTTATTCTTGTCCAATTAGGGTTTCTAACCAATCGTGTGCATCCAATAGGTATGTTTGTGTCATTGGATGAACTATTAGGTCATTTTCGTCCTCCCTAGGCTTATTCTTGTCCAATTAGGGTTTCTAACCAATCTTGTGCATCCAATTGGTGTGTTTGTGTCATTGGATGAACAATTAGGTCATTTTCGTCCTCCCTAGGCTTATTCTTGTCCAATTAGTGTTTCTAACCAATCTTATGCCTCCAATAGGTGTGTTTGTGTCATTGGATGAACATTTAGGTCATTTTCATCATCCTTAGGCTTATTCTTGTCCAATTAGGGTTTCTAACCAATCTTGTGCATCCAATACGTATGTTTGTGTCATTGGATGTACAATTAGGTCATTTTCGTCCTCCCTAGACTTATTCTTATCCAATTAGGGTTTCTAACCAATCTTGTGCATCCAATAGGTGTGTTTGTGTCATTGGATGAACAATTAGGTTATTTTCGGTCTCCCTAGGCTAATTCTTTTCCAAATAGGGTTCTTATCGAATCTGATGCATCCAATAGGTGTGTTTGTGCCATTGGATGAACAATTAGGTTATTTTCGTCCTCCCTAGGCTTATTCTTGTCCAATTAGGGTTACTAACCAATCTTGTGCCTCCAATAGGTGTGTTTGTGTCATTGGATGAACATTTAGGTCATTTTCATCCTCCCTAGGCTTATTCTTGTCCAATTAGGGTTTCGAACCAATCTTGTGCATCCAATAGGTGTGTTTGTGTCATTGGATGAACATTTAGGTCATTTTCGTCCTCCCTAGGCTTATTCCTGTCCAATTAGGGTTTCTAACCAATCTTGTGCATCCAATTGGTGTGTTTGGGTCATTGGATGAACATTTAGGTCATTTACGACCTCCCTAGGCTTATTCTTGTCCAATTAGGATTTCTAACCAATCGTGTGCATCCAATAGGTATGTTTGTTTCATTGGATTAACAATTAGGTCATTTTTGGTCTCCCTTGGCTTATTCTATTCCAATTAGGGTTTTTAACGAATCTTGTGCATCCAATAGGTGTGTTTGTGTCATTGGATGAATTAGGTCATTTTCGTCCCCCCTAGGCTTATACTTGTCCAATTAGGGTTTTCAACCAATCTTGTGCATCGAGTAAGTTCATTTGTGTCTTTGGATGAACAATTTGGTCAGTTTCGTCCTCCCTTGGCTTATTCTTGTCCAATTAAGGTTTCTAACTAATCTTGTGCATCCAATAGGTGTGTTTGTGTCATTGGATGAACTATTAGGGCATTTTCGGTCACCCTAGGCTTATTCTTTTCCAATTAGGATTTTTAACCAATCTTGTGCATCCAATAGGTGTGTTTGTGTCATTGGATGAACATTTAGGTCATTTTCATCATTCCTTGGCTTATTCTTGTCCAATTGGGGTGTCTAACCAATCTTGTGCATTCAATAGGTGTATTTGTGTCATTTGATGAACATTTTTGTCATTTTCGTCCTCCCTAGGGTTATTTTTTTTCCAATTAGGATTTTCAACCAATCTTGTGCATTGAATAAGTTCATTTGTGTCATTGGATCAACAATTAGGTCATTTTCGTCCTCCCTAGGCTTATTCTTGTGCAATTAGGGTTTCTAACCAATCTTGTGCCTCCAATAGGTGTCTTTGTGTCATTGGATGAACATTTAGGTCATTTTCATCCTCCCTAGGCTTATTCTTGTCCAATTAGGGTTTCTAACCAATCGTGTGCGTCCAATAGGTATGTTTGTGTCATTGGATGAACAATTAGGTCATTTTCGTCCTCCCTAGGCTTATTCTTGTCCAGTTAGTGTTTCTAACCAATCTTGTGCCTCCAATAGGTGTGTTTGTGTCATTGGATGAACATATAGGTCATTTTCATCCTCCCTAGGCTTATTCTTGTCCAATTAGGGTTTCTAACCAATCGTGTGCATCCAATAGGTATGTTTGTGTCATTGGATGAACAATTAGGTCATTTTTGTCCTCCCTAGGCTTATTCTTGTCCAATTAGGGTTTCTAACCAATCGTGTGCGTCCAATAGGTATGTTTGTGTCATTGGATGGACAATTAGGTCATTTTCGTCCTCCCTAGGCTTATTCTTGTCCAGTTAGTGTTTCTAACCAATCTTGTGCCTCCAATAGGTGTGTTTGTGTCATTGGATGAACATTTAGGTCATTTTCATCCTCCCTAGGCTTATTCTTGTCCAATTAGGGTTTCTAACCAATCGTGTGCGTCCAATAGGTATGTTTGTGTCATTGGATGAACAATTAGGTCATTTTCGTCCTCCCTAGGCTTATTCTTGTCCAATTAGTGTTTCTAACCAATCTTGTGCCTCCAATAGGTGTGTTTGTGTCATTGGATGAACATTTAGGTCATTTTCATCCTCCCTAGGCTTATTCTTGTCCAATTAGGGTTTCTAACCAATCGTGTGCATCCAATAGGTATGTTTGTGTCATTGGATGAACAATTAGGTCATTTTCGTCCTGCCTAGGCTTATTCTTGTCCAATTAGTGTTTCTAACCAATCTTGTGCCTCCAATAGGTGTTTTTGCGTCATTGGATGAACATTTAGGTCATTTTCGTCCTCCCTAGGGTTATTTTTTTCCAATTAGGGTTTTCAACTAGTCTTGTGCATTGAATAAGTTCATTTGTGTCATTGGATCAACAATTAGGTCATTTTCGTCCTCCCTAGGCTTATTCTTGTCCAATTAGGGTTTCTAAACAATCTTGTGCATCCAATTGGTGTGTTCGTGTCATTGGATGAACATTTAGGTCATTTACGACCTCCCTAGGCTTATTCTTGTCCAATTAGGGTTTGTGACCAATCGTGTGCATCCAATAGGTAAGTTTGTGTCAATGGATAAACAATTAGGTCATTTTCGTCCTCCCTAGGCTTATTGTGGTCCAATTAGGGTTTCTAACCAATCTTGTGTCCCCAATAGGTGTGTTTGTGTCATTGGATGAACAATTAGGTCATTTTCGGTCTCCCTAGGCTTATTCTTGTCCAATTAGGGTTTCCAACTAATCTTGTGCATCCAATAGGTGTGTTTGTGTGATTGGATGAACTATTAGGTCATTTTCTGTCTCCCTAGGCTTATTCTTTTCCAATTAGGGTTTTTAACCAATCTTGTCCATCCTATAGGTGTGTTTGTGTCATTGGATGAACATTTAGGTCATTTTCGTCATCCCTTAGCTTATTCTTGTCCAATTAGGGTTTCTAACCAATCTTGTGCATCCAAAAGGTGTGTTTGTGTCATTGGATGAACATTTAGGTCATTTTCGTCCTCCCTAGGCTTATTCTTGTCCAAATAGGGTTTCTAACTAATCTTGTGCATCCAATAGGTGTGTTTGTGTCATTGGATGAACATTTAGGTCATTTTTGTCCTCCCTAGGGTTATTTTTTTCCAATTAGGGTTTTCAACGAATCTTGTGCTTTGAATAAGTTCATTTGTGTCATTGGATGAACAAGTAGGTCATTTTCGTCCTCCCTAGGCTTATTCTTGTCCAATTAGGGTTTCTAACCAATCTTGTGCATCGAATTGGTGTGTTTGTGTCATTGGATGAACATTTAGGTCATTGACGACCTCCCTTGGCTTATTCTTGTCCAATTAGGGTTTCTAACCAATCGTGTGCATCCAATAGGTATGTTTGTGTCATTGGATGAACAATAAGGTCATTTTCGTCCTCCCTATGCTTATTCTTGTCCAATTAGGGTTTCTAACCAATCTTGTGCATTCAATAGGTGTGTTTGTGTCATTGGATGAACATTTTGGTCATTTTCGACCTCCCTAGGCTTATTCTTGTCCAATTAGGGTTTCTAACCAATCTTGTGCATCCAATAGGTGTGTTTGTGTCATTGGATGAACATTTAGGTCATTTTCATCCTCCCTAGGCTTATTCTTGTCCAATTAGGGTTTCGAACCAATCTTGTGCATCCAATAGGTGTGTTTGTGTCATTGGATGAACATTTAGGTCATTTTCGTCCTCCCTAGGGTTATTTTTTTCCAATTAGGGTTTTCAACCAATATTGTGCATTGAATAAGTTCATTTGTGTCATTGGATCAACAATTAGGTCATTTTCGTCCTCCCTAGGCTTATTCCTGTCCAATTAGGGTTTCTAACCAATCTTGTGCATCCAATTGGTGTGTTTGTGTCATTGGATGAACATTTAGGTCATTTACGACCTCCCTAGGCTTATTCTTGTCCAATTAGGGTTTCTAACCAATCGTGTGCATCCAATAGGTATGTTTGTGTCATTGGATGAACAATTAGGTCATTTTCGTCCTCCCTAGGCTTATTCTTGTCCAATTAGTGTTTCTAACCAATCTTGTGCCTCCAATAGGTGTGTTTGTGTCATTGGATGAACATTTAGGTCATTTTCGTCCTCCCTAGGGTTATTTTTTTCCAATTAGGGTTTTCAACTAGTCTTGTGCATTGAATAAGTTCATTTGTGTCTTTGGATCAACAATTAGGTCATTTTCGTCCTCCCTAGGCTTATACTTGTCCAATTAGGGTTTTCAACCAATCTTGTGCATCGAGTAAGTTCATTTGTGTCTTTGGATTAACAATTTGGTCAGTTTCGTCCTCCCTAGGCTTATTCTTGTCCAATTAGGGTTTCTAACTAATCTTGTGCATCCAATAGGTGTGTTTGTGTCATTGGATGAACTATTAGGGCATTTTCGGTCACCGTAGGCTTATTCTTTTCCAATTAGGGTTTTTAACCAATCTTGTGCATCCAATAGGTGTGTTTGTGTCATTGGATGAACATTTAGGTCATTTTCATCATTCCTTGGCTTATTCTTGTCCAATTGGGGTGTCTAACCAATCTTGTGCATTCAATAGGTGTGTTTGTGTCATTTGATGAACATTTTTGTCATTTTCGTCCTCCCTAGGGTTATTGATTTTCCAATTAGGATTTTCAACCAATCTTGTGCATTGAATAAGTTCATTTGTGTCATTGGATCAACAATTAGGTCATTTTCGTCCTCCCTAGGCTTATTCTTGTCCAATTAGGGTTTCTAACCAATCTTGTGCATCCAATTGCTGTGTTTGTGTCATTGAATGAACATTTAGGTCATTTACGACCTCCCTAGGCTTATTCTTGTCCAATTAGGGTTTCTAACCAATCGTGTGCGTCCAATAGGTATGTTTGTGTCATTGGATGAACAATTAGGTCATTTTCGTCCTCCCTAGGCTTATTCTTGTCCAGTTAGTGTTTCTAACCAATCTTGTGCCTCCAATAGGTGTGTTTGTGTCATTGGATGAACATTTAGGTCATTTTCATCCTCCCTAGGCTTATTCTTGTCCAATTAGGGTTTCTAACCAATCGTGTGCATCCAATAGGTATGTTTGTGTCATTGGATTAACAATTTGGTCAGTTTCGTCCTCCCTAGGCTTATTCTTGTCCAATTAGGGTTTCTAACTAATCTTGTGCATCCAATAGGTGTGTTTGTGTCATTGGATGAACTATTAGGGCATTTTCGGTCACCGTAGGCTTATTCTTTTCCAATTAGGGTTTTTAACCAATCTTGTGCATCCAATAGGTGTGTTTGTGTCATTGGATGAACATTTAGGTCATTTTCATCATTCCTTGGCTTATTCTTGTCCAATTGGGGTGTCTAACCAATCTTGTGCATTCAATAGGTGTGTTTGTGTCATTTGATGAACATTTTTGTCATTTTCGTCCTCCCTAGGGTTATTTATTTTCCAATTAGGATTTTCAACCAATCTTGTGCATTGAATAAGTTCATTTGTGTCATTGGATCAACAATTAGGTCATTTTCGTCCTCCCTAGGCTTATTCTTGTCCCATTAGGGTTACTAACCAATCTTGTGCCTCCAATAGGTGTGTTTGTGTCATTGGATGAACATTTAGGTCATTTTCGTCCTCCCTAGGGTTATTTTTTTCCAATTAGGGTTTTCAACCAATATTGTGCATTGAATAAGTTCATTTGTGTCATTGGATCAACAATTAGGTCATTTTCGTCCTCCCTAGGCTTATTCCTGTCCAATTAGGGTTTCTAACCAATCTTGTGCATCCAATTGGTGTGTTTGGGTCATTGGATGAACATTTAGGTCATTTACGACCTCCCTAGGCTTATTCTTGTCCAATTAGGATTTCTAACCAATCGTGTGCATCCAATAGGTATGTTTGTTTCATTGGATTAACAATTAGGTCATTTTTGGTCTCCCTTGGCTTATTCTATTCCAATTAGGGTTTTTAACGAATCTTGTGCATCCAATAGGTGTGTTTGTGTCATTGGATGAATTAGGTCATTTTCGTCCCCCCTAGGCTTATACTTGTCCAATTAGGGTTTTCAACCAATCTTGTGCATCGAGTAAGTTCATTTGTGTCTTTGGATGAACAATTTGGTCAGTTTCGTCCTCCCTTGGCTTATTCTTGTCCAATTAGAGTTTCTAACTAATCTTGTGCATCCAATAGGTGTGTTTGTGTCATTGGATGAACTATTAGGGCATTTTCGGTCACCCTAGGCTTATTCTTTTCCAATTAGGATTTTTAACCAATCTTGTGCATCCAATAGGTGTGTTTGTGTCATTGGATGAACATTTAGGTCATTTTCATCATTCCTTGGCTTATTCTTGTCCAATTGGGGTGTCTAACCAATATTGTGCATTCAATAGGTGTATTTGTGTCATTTGATGAACATTTTTGTCATTTTCGTCCTCCCTAGGGTTATTTTTTTTCCATATAGGATTTTCAACCAATCTTGTGCATTGAATAAGTTCATTTGTGTCATTGGATCAACAATTAGGTCATTTTCGTCCTCCCTAGGCTTATTCTTGTGCAATTAGGGTTTCTAACCAATCTTGTGCCTCCAATAGGTGTGTTTGTGTCATTGGATGAACATTTAGGTCATTTTCATCCTCCCTAGGCTTATTCTTGTCCAATTAGGGTTTCTAACCAATCGTGTGCGTCCAATAGGTATGTTTGTGTCATTGGATGAACAATTAGGTCATTTTCGTCCTCCCTAGGCTTATTCTTGTCCA
>JBBPBS010000742.1:198412-233444 GCA_037974835.1 Cicer judaicum
TGTTTGTGTCATTGGATGAACAATTAGGTCATTTTCGTCCTCCCTAGGCTTATTCTTGTCCAGTTAGTGTTTCTAACCAATCTTGTGCCTCCAATAGGTGTGTTTGTGTCATTGGATGAACATATAGGTCATTTTCATCCTCCCTAGGCTTATTCTTGTCCAATTAGGGTTTCTAACCAATCGTGTGCATCCAATAGGTATGTTTGTGTCATTGGATGAACAATTAGGTCATTTTCATCCTCCCTAGGCTTATTCTTGTCCAATTAGTGTTTCTAACCAATCTTGTGCCTCCAATAGGTGTGTTTGTTTCATTGGATGAACATTTAGGTCATTTTCGTCCTCCCTAGGGTTATTTTTTTCCAATTAGGGTTTTCAACTAGTCTTGTGCATTGAATAAGTTCATTTGTGTCATTGGATCAACAATTAGGTCATTTTCGTCCTCCCTAGGCTTATTCTTGTCCAATTAGGGTTTCTAAACAATCTTGTGCATCCAATTGGTGTGTTCGTGTCATTGGATGAACATTTAGGTCATTTACGACCTCCCTAGGCTTATTCTTGTCCAATTAGGGTTTGTGACCAATCGTGTGCATCCAATAGGTAAGTTTGTGTCAATGGATAAACAATTAGGTCATTTTCGTCCTCCCTAGGCTTATTGTGGTCCAATTAGGGTTTCTAACCAATCTTGTGTCCCCAATAGGTGTGTTTGTGTCATTGGATGAACAATTAGGTCATTTTCGGTCTCCCTAGGCTTATTCTTGTCCAATTAGGGTTTCCAACTAATCTTGTGCATCCAATAGGTGTGTTTGTGTGATTGGATGAACTATTAGGTCATTTTCTGTCTCCCTAGGCTTATTCTTTTCCAATTAGGGTTTTTAACCAATCTTGTCCATCCTATAGGTGTGTTTGTGTCATTGGATGAACATTTAGGTCATTTTCGTCATCCCTTAGCTTATTCTTGTCCAATTAGGGTTTCTAACCAATCTTGTGCATCCAAAAGGTGTGTTTGTGTCATTGGATGAACATTTAGGTCATTTTCGTCCTCCCTAGGCTTATTCTTGTCCAAATAGGGTTTCTAACTAATCTTGTGCATCCAATAGGTGTGTTTGTGTCATTGGATGAACATTTAGGTCATTTTTGTCCTCCCTAGGGTTATTTTTTTCCAATTAGGGTTTTCAACGAATCTTGTGCTTTGAATAAGTTCATTTGTGTCATTGGATGAACAAGTAGGTCATTTTCGTCCTCCCTAGGCTTATTCTTGTCCAATTAGGGTTTCTAACCAATCTTGTGCATCGAATTGGTGTGTTTGTGTCATTGGATGAACATTTAGGTCATTGACGACCTCCCTTGGCTTATTCTTGTCCAATTAGGGTTTCTAACCAATCGTGTGCATCCAATAGGTATGTTTGTGTCATTGGATGAACAATAAGGTCATTTTCGTCCTCCCTATGCTTATTCTTGTCCAATTAGGGTTTCTAACCAATCTTGTGCATTCAATAGGTGTGTTTGTGTCATTGGATGAACATTTTGGTCATTTTCGACCTCCCTAGGCTTATTCTTGTCCAATTAGGGTTTCTAACCAATCTTGTGCATCCAATAGGTGTGTTTGTGTCATTGGATGAACATTTAGGTCATTTTCATCCTCCCTAGGCTTATTCTTGTCCAATTAGGGTTTCGAACCAATCTTGTGCATCCAATAGGTGTGTTTGTGTCATTGGATGAACATTTAGGTCATTTTCGTCCTCCCTAGGGTTATTTTTTTCCAATTAGGGTTTTCAACCAATATTGTGCATTGAATAAGTTCATTTGTGTCATTGGATCAACAATTAGGTCATTTTCGTCCTCCCTAGGCTTATTCCTGTCCAATTAGGGTTGCTAACCAATCTTGTGCATCCAATTGGTGTGTTTGGGTCATTGGATGAACATTTAGGTCATTTACGACCTCCCTAGGCTTATTCTTGTCCAATTAGGATTTCTAACCAATCGTGTGCATCCAATAGGTATGTTTGTTTCATTGGATTAACAATTAGGTCATTTTTGGTCTCCCTTGGCTTATTCTATTCCAATTAGGGTTTTTAACGAATCTTGTGCATCCAATAGGTGTGTTTGTGTCATTGGATGAATTAGGTCATTTTCGTCCCCCCTAGGCTTATACTTGTCCAATTAGGGTTTTCAACCAATCTTGTGCATCGAGTAAGTTCATTTGTGTCTTTGGATGAACAATTTGGTCAGTTTCGTCCTCCCTTGGCTTATTCTTGTCCAATTAGGGTTTCTAACTAATCTTGTGCATCCAATAGGTGTGTTTGTGTCATTGGATGAACTATTAGGGCATTTTCGGTCTCCCTAGGCTTATTCTTTTCCAATTAGGATTTTTAACCAATCTTGTGCATCCAATAGGTGTGTTTGTGTCATTGGATGAACATTTAGGTCATTTTCATCATTCCTTGGCTTATTCTTGTCCAATTGGGGTGTCTAACCAATCTTGTGCATTCAATAGGTGTATTTGTGTCATTTGATGAACATTTTTGTCATTTTCGTCCTCCCTAGGGTTATTTTTTTTCCAATTAGGATTTTCAACCAATCTTGTGCATTGAATAAGTTCATTTGTGTCATTGGATCAACAATTAGGTCATTTTCGTCCTCCCTAGGCTTATTCTTGTGCAATTAGGGTTTCTAACCAATCTTGTGCCTCCAATAGGTGTCTTTGTGTCATTGGATGAACATTTAGGTCATTTTCATCCTCCCTAGGCTTATTCTTGTCCAATTAGGGTTTCTAACCAATCGTGTGCGTCCAATAGGTATGTTTGTGTCATTGGATGAACAATTAGGTCATTTTCGTCCTCCCTAGGCTTATTCTTGTCCAGTTAGTGTTTCTAACCAATCTTGTGCCTCCAATAGGTGTGTTTGTGTCATTGGATGAACATATAGGTCATTTTCATCCTCCCTAGGCTTATTCTTGTCCAATTAGGGTTTCTAACCAATCGTGTGCATCCAATAGGTATGTTTGTGTCATTGGATGAACAATTAGGTCATTTTTGTCCTCCCTAGGCTTATTCTTGTCCAATTAGGGTTTCTAACCAATCGTGTGCGTCCAATAGGTATGTTTGTGTCATTGGATGGACAATTAGGTCATTTTCGTCCTCCCTAGGCTTATTCTTGTCCAGTTAGTGTTTCTAACCAATCTTGTGCCTCCAATAGGTGTGTTTGTGTCATTGGATGAACATTTAGGTCATTTTCATCCTCCCTAGGCTTATTCTTGTCCAATTAGGGTTTCTAACCAATCGTGTGCGTCCAATAGGTATGTTTGTGTCATTGGATGAACAATTAGGTCATTTTCGTCCTCCCTAGGCTTATTCTTGTCCAGTTAGGGTTTCTAACCAATCTTGTGCCTCCAATAGGTGTGTTTGTGTCATTGGATGAACATTTAGGTCATTTTCATCCTCCCTAGGCTTATTCTTGTCCAATTAGGGTTTCTAACCAATCGTGTGCATCCAATAGGTATGTTTGTGTCATTGGATGAACAATTAGGTCATTTTCGTCCTCCCTAGGCTTATTCTTGTCCAATTAGGGTTTCTAACCAATCTTGTGCATCCAATAGGTGTGTTTGTGTCATTGGATGAACATTTAGGTCATTTTCGTCCTCCCTAGGGTTATTTTTTTCCAATTAGGGTTTTCAACCAATATTGTGCATTGAATAAGTTCATTTGTGTCATTGGATCAACAATTAGGTCATTTTCGTCCTCCCTAGGCTTATTCCTGTCCAATTAGGGTTTCTAACCAATCTTGTGCATCCAATTGGTGTGTTTGGGTCATTGGATGAACATTTAGGTCATTTACGACCTCCCTAGGCTTATTCTTGTCCAATTAGGATTTCTAACCAATCGTGTGCATCCAATAGGTATGTTTGTTTCATTGGATTAACAATTAGGTCATTTTTGGTCTCCCTTGGCTTATTCTATTCCAATTAGGGTTTTTAACGAATCTTGTGCATCCAATAGGTGTGTTTGTGTCATTGGATGAATTAGGTCATTTTCGTCCCCCCTAGGCTTATACTTGTCCAATTAGGGTTTTCAACCAATCTTGTGCATCGAGTAAGTTCATTTGTGTCTTTGGATGAACAATTTGGTCAGTTTCGTCCTCCCTTGGCTTATTCTTGTCCAATTAAGGTTTCTAACTAATCTTGTGCATCCAATAGGTGTGTTTGTGTCATTGGATGAACTATTAGGGCATTTTCGGTCACCCTAGGCTTATTCTTTTCCAATTAGGATTTTTAACCAATCTTGTGCATCCAATAGGTGTGTTTGTGTCATTGGATGAACATTTAGGTCATTTTCATCATTCCTTGGCTTATTCTTGTCCAATTGGGGTGTCTAACCAATCTTGTGCATTCAATAGGTGTATTTGTGTCATTTGATGAACATTTTTGTCATTTTCGTCCTCCCTAGGGTTATTTTTTTTCCAATTAGGATTTTCAACCAATCTTGTGCATTGAATAAGTTCATTTGTGTCATTGGATCAACAATTAGGTCATTTTCGTCCTCCCTAGGCTTATTCTTGTGCAATTAGGGTTTCTAACCAATCTTGTGCCTCCAATAGGTGTGTTTGTGTCATTGGATGAACATTTAGGTCATTTTCATCCTCCCTAGGCTTATTCTTGTCCAATTAGGGTTTCTAACCAATCGTGTGCGTCCAATAGGTATGTTTGTGTCATTGGATGAACAATTAGGTCATTTTCGTCCTCCCTAGGCTTATTCTTGTCCAGTTAGTGTTTCTAACCAATCTTGTGCCTCCAATAGGTGTGTTTGTGTCATTGGATGAACATATAGGTCATTTTCATCCTCCCTAGGCTTATTCCTGTCCAATTAGGGTTTCTAACCAATCGTGTGCATCCAATAGGTCTGTTTGTGTTATTGGATGAACAATTAGGTCATTTTCGTCCTCCCTAGGCTTATTCTTCTCCAATTAGTGTTTCTAACCAATCTTGTGCCTCCAATAGGTGTGTTTGTGTCATTGGATGAACATTTAGGTCATTTTCATCATCCTTAGCCTTATTCTTGTCCAATTAGGGTTTCTAACCAATCTTGTGCATCCAATAGGTATGTTTGTGTCATTGGATGTACAATTAGGTCATTTTCGTCCTCCCTAAACTTATTCTTGTCCAATTAGGGTTTCTAACCAATCTTGTGCATCCAATAGGTGTGTTTGTGTCATTGGATGAACAATTAGGTTATTTTCGGTCTCCCTAGGCTAATTCTTGTCCAATTAGGGTTTTTAACGAATCTGATGCATCCAATAGGTGTGTTTGTGCCATTGGATGAACAATTAGGTTATTTTCGTCCTCCCTAGGCTTATTCTTGTCCAATTACGGTTACTAACCAATCTTGTGCCTCCAATAGGTGTGTTTGTGTCATTGGATGAACTATTAGGGCATTTTCGGTCACCCTAGGCTTATTCTTTTCCAATTAGGATTTTTAACCAATCTTGTGCATCCAATAGGTGTGTTTGTGTCATTGGATGAACATTTAGGTCATTTTCATCATTCCTTGGCTTATTCTTGTCCAATTGGGGTGTCTAACCAATCTTGTGCATTCAATAGGTGTGTTTGTGTCATTTGATGAACATTTTTGTCATTTTCGTCCTCCCTAGGGTTATTTTTTTTCCAATTAGGATTTTCAACCAATCTTGTGCATTGAATAAGTTCATTTGTGTCATTGGATCAACAATTAGGTCATTTTCGTCCTGCCTAGGCTTATTCTTGTGCAATTAGGGTTTCTAACCAATCTTGTGCATCCAATTGGTGTGTTTGTGTCATTGGATGAACATTTAGGTCATTTACGACCTCCCTAGGCTTATTCTTGTCCTATTAGGGTTTCTAACCAATCGTGTGCATCCAATAGGTATGTTTGTGTCATTGGATGAACAATAAGGTCATTTTCGTCCTCCCTATGCTTATTCTTGTCCAATTAGGGTTTCTAACCAATCTTGTGCATTCAATAGGTGTGTTTCCGTCATTGGATGAACATTTTGGTCATTTTCGACCTCCCTAGGCTTATTCTTGTCCAATTAGGGTTTCAAACCAATCTTGTGCATCCAAAAGGTGTGTTTGTGTCATTGGATGAACATTTAGGTCATTTTCGTCCTCCCTAGACTTATTCTTGTCCAAATAGGGTTTCTAACTAAACTTGTGCATCCAATAGGTGTGTTTGTGTCATTGGATGAACTATTAGGTCATTTTCGTCCTCCCTAGGCTTATTCTTGTCCAATTAGGGTTTCTAACCAATCTTGTGCATCCAATTGGTGTGTTCGTGTCATTGGATGAACATTTAGGTCATTTACGACCTCCCTAGGCTTATTCTTGTCCAATTAGGGTTTCTAACCAATCGTGTGCATCCAATAGGTAAGTTTGTGTCAATGGTTGAACAATTACGTCATTTTCGTCCTCCCAAGGCTTATTCTGGTCCAATTAGGGTTTCTAACCAATCTTGTGTCTCCAATAGGTGTGTTTGTGTCATTGGATGAACAATTAGGTTATTTTCAGTCTCCCTAGGCTTATTCTTGTCCAATTAGGGTTTTTAACGAATCTTGTGCATCCAATAGGTGTGTTGGTGTCATTGGATGAACATTTAGTTCATTTTCGTCCTGCCTAGGCTTATTCCGTTCCAATTATGGTTTTCAACCAATCTTGTGCGTCGAATAAGTTCATTTGTGTCTTTGGATGAACAATTAGGTCATTTTCGTCCTCCCTAGGCTTATTCTTGTCCAATTAGGGTTTCTAACCAATCGTGTGCCTCCAATAGGTGTGTTTGTGTCATTGGATGAACATTTAGGTCATTTTTATCCTCCCTAGGCTTATTCTTGTCCAATTAGGGTTTCTAACCAATCGTGTGCATCCAATAGGTATGTTTGTGTCATTGGATGAACAATTAGGTCATTTTCATCCTCCCTAGGCTTATTCTTGTCCAATTAGTGTTTCTAACCAATCTTGTGCCTCCAATAGGTGTGTTTGTTTCATTGGATGAACATTTAGGTCATTTTCGTCCTCCCTAGGGTTATTTTTTTCCAATTAGGGTTTTCAACTAGTCTTGTGCATTGAATAAGTTCATTTGTGTCATTGGATCAACAATTAGGTCATTTTCGTCCTCCCTAGGCTTATTCTTGTCCAATTAGGGTTTCTAAACAATCTTGTGCATCCAATTGGTGTGTTCGTGTCATTGGATGAACATTTAGGTCATTTACGACCTCCCTAGGCTTATTCTTGTCCAATTAGGGTTTGTGACCAATCGTGTGCATCCAATAGGTAAGTTTGTGTCAATGGATAAACAATTAGGTCATTTTCGTCCTCCCTAGGCTTATTGTGGTCCAATTAGGGTTTCTAACCAATCTTGTGTCCCCAATAGGTGTGTTTGTGTCATTGGATGAACAATTAGGTCATTTTCGGTCTCCCTAGGCTTATTCTTGTCCAATTAGGGTTTCCAACTAATCTTGTGCATCCAATAGGTTTGTTTGTGTGATTGGATGAACTATTAGGTCATTTTCTGTCTCCCTAGGCTTATTCTTTTCCAATTAGGGTTTTTAACCAATCTTGTCCATCCAATAGGTGTGTTTGTGTCATTGGATGAACATTTAGGTCATTTTCGTCATCCCGTAGCTTATTCTTGTCCAATTAGGGTGTCTAACCAATCTTGTGCATTCAATAGGTGTGTTTGTGTCATTGGATGAACTATTAGGTCATTTTCGGTCTCCCTAGGCTTAATCTTTTCCAATTAGGGTTTTTAACCAATCTTGTGCATCCAATAGGTGTGTTTGTGTCATTGGATGAACATTTAGGTTATTTTCGTCATTCCTTGGCTTATTCTTGTCCAATTAGGGTGTCTAACCAATCTTGTGCATTCAATAGGTGTGTTTGTGTCATTGGATGAACATTTTGGTCATTTTCGACCTCCCTAGGCTTATTCTTGTCCAATTAGGGTTTCTAACCAATCTTGTGCATCCAATAGGTGTGTTTGTGTCATTGGATGAACATTTAGGTCATTTTCATCCTCCCTAGGCTTATTCTTGTCCAATTAGGGTTTCTAACCAATCTTGTGCATCGAATTGGTGTGTTTGTGTCATTGGATGAACATTTAGGTCATTTTCGTCCTCCCTAGGGTTATTTTTTTCCAATTAGGGTTTTCAACGAATCTTGTGCTTTGAATAAGTTCATTTGTGTCATTGGATGAACAAGTAGGTCATTTTCGTCCTCCCTAGGCTTATTCTTGTCCAATTAGGGTTTCTAACCAATCTTGTGCATCGAATTGGTGTGTTTGTGTCATTGGATGAACATTTAGGTCATTGACGACCTCCCTTGGCTTATTCTTGTCCAATTAGGGTTTCTAACCAATCGTGTGCATCCAATAGGTATGTTTGTGTCATTGGATGAACAATAAGGTCATTTTCGTCCTCCCTATGCTTATTCTTGTCCAATTAGGGTTTCTAACCAATCTTGTGCATTCAATAGGTGTGTTTGTGTCATTGGATGAACATTTTGGTCATTTTCGACCTCCCTAGGCTTATTCTTGTCCAATTAGGGTTTCTAACCAATCTTGTGCATCCAATAGGTGTGTTTGTGTCATTGGATGAACAATTAGGTCATTTTCGTCCTCCCTAGGCTTATTCTTATCCAATTAGGGTTTCTAACCAATCTTGTGCATCCAATAGGTGTGTTTGTGTCATTGGATGAACATTTAGGTCATTTTCGACTTCCCTAGGCTTATTCTTGTCCTATTAGGGTTTCTAACCAATCTTGTGCATCCACTAGGTGTGTTTGTCTTATTTGATGAACATTTAGGTCATTTTCGTCCTCCCTAGGCTTCTTCTTGTCCAATTAGGGTTTCTAACCAATCTTGTGCATCCAATAGGTGTGTTTGTGTCATTGGATGAACATTTAGGTCATTTTCGTCCTCCCTAGGCTTATTCTTGTCCAATTAGGGTTTCTAACCAATCTTGTGCATCGAATTGGTGTGTTTGTGTCATTGGATGAACATTTAGGTCATTTTCGTCCTCCCTAGGGTTATTTTTTTCCAATTAGGGTTTTCAACGAATCTTGTGCTTTGAATAAGTTCATTTGTGTCATTGGATGAACAAGTAGGTCATTTTCGTCCTCCCTAGGCTTATTCTTGTCCAATTAGGGTTTCTAACCAATCTTGTGCATCGAATTGGTGTGTTTGTGTCATTGGATGAACATTTAGGTCCTTTACGACCTCCCTAGGCTTATTCTTGTCCAATTAGGGTTTCTAACCAATCGTGTGCATCCAATAGGTAAGTTTGTGTCAATGGATGAACAATTAGGTCATTTTCGTCCTCCCTAGGCTTATTGTGGTCCAATTAGGGTTTCTAACCAATCTTGTGTCCCCAATAGGTGTGTTTGTGTCATTGGATGAACAATTAGGTCATTTTCGGTCTCCCTAGGCTTATTCTTGTCCAATTAGGGTTTCCAACTAATCTTGTGCATCCAATAGGTGTGTTTGTGTGATTGGATGAACTATTAGGTCATTTTCTGTCTCCCTAGGCTTATTCTTTTCCAATTAGGGTTTTTAACCAATCTTGTCCATCCTATAGGTGTGTTTGTGTCATTGGATGAACATTTAGGTCATTTTCGTCATCCCTTAGCTTATTCTTGTCCAATTAGGGTTTCTAACCAATCTTGTGCATCCAAAAGGTGTGTTTGTGTCATTGGATGAACATTTAGGTCATTTTCGTCCTCCCTAGGCTTATTCTTGTCCAAATAGGGTTTCTAACTAATCTTGTGCATCCAATAGGTGTGTTTGTGTCATTGGATGAACATTTAGGTCATTTTTGTCCTCCCTAGGGTTATTTTTTTCCAATTAGGGTTTTCAACGAATCTTGTGCTTTGAATAAGTTCATTTGTGTCATTGGATGAACAAGTAGGTCATTTTCGTCCTCCCTAGGCTTATTCTTGTCCAATTAGGGTTTCTAACCAATCTTGTGCATCGAATTGGTGTGTTTGTGTCATTGGATGAACATTTAGGTCATTTACGACCTCCCTAGGCTTATTCTTGTCCAATTAGGGTTTCTAACCAATCTTGTGCATCCAATAGGTGTGTTTGTGTCATTGGATGAACATTTAGGTCATTTTCATCCTCCCTAGGCTTATTCTTGTCCAATTAGGGTTTCTAACCAATCTTGTGCATCGAATTGGTGTGTTTGTGTCATTGGATGAACATTTAGGTCATTTTCGTCCTCCCTAGGGTTATTTTTTTCCAATTAGGGTTTTCAACGAATCTTGTGCTTTGAATAAGTTCATTTGTGTCATTGGATGAACAAGTAGGTCATTTTCGTCCTCCCTAGGCTTATTCTTGTCAAATTAGGGTTTCTAACCAATCTTGTGCATCGAATTGGTGTGTTTGTGTCATTGGATGAACATTTAGGTCATTTACGACCTCCCTAGGCTTATTCTTGTCCAATTAGGGTTTCTAACCAATCGTGTGCATCCAATAGGTAAGTTTGTGTCAATGGATGAACAATTAGGTCATTTTCGTCCTCCCTAGGCTTATTGTGGTCCAATTAGGGTTTCTAACCAATCTTGTGTCCCCAATAGGTGTGTTTGTGTCATTGGATGAACAATTAGGTCATTTTCGGTCTCCCTAGGCTTATTCTTGTCCAATTAGGGTTTCCAACTAATCTTGTGCATCCAATAGGTTTGTTTGTGTGATTGGATGAACTATTAGGTCATTTTCTGTCTCCCTAGGCTTATTCTTTTCCAATTAGGGTTTTTAACCAATCTTGTCCATCCAATAGGTGTGTTTGTGTCATTGGATGAACATTTAGGTCATTTTCGTCATCCCTTAGCTTATTCTTGTCCAATTAGGGTGTCTAACCAATCTTGTGCATTCAATAGGTGTGTTTGTGTCATTGGATGAACTATTAGGTCATTTTCGGTCTCCCTAGGCTTATTCTTTTCCAATTAGGGTTTTTAACCAATCTTGTGCATCCAATAGGTGTGTTTGTGTCATTGGATGAACATTTAGGTTATTTTCGTCATTCCTTGGCTTATTCTTGTCCAATTAGGGTGTCTAACCAATCTTGTGCATTCAATAGGTGTGTTTGTGTCATTGGATGAACATTTTGGTCATTTTCGACCTCCCTAGGCTTATTCTTGTCCAATTAGGGTTTCTAACCAATCTTGTGCATCCAATAGGTGTGTTTGTGTCATTGGATGAACATTTAGGTCATTTTCATCCTCCCTAGGCTTATTCTTGTCCAATTAGGGTTTCTAACCAATCTTGTGCATCCAATAGGTGTGTTTGTGTCATTGGATGAACATTTAGGTCATTTTCGTCCTCCCTAGGGTTATTTTTTTCCAATTAGGGTTTTCAACCAATATTGTGCATTGAATAAGTTCATTTGTGTCATTGGATCAACAATTAGGTCATTTTCGTCCTCCCTAGGCTTATTCCTGTCCAATTAGGGTTTCTAACCAATCTTGTGCATCCAATTGGTGTGTTTGGGTCATTGGATGAACATTTAGGTCATTTACGACCTCCCTAGGCTTATTCTTGTCCAATTAGGATTTCTAACCAATCGTGTGCATCCAATAGGTATGTTTGTTTCATTGGATTAACAATTAGGTCATTTTTGGTCTCCCTTGGCTTATTCTATTCCAATTAGGGTTTTTAACGAATCTTGTGCATCCAATAGGTGTGTTTGTGTCATTGGATGAATTAGGTCATTTTCGTCCCCCCTAGGCTTATACTTGTCCAATTAGGGTTTTCAACCAATCTTGTGCATCGAGTAAGTTCATTTGTGTCTTTGGATGAACAATTTGGTCAGTTTCGTCCTCCCTAGGCTTATTCTTGTCCAATTAGGGTTTCTAACTAATCTTGTGCATCCAATAGGTGTGTTTGTGTCATTGGATGAACTATTAGGGCATTTTCGGTCACCCTAGGCTTATTCTTGTCCAATTAGGGTTTCTAACCAATCTTGTGCATCCAAAAGGTGTGTTTGTGTCATTGGATGAACATTTAGGTCATTTTCATCCTCCCTAGGCTTATTCTTGTCCAATTAGGGTTTCTAACCAATCGTGTGCATCCAATAGGTATGTTTGTGTCATTGGATGAACAATTAGGTCATTTTCGTCCTCCCTAGGCTTATTCTTGTCCAATTAGGGTTTCTAACCAATCTTGTGCCTCCAATAGGTGTGTTTGTGTCATTGGATGAACATTTAGGTCATTTTCATCCTCCCTAGGCTTATTCTTGTCCAATTAGGGTTTCTAACCAATCGTGTGCGTCCAATAGGTATGTTTGTGTCATTGGATGAACAATTAGGTCATTTTCGTCCTCCCTAGGCTTATTCTTGTCCAGTTAGTGTTTCTAACCAATCTTGTGCCTCCAATAGGTGTGTTTGTGTCATTGGATGAACATATAGGTCATTTTCATCCTCCCTAGGCTTATTCCTGTCCAATTAGGGTTTCTAACCAATCGTGTGCATCCAATAGGTCTGTTTGTGTTATTGGATGAACAATTAGGTCATTTTCGTCCTCCCTAGGCTTATTCTTCTCCAATTAGTGTTTCTAACCAATCTTGTGCCTCCAATAGGTGTGTTTGTGTCATTGGATGAACATTTAGGTCATTTTCATCATCCTTAGCCTTATTCTTGTCCAATTAGGGTTTCTAACCAATCTTGTGCATCCAATAGGTATGTTTGTGTCATTGGATGTACAATTAGGTCATTTTCGTCCTCCCTAAACTTATTCTTGTCCAATTAGGGTTTCTAACCAATCTTGTGCATCCAATAGGTGTGTTTGTGTCATTGGATGAACAATTAGGTTATTTTCGGTCTCCCTAGGCTAATTCTTGTCCAATTAGGGTTTTTAACGAATCTGATGCATCCAATAGGTGTGTTTGTGCCATTGGATGAACAATTAGGTTATTTTCGTCCTCCCTAGGCTTATTCTTGTCCAATTAGGGTTACTAACCAATCTTGTGCCTCCAATAGGTGTGTTTGTGTCATTGGATGAACATTTAGGTCATTTTCATCCTCCCTAGGCTTATTCTTGTCCAATTAGGGTTTCGAACCAATCTTGTGCATCCAATAGGTGTGTTTGTGTCATTGGATGAACATTTAGGTCATTTTCGTCCTCCCTAGGGTTATTTTTTTCCAATTAGGGTTTTCAACCAATCTTGTGCATTGAATAAGTTCATTTGTGTCATTGGATCAACAATTAGGTCATTTTCGTCCTCCCTAGGCTTATTCCTGTCCAATTAGGGTTTCTAACCAATCTTGTGCATCCAATTGGTGTGTTTGGGTCATTGGATGAACATTTAGGTCATTTACGACCTCCCTAGGCTTATTCTTGTCCAATTAGGATTTCTAACCAATCGTGTGCATCCAATAGGTATGTTTGTTTCATTGGATTAACAATTAGGTCATTTTTGGTCTCCCTTGGCTTATTCTATTCCAATTAGGGTTTTTAACGAATCTTGTGCATCCAATAGGTGTGTTTGTGTCATTGGATGAATTAGGTCATTTTCGTCCCCCCTAGGCTTATACTTGTCCAATTAGGGTTTTCAACCAATCTTGTGCATCGAGTAAGTTCATTTGTGTCTTTGGATGAACAATTTGGTCAGTTTCGTCCTCCCTAGGCTTATTCTTGTCCAATTAGGGTTTCTAACTAATCTTGTGCATCCAATAGGTGTGTTTGTGTCATTGGATGAACTATTAGGGCATTTTCGGTCACCCTAGGCTTATTCTTTTCCAATTAGGGTTTTTAACGAATCTTGTGCATCCAATAGGTGTGTTTGTGTCATTGGATGAACATTTAGGTCATTTTCATCATTCCTTGGCTTATTCTTGTCCAATTTGGGTGTGTAACCAATCTTGTGCATTCAATAGGTGTGTTTGTGTCATTTGATGAACATTTTTGTCATTTTCGTCCTCCCTAGGGTTATTTTTTTTCCAATTAGGATTTTCAACCAATCTTGTGCATTGAAAAAGTTCATTTGTGTTATTGGATCAACAATTAGGTCATTTTCGTCCTCCCTAGGCTTATTCTTGTGCAATTAGGGTTTCTAACCAATCTTGTGCATCCAATTGCTGTGTTTGGGTCATTGGATGAACATTTAGGTCATTTACGACCTCCCTTGGCTTATTCTTGTCCAATTAGGGTTTCTAACCAATCGTGTGCATCCAATAGGTATGTTTGTGTCATTGGATGAACAATAAGGTCATTTTCGTCCTCCCTATGCTTATTCTAGTCCAATTAGGGTTTCTAACCAATCGTGTGCATCCAATAGGTATGTTTGTGTCATTGGATGAACAATTAGGTCATTTTCGTCCTCCCTAGGCTTATTCTTGTCCAGTTAGTGTTTCTAACCAATCTTGTGCCTCCAATAGGTGTGTTTGTGTCATTGGATGAACATTTAGGTCATTTTCATCCTCCCTAGGCTTATTCTTGTCCAATTAGGGTTTCTAACCAATCGTGTGCATCCAATAGGTATGTTTGTGTCATTGGATGAACAATTAGGACATTTTCGTCCTCCCTAGGCTTATTCTTGTCCAATTAGTGTTTCTAACCAATCTTGTGCCTCCAATAGGTGTGTTTGTGTCATTGGACGAACATTTAGGTCATTTTCATCATCCTTAGCCTTATTCTTGTCCAATTAGGGTTTCTAACCAATCTTGTGCATCCAATAGGTGTGTTTGTGTCATTGGATGAATTAGGTCATTTTCGTCCCCCCTAGGCTTATACTTGTCCAATTAGGGTTTTCAACCAATCTTGTGCATCGAGTAAGTTCATTTGTGTCTTTGGATGAACAATTTGGTCAGTTTCGTCCTCCCTAGGCTTATTCTTGTCCAATTAGGGTTTCTAACTAATCTTGTGCATCCAATAGGTGTGTTTGTGTCATTGGATGAACTATTAGGGCATTTTCGGTCACCCTAGGCTTATTCTTTTCCAATTAGGGTTTTTAACCAATCTTGTGCATCCAATAGGTGTGTTTGTGTCATTGGATGAACATTTAGGTCATTTTCATCCTTCCTTGGCTTATTCTTGTCCAATTGGGGTGTCTAACCAATCTTGTGCATTCAATAGGTGTGTTTGTGTCATTTGATGAACATTTTTGTCATTTTCGTCCTTCCTAGGGTTATTTATTTTCCAATTAGGATTTTCAACCAATCTTGTGCATTGAATAAGTTCACTTGTGTCATTGGATCAACAATTACGTCATTTTCGTCCTCCCTAGGCTTATTCTTGTCCAATTAGGGTTTCTAACCAATCTTGTGCATCCAATTGCTGTGTTTGTGTCATTGGATGAACATTTAGGTCATTTACGACCTCCCTAGGCTTATTCTTGTCCAATTAGGGTTTCTAACCAATCGTGTGCGTCCAATAGGTATGTTTGTGTCATTGGATGAACAATTAGGTCATTTTCGTCCTCCCTAGGCTTATTCTTGTCCAGTTAGTGTTTCTAACCAATCTTGTGCCTCCAATAGGTGTGTTTGTGTCATTGGATGAACATTTAGGTCATTTTCGTCCTCCCTAGGCTTATTCTTGTCCAATTAGGGTTTCTAACCAATCGTGTGCATCCAATAGGTATGTTTGTGTCATTGGATTAACAATTTGGTCAGTTTCGTCCTCCCTAGGCTTATTCTTGTCCAATTAGGGTTTCTAACTAATCTTGTGCATCCAATAGGTGTGTTTGTGTCATTGGATGAACTATTAGGGCATTTTCGGTCACCGTAGGCTTATTCTTTTCCAATTAGGGTTTTTAACCAATCTTGTGCATCCAATAGGTGTGTTTGTGTCATTGGATGAACATTTAGGTCATTTTCATCATTCCTTGGCTTATTCTTGTCCAATTGGGGTGTCTAACCAATCTTGTGCATTCAATAGGTGTGTTTGTGTCATTTGATGAACATTTTTGTCATTTTCGTCCTCCCTAGGGTTATTGATTTTCCAATTAGGATTTTCAACCAATCTTGTGCATTGAATAAGTTCATTTGTGTCATTGGATCAACAATTAGGTCATTTTCGTCCTCCCTAGGCTTATTCTTGTCCAATTAGGGTTTCTAACCAATCTTGTGCATCCAATTGCTGTGTTTGTGTCATTGAATGAACATTTAGGTCATTTATGACCTCCCTAGGCTTATTCTTGTCCAATTAGGGTTTCTAACCAATCGTGTGCGTCCAATAGGTATGTTTGTGTCATTGGATGAACAATTAGGTCATTTTCGTCCTCCCTAGGCTTATTCTTGTCCAGTTAGTGTTTCTAACCAATCTTGTGCCTCCAATAGGTGTGTTTGTGTCATTGGATGAACATTTAGGTCATTTTCATCCTCCCTAGGCTTATTCTTGTCCAATTAGGGTTTCTAACCAATCGTGTGCATCCAATAGGTATGTTTGTGTCATTGGATGAACAATTAGGTCATTTTCGTCCTGCCTAGGCTTATTCTTGTCCAATTAGTGTTTCTAACCAATCTTGTGCCTCCAATAGGTGTTTTTGCGTCATTGGATGAACATTTAGGTCATTTTCGTCCTCCCTAGGGTTATTTTTTTCCAATTAGGGTTTTCAACTAGTCTTGTGCATTGAATAAGTTCATTTGTGTCATTGGATCAACAATTAGGTCATTTTCGTCCTCCCTAGGCTTATACTTGTCCAATTAGGGTTTTCAACCAATCTTGTGCATCGAGTAAGTTCATTTGTGTCTTTGGATGAACAATTTGGTCAGTTTCGTCCTCCCTAGGCTTATTCTTGTCCAATTAGGGTTTCTAACTAATCTTGTGCATCCAATAGGTGTGTTTGTGTCATTGGATGAACTATTAGGGCATTTTCGTTCACCCTAGGCTTATTCTTTTCCAATTAGGGTTTTTAACCAATCTTGTGCATCCAATAGGTGTGTTTGTGTCATTGGATGAACATTTAGGTCATTTTCATCATTCCTTGGCTTATTCTTGTCCAATTGGGGTGTCTAACCAATCTTGTGCATTCAATAGGTGTGTTTGTGTCATTTGATGAACATTTTTGTCATTTTCGTCCTTCCTAGGGTTATTTATTTTCCAATTAGGATTTTCAACCAATCTTGTGCATTGAATAAGTTCACTTGTGTCATTGGATCAACAATTACGTCATTTTCGTCCTCCCTAGGCTTATTCTTGTCCAATTAGGGTTTCTAACCAATCTTGTGCATCCAATTGCTGTGTTTGTGTCATTGGATGAACATTTAGGTCATTTACGACCTCCCTAGGCTTATTCTTGTCCAATTAGGGTTTCTAACCAATCGTGTGCGTACAATAGGTATGTTTGTGTCATTGGATGAACAATTAGGTCATTTTCGTCCTCCCTAGGCTTATTCTTGTCCAGTTAGTGTTTCTAACCAATCTTGTGCCTCCAATAGGTGTGTTTGTGTCATTGGATGAACATTTAGGTCATTTTCATCCTCCCTAGGCTTATTCTTGTCCAATTAGGGTTTCTAACCAATCGTGTGCATCCAATAGGTATGTTTGTGTCATTGGATGAACAATTAGGTCATTTTCGTCCTCCCTAGGCTTATTCTTGTCCAGTTAGTGTTTCTAACCAATCTTGTGCCTCCAATAGGTGTGTTTGTGTCATTGGATGAACATTTAGGTCATTTTCATCCTCCCTAGGCTTATTCTTGTCCAATTAGGGTTTCTAACCAATCGTGTGCATCCAATAGGTATGTTAAAGTCATTGGATGAACAATTAGGTCATTTTCGTCCTCCCTAGGCTTATTCTTGTCCAGTTAGTGTTTCTAACCAATCTTGTGCCTCCAATAGGTGTGTTTGTGTCATTGGATGAACATTTAGGTGATTTTCATCCTCCCTAGGCTTATTCTTGTCCAATTAGGGTTTCTAACCAATCGTGTGCATCCAATAGGTATGTTTGTGTCATTGGATGAACAATTAGGTCATTTTTGTCCTGCCTAGGCTTATTCTTGTCCAATTAGTGTTTCTAACCAATCTTGTGCCTCCAATAGGTGTTTTTGCGTCATTGGATGAACATTTAGGTCATTTTCGTCCTCCCTAGGGTTATTTTTTTCCAGTTAGAGTTTTCAACTAGTCTTGTGCATTGAATAAGTTCATTTGTGTCATTGGATCAACAATTAGGTCATTTTCGTCTTCCCTAGGCTTATACTTGTCCAATTAGGGTTTTCAACCAATCTTGTGCATCGAGTAAGTTCATTTGTGTCTTTGGATGAACAATTTGGTCAGTTTCGTCCTCCCTAGGCTTATTCTTGTCCAATTAGGGTTTCTAACTAATCTTGTGCATTCAATAGGTGTGTTTGTGTCATTGGATGAACTATTAGGTCATTTTCGGTCTCCCTAGGCTTATTCTTTTCCAATTAGGGTTTTTAACCAATCTTGTGCATCCAATAGGTGTGTTTGTGTCATTGGATGAACATTTAGGTTATTTTCGTCATTCCTTGGCTTATTCTTGTCCAATTAGGGTGTCTAACCAATCTTGTGCATTCAATAGGTGTGTTTGTGTCATTGGATGAACATTTTGGTCATTTTCGACCTCCCTAGGCTTATTCTTGTCCAATTAGGGTTTCTAACCAATCTTGTGCATCCAATAGGTGTGTTTGTGTCATTGGATGAACATTTAGGTCATTTTCATCCTCCCTAGGCTTATTCTTGTCCAATTAGGGTTTCTAACCAATCTTGTGCATCGAATTGGTGTGTTTGTGTCATTGGATGAACATTTAGGTCATTTTCGTCCTCCCTAGGGTTATTTTTTTCTAATTAGGGTTTTCAACGAATCTTGTGCTTTGAATAAGTTCATTTGTGTCATTGGATGAACAAGTAGGTCATTTTCGTCCTCCCTAGGCTTATTCTTGTCCAATTAGGGTTTCTAACCAATCTTGTGCATCGAATTGGTGTGTTTGTGTCATTGGATGAACATTTAGGTCATTTACGACCTCCCTAGGCTTATTCTTGTCCAATTAGGGTTTCTAACCAATCTTGTGCATCCAATAGGTGTGTTTGTGTCATTGGATGAACATTTAGGTCATTTTCATCCTCCCTAGGCTTATTCTTGTCCAATTAGGGTTTCTAACCAATCTTGTGCATCGAATTGGTGTGTTTGTGTCATTGGATGAACATTTAGGTCATTTTCGTCCTCCCTAGGGTTATTTTTTTCCAATTAGGGTTTTCAACGAATCTTGTGCTTTGAATAAGTTCATTTGTGTCATTGGATGAACAAGTAGGTCATTTTCGTCCTCCCTAGGCTTATTCTTGTCCAATTAGGGTTTCTAACCAATCTTGTGCATCGAATTGGTGTGTTTGTGTCATTGGATGAACATTTAGGTCATTGACGACCTCCCTTGGCTTATTCTTGTCCAATTAGGGTTTCTAACCAATCGTGTGCATCCAATAGGTATGTTTGTGTCATTGGATGAACAATAAGGTCATTTTCGTCCTCCCTATGCTTATTCTTGTCCAATTAGGGTTTCTAACCAATCTTGTGCATTCAATAGGTGTGTTTGTGTCATTGGATGAACATTTTGGTCATTTTCGACCTCCCTAGGCTTATTCTTGTCCAATTAGGGTTTCTAACCAATCTTGTGCATCCAATAGGTGTGTTTGTGTCATTGGATGAACATTTAGGTCATTTTCGTCCTCCCTAGGCTTATTCTTGTCCAAATAGGGTTTCTAACTAATCTTGTGCATGCAATAGGTGTGTTTGTGTCATTGGATGAACTATTAGGTCATTTTCGGTCTCCCTAAGGTTATTGTTTTTTCAATTAGGGTTTTTAACCAATCTTGTGCATCCGATAGGTGTGTTTGTGTCATTGGATGAACATTTAGGTCATTTTTGTCATACCTTGGCTTATTCTTGTCCAATTAGGGTGTCTAACCAATCTTGTGCATTCAATAGGTGTGTTTGTGTCATTGGATGAACATTTTGGTCATTTTGGACCTCCCTAGGCTTATTATTGTCCAATTAGGGTTTCTAACCAATCTTGTGCATCCAATAGGTGTGTTTGTGTCATTGGATGAACATTTAGGTCATTTTCGTCCTCCCTAGGCTTATTGTTGTCCAATTAGGGTTTCTAACCAATCTTGTGCATTCAATAGGTGTGTTTGTGTCATTGGACGAACATTTTGGTCATTTTCGACCTCCCTTGGCTTATTCTTGTCTAATTAGGGTTTTTAACGAATCTTGTGCATCCAATATGTGTGTTTGGGTCATTGGATGAACATTTAGGTCAATTTCGTTCTCCCTAGGCTTATTCTTGTCCAATTAGGGTTTTCAACCAATCTTGTGCATCAAATGAGTTCATTTGTGTCTTTGGATTAACAATTAGGTCATTTTCGTCCTCCCTAGGCTTATTCTTGTCGAATTAGGGTTTCTAACTAATCTTGTGCATCCAATAGGTGTGTTTGTGTCATTGGATGAACAATTAGCTCATTTTCAGTCTCCCTAGGCTTATTCTTTTCCAATTAGGGTTTTTAACCAATTTTGTGCATCCAATAGGTGTGTTTGTGTCATTTGATGAACATTTAGGTCATTTTCGTCATCCCTTGGCTTCTTCTTGTCCTATTAGGGTTTCTAACCAATCTTGTGCATCCAATAGGTGTGTTTGTGTCATTGGATGAACATTTAGGTCATTTTCGTCCTCCCTAGGCTTATTCTTGTCCAATTAGGGTTTTCAACCAATCTTATGCATCAAATAAGTTCATTTGTGTCTTTGGATTAACAATTAGGTCATTTTCGTCCTCCCTAGGCTTATTCTTGTCCAATTAGGGTTTCTAACTAATCTTGTGCATCCAATAGGTGTGTTTGTGTCATTGGATGAACAATTAGCTCATTTTCAGTCTCCCTAGCCTTATTCTTTTCCAATTAGGGTTTTTAACCAATTTTGTGCATCCAATAGGTGTGTTTGTGTCATTTGATGAACATTTAGGTCATTTTAGTCATCCCTTGGCTTGTTTTTGTCCAATTAGGGTTTCTAACCAATCTTGTGCATCCAATAGGTGTGTTTGTGTCATTGGATGAACATTTAGGTCATTTTCGTCCTCCCTAGGCTTATTCTTGTCCAATTAGGGTTTCTAACCAATCTTGTGCATCGAATTGGTGTGTTTGTGTCATTGGATGAACATTTAGGTCATTTTCGTCCTCCCTAGGGTTATTTTTTTCTAATTAGGGTTTTCAACGAATCTTGTGCTTTGAATAAGTTCATTTGTGTCATTGGATGAACAAGTAGGTCATTTTCGTCCTCCCTAGGCTTATTCTTGTCCAATTAGGGTTTCTAACCAATCTTGTGCATCGAATTGGTGTGTTTGTGTCATTGGATGAACATTTAGGTCATTTACGACCTCCCTAGGCTTATTCTTGTCCAATTAGGGTTTCTAACCAAACGTGTGCATCCAATAGGTAAGTTTGTGTCAATGGATGAACAATTAGGTCATTTTCGTCCTCCCTAGGCTTATTGTGGTCCAATTAGGGTTTCTAACCAATCTTGTGTCCCCAATAGGTGTGTTTGTGTCATTGGATGAACAATTAAGTCATTTTCGGTCTCCCTAGGCTTATTCTTGTCCAATTAGGGTTTCCAACTAATCTTGTGCATCCAATAGGTGTGTTTGTGTGATTGGATGAACTATTAGGTCATTTTCTGTCTCCCTAGGCTTATTCTTTTCCAATTAGGGTTTTTAACCAATCTTGTCCATCCTATAGGTGTGTTTGTGTCATTGGATGAACATTTAGGTCATTTTCGTCATCCCTTAGCTTATTCTTGTCCAATTAGGGTGTCTAACCAATGATGTGCATTCAATAGGTGTGTTTGTGTCATTGGATGAAAATTTTGGTCATTTTCGACCTCCCAAGGGTTATTTTTTTCCAATTAGGGTTTTCAACCAATCTTGTGCATTGAATAAGTTCATTTGTGTCATTGGATCAACAATTAGGTCATTTTCGTCCTCCCTAGGCTTAATCTTGCCCAATTAGGGTTTCTAACCAATCTTGTGCATCCAATTGGTGTGTTTGTGTCATTGGATGAACATTTAGGTCATTTACGACCTCCCTTGGCTTATTCTTGTCCAATTAGGGTTTCTAACCAATCGTGTGCATCCAATAGGTATGTTTGTGTCATTGGATGAACAATAAGGTCATTTTCGTCCTCCCTATGCTTATTCTTGTCCAATTAGGGTTTCTAACCAATCTTGTGCATTCAATAGGTGTGTTTGTGTCATTGGATGAACATTTTGGTCATTTTCGACCTCCCTAGGCTTATTCTTGTCCAATTAGGGTTTCTAACCAATCTTGTGCATCCAATAGGTGTGTTTGTGTCATTGGATGAACATTTAGGTCATTTTCGTCCTCCCTAGGCTTATTCTTGTCCAAATAGGGTTTCTAACTAATCTTGTGCATGCAATAGGTGTGTTTGTGTCATTGGATGAACTATTAGGTCATTTTCGGTCTCCCTAAGGTTATTGTTTTTTCAATTAGGGTTTTTAACCAATCTTGTGCATCCGATAGGTGTGTTTGTGTCATTGGATGAACATTTAGGTCATTTTTGTCATACCTTGGCTTATTCTTGTCCAATTAGGGTGTCTAACCAATCTTGTGCATTCAATAGGTGTGTTTGTGTCATTGGATGAACATTTTGGTCATTTTGGACCTCCCTAGGCTTATTATTGTCCAATTAGGGTTTCTAACCAATCTTGTGCATCCAATAGGTGTGTTTGTGTCATTGGATGAACATTTAGGTCATTTTCGTCCTCCCTAGGCTTATTGTTGTCCAATTAGGGTTTCTAACCAATCTTGTGCATTCAATAGGTGTGTTTGTGTCATTGGACGAACATTTTGGTCATTTTCGACCTCCCTTGGCTTATTCTTGTCTAATTAGGGTTTTTAACGAATCTTGTGCATCCAATATGTGTGTTTGGGTCATTGGATGAACATTTAGGTCAATTTCGTTCTCCCTAGGCTTATTCTTGTCCAATTAGGGTTTTCAACCAATCTTGTGCATCAAATGAGTTCATTTGTGTCTTTGGATTAACAATTAGGTCATTTTCGTCCTCCCTAGGCTTATTCTTGTCGAATTAGGGTTTCTAACTAATCTTGTGCATCCAATAGGTGTGTTTGTGTCATTGGATGAACAATTAGCTCATTTTCAGTCTCCCTAGGCTTATTCTTTTCCAATTAGGGTTTTTAACCAATTTTGTGCATCCAATAGGTGTGTTTGTGTCATTTGATGAACATTTAGGTCATTTTCGTCATCCCTTGGCTTGTTCTTGTCCTATTAGGGTTTCTAACCAATCTTGTGCATCCAATAGGTGTGTTTGTGTCATTGGATGAACATTTAGGTCATTTTCGTCCTCCTTAAGCTTATTCTTGTCAAATTTGGGTTTCTAACCAATCTTGTTCATCCAACAGGTGTGTTTCTTTCATTGGATGAACATTTAGGTCATTTTCGTCATCCCTTGGCTTATTCTTGTCCAATTAGGGTTTCTAACCAATCTTGTGCATTCAATAGGTGTGTTTGTGTCATTGGATGAACATTTTGGTCATTTTCGTCCTCCCTAGGCTTATTCTTGTCCAATTAGGGTTTCTAACCAATCTTGTGCATCCAATAGGTGTGTTTGTGTCATTGGATGAACATTTAGGTCATTTTCATCCTCCCTAGGCTTATTCTTGTCCAATTAGGGTTTCTAACCAATCTTGTGCATCCAATAGGTGTGTTTGTGTCATTGGATGAACATTTAGGTCATTTTCGTCCTCCCTAGGCTGATTCTTGTCCAATTAGGGTTTATAACCAATCTTGTGCATCCAATACGTGTGTTTGTGTCATTGGATGAACATTTAGGTCATTTTTGTCCTCCCTAGGCTGATTCTTGTCCAATTAGGGTGTCTAACCAATCTTGTGCATCCAATAGGTGTGTTTGTGTCATTGGATGAACATTTAGGTCATTTTTGTCCTCCCTAGGCTTATTCTTGTCCAATTAGGGTTTCTAACCAATCTTGTGCATCCAATAGGTGTGTTTGTGTCATTGGATGAACATTTAGGTCATTTTCGTCCTCCCTAGGCTTATTCTTTTCCGATTAGGGTTTCAAAGAAATCTTGTGCATCCAATAGGTGTGTTTGTGTCATTGGATGAACATTTAGGTCATTTTCGTCCTCCCTATGCTTAATGTTGTCCAATTAGGGTTTTCAACCAATCTTGTGCATCCAATAGGTGTGTTTGTGTCATTGGATGAACATTTAGGTCATTTTCGTCCTCCCTAGGCTTATTCTTGTCCAATTAGGGTTTCTAACCAATCTTGTGCATCCAAAAGGTGTGTTTGTGTCATTGGATGAACATTTAGGTCATTTTCGTCCTCCCTAGGCTTATTCTTGTCCAAATAGGGTTTCTAACTAATCTTGTGCATCCAATAGGTGTGTTTGTGTCATTGGATGAACTATTAGGTCATTTTCGTCCTCCCTAGGCTTATTCTTGTCCAATTAGGGTTTCTAACCAATCTTGTGCATCCAATTGGTGTGTTTGTGTCATTGGATGAACAATTAGCTCATTTTCATCCTCCCTAGGCTTATTCTTGTCCAATTAGTGTTTCTAACCAATCTTGTGCCTCCAATAGGTGTGTTTGTGTCATTGGATGAACATTTAGGTCATTTTCATCATCCTTAGGCTTATTCTTGTCCAATTAGGGTTTCTAACCAATCTTGTGCATCCAATACGTATGTTTGTGTCATTGGATGTACAATTAGGTCATTTTCGTCCTCCCTAGACTTATTCTTATCCAATTAGGGTTTCTAACCAATCTTGTGCATCCAATAGGTGTGTTTGTGCCATTGGATGAATAATTAGGTTATTTTCGGTCTCCCTAGGCTAATTCTTTTCCAATTAGGGTTACTAACCAATCTTGTGCCTCCAATAGGTGTGTTTGTGTCATTGGATGAACATTTAGGTCATTTTCATCCTCCCTAGGCTTATTCTTGTCCAATTAGGGTTTCGAACCAATCTTGTGCATCCAATAGGTGTGTTTGTGTCATTGGATGAACATTTAGGTCATTTTCGTCCTCCCTAGGGTTATTTTTTTCCAATTAGGGTTTTCAACCAATATTGTGCATTGAATAAGTTCATTTGTGTCATTGGATCAACAATTAGGTCATTTTCGTCCTCCCTAGGCTTATTCCTGTCCAATTAGGGTTTCTAACCAATCTTGTGCATCCAATTGGTGTGTTTGGGTCATTGGATGAACATTTAGGTCATTTACGACCTCCCTAGGCTTATTCTTGTCCAATTAGGATTTCTAACCAATCATGTGCATCCAATAGGTATGTTTGTTTCATTGGATTAACAATTAGGTCATTTTTGGTCTCCCTTGGCTTATTCTATTCCAATTAGGGTTTTTAACGAATCTTGTGCATCCAATAGGTGTGTTTGTGTCATTGGATGAATTAGGTCATTTTCGTCCCCCCTAGGCTTATACTTGTCCAATTAGGGTTTTCAACCAATCTTGTGCATCGAGTAAGTTCATTTGTGTCTTTGGATGAACAATTTGGTCAGTTTCGTCCTCCCTTGGCTTATTCTTGTCCAATTAGGGTTTCTAACTAATCTTGTGCATCCAATAGGTGTGTTTGTGTCATTGGATGAACTATTAGGGCATTTTCGGTCACCCTAGGCTTATTCTTTTCCAATTAGGATTTTTAACCAATCTTGTGCATCCAATAGGTGTGTTTGTGTCATTGGATGAACATTTAGGTCATTTTCATCATTCCTTGGCTTATTCTTGTCCAATTGGGGTGTCTAACCAATATTGTGCATTCAATAGGTGTATTTGTGTCATTTGATGAACATTTTTGTCATTTTCGTCCTCCCTAGGGTTATTTTTTTTCCATATAGGATTTTCAACCAATCTTGTGCATTGAATAAGTTCATTTGTGTCATTGGATCAACAATTAGGTCATTTTCGTCCTCCCTAGGCTTATTCTTGTGCAATTAGGGTTTCTAACCAATCTTGTGCCTCCAATAGGTGTGTTTGTGTCATTGGATGAACATTTAGGTCATTTTCATCCTCCCTAGGCTTATTCTTGTCCAATTAGGGTTTCTAACCAATCGTGTGCATCCAATAGGTATGTTTGTGTCATTGGATGAACAATTAGGTCATTTTCGTCCTGCCTAGGCTTATTCTTGTCCAATTAGTGTTTCTAACCAATCTTGTGCCTCCAATAGGTGTTTTTGCGTCATTGGATGAACATTTAGGTCATTTTCGTCCTCCCTAGGGTTATTTTTTTCCAATTAGGGTTTTCAACTAGTCTTGTGCATTGAATAAGTTCATTTGTGTCATTGGATCAACAATTAGGTCATTTTCGTCCTCCCTAGGCTTATACTTGTCCAATTAGGGTTTTCAACCAATCTTGTGCATCGAGTAAGTTCATTTGTGTCTTTGGATGAACAATTTGGTCAGTTTCGTCCTCCCTAGGCTTATTCTTGTCCAATTAGGGTTTCTAACTAATCTTGTGCATCCAATAGGTGTGTTTGTGTCATTGGATGAACTATTAGGGCATTTTCGGTCACCCTAGGCTTATTCTTTTCCAATTAGGGTTTTTAACCAATCTTGTGCATCCAATAGGTGTGTTTGTGTCATTGGATGAACATTTAGGTCATTTTCATCCTTCCTTGGCTTATTCTTGTCCAATTGGGGTGTCTAACCAATCTTGTGCATTCAATAGGTGTGTTTGTGTCATTTGATGAACATTTTTGTCATTTTCGTCCTTCCTAGGGTTATTTATTTTCCAATTAGGATTTTCAACCAATCTTGTGCATTGAATAAGTTCACTTGTGTCATTGGATCAACAATTACGTCATTTTCGTCCTCCCTAGGCTTATTCTTGTCCAATTAGGGTTTCTAACCAATCTTGTGCATCCAATTGCTGTGTTTGTGTCATTGGATGAACATTTAGGTCATTTACGTCCTCCCTAGGCTTATTCTTGTCCAATTAGGGTTTCTAACCAATCGTGTGCGTCCAATAGGTATGTTTGTGTCATTGGATGAACAATTAGGTCATTTTCGTCCTCCCTAGGCTTATTCTTGTCCAGTTAGTGTTTCTAACCAATCTTGTGCCTCCAATAGGTGTGTTTGTGTCATTGGATGAACATTTAGGTCATTTTCATCCTCCCTAGGCTTATTCTTGTCCAATTAGGGTTTCTAACCAATCGTGTGCATCCAATAGGTATGTTTGTGTCATTGGATGAACAATTAGGACATTTTCGTCCTCCCTAGGCTTATTCTTGTCCAATTAGTGTTTCTAACCAATCTTGTGCCTCCAATAGGTGTGTTTGTGTCATTGGACGAACATTTAGGTCATTTTCATCATCCTTAGCCTTATTCTTGTCCAATTAGGGTTTCTAACCAATCTTGTGCATCCAATAGGTGTGTTTGTGTCATTGGATGAATTAGGTCATTTTCGTCCCCCCTAGGCTTATACTTGTCCAATTAGGGTTTTCAACCAATCTTGTGCATCGAGTAAGTTCATTTGTGTCTTTGGATGAACAATTTGGTCAGTTTCGTCCTCCCTAGGCTTATTCTTGTCCAATTAGGGTTTCTAACTAATCTTGTGCATCCAATAGGTGTGTTTGTGTCATTGGATGAACTATTAGGGCATTTTCGGTCACCCTAGGCTTATTCTTTTCCAATTAGGGTTTTTAACCAATCTTGTGCATCCAATAGGTGTGTTTGTGTCATTGGATGAACATTTAGGTCATTTTCATCATTCCTTGGCTTATTCTTGTCCAATTGGGGTGTCTAACCAATCTTGTGCATTCAATAGGTGTGTTTGTGTCATTTGATGAACATTTTTGTCATTTTCGTCCTCCCTAGGGTTATTTTTTTTCCAATTAGGATTTTCAACCAATCTTGTGCATTGAATAAGTTCATTTGTGTCATTGGATCAACAATTAGGTCATTTTCGTCCTCCCTAGGCTTATTCTTGTCCAATTAGGGTTTCTAACTAATCTTGTGCATCCAATAGGTGTGTTTGTGTCATTGGATGAACTATTAGGGCATTTTCGGTCACCCTAGGCTTATTCTTTTCCAATTAGGGTTTTTAACCAATCTTGTGCATCCAATAGGTGTGTTTGTGTCATTGGATGAACATTTAGGTCATTTTCATCATTCCTTGGCTTATTCTTGTCCAATTGGGGTGTCTAACCAATCTTGTGCATTCAATAGGTGTATTTGTGTCATTTGATGAACATTTTTGTCATTTTCGTCCTCCCTAGGGTTATTTTTTTTCCAATTAGGATTTTCAACCAATCTTGTGCATTGAATAAGTTCATTTGTGTCATTGGATCAACAATTAGGTCATTTTCGTCCTCCCTAGGCTTATTCTTGTGCAATTAGGGTTTCTAACCAATCTTGTGCCTCCAATAGGTGTGTTTGTGTCATTGGATGAACATTTAGGTCATTTTCATCCTCCCTAGGCTTATTCTTGTCCAATTAGGGTTTCTAACCAATCGTGTGCGTCCAATAGGTTTGTTTGTGTCATTGGATGAACAATTAGGTCATTTTCGTCCTCCCTAGGCTTATTCTTGTCCAGTTAGTGTTTCTAACCAATCTTGTGCCTCCAATAGGTGTGTTTGTGTCATTGGATGAACATATAGGTCATTTTCATCCTCCCTAGGCTTATTCTTGTCCAATTAGGGTTTCTAACCAATCGTGTGCATCCAATAGGTATGTTTGTGTCATTGGATGAACAATTAGGTCATTTTCGTCCTCCCTAGGCTTATTCTTGTCCAATTAGGGTTTCTAACCAATCGTGTGCGTCCAATAGGTATGTTTGTGTCATTGGATGAACAATTAGGTCATTTTCGTCCTCCCTAGGCTTATTCTTGTCCAGTTAGTGTTTCTAACCAATCTTGTGCCTCCAATAGGTGTGTTTGTGTCATTGGATGAACATTTAGGTCATTTTCATCCTCCCTAGGCTTATTCTTGTCCAATTAGGGTTTCTAACCAATCGTGTGCATCCAATAGGTATGTTTGTGTCATTGGATGAACAATTAGGACATTTTCGTCCTCCCTAGGCTTATTCTTGTCCAATTAGTGTTTCTAACCAATCTTGTGCCTCCAATAGGTGTGTTTGTGTCATTGGACGAACATTTAGGTCATTTTCATCATCCTTAGCCTTATTCTTGTCCAATTAGGGTTTCTAACCAATCTTGTGCATCCAATAGGTGTGTTTGTGTCATTGGATGAATTAGGTCATTTTCGTCCCCCCTAGGCTTATACTTGTCCAATTAGGGTTTTCAACCAATCTTGTGCATCGAGTAAGTTCATTTGTGTCTTTGGATGAACAATTTGGTCAGTTTCGTCCTCCCTAGGCTTATTCTTGTCCAATTAGGGTTTCTAACTAATCTTGTGCATCCAATAGGTGTGTTTGTGTCATTGGATGAACTATTAGGGCATTTTCGGTCACCCTAGGCTTATTCTTGTCCAATTAGGGTTTCTAACCAATCTTGTGCATCCAAAAGGTGTGTTTGTGTCATTGGATGAACATTTAGGTCATTTTCATCCTCCCTAGGCTTATTCTTGTCCAATTAGGGTTTCTAACCAATCGTGTGCATCCAATAGGTATGTTTGTGTCATTGGATGAACAATTAGGTCATTTTCGTCCTCCCTAGGCTTATTCTTGTCCAGTTAGTGTTTCTAACCAATCTTGTGCCTCCAATAGGTGTGTTTGTGTCATTGGATGAACATTTAGGTCATTTTCATCCTCCCTAGGCTTATTCTTGTCCAATTAGGGTTTCTAACCAATCGTGTGCATCCAATAGGTATGTTTGTGTCATTAGATGAACAATTAGGTCATTTTCGTCCTCCCTAGGCTTATTCTTGTCCAATTAGTGTTTCTAACAAATCTTGTGCCTCCAGTAGGTGTGTTTGTGTCATTGGATGAACATTTAGGTCATTTTCGTCCTCCCTAGGGTTATTTTTTTCCAATTAGGGTTTTCAACTAGTCTTGTGCATTGAATAAGTTCATTTGTGTCATTGGATCAACAATTAGGTCATTTTCGTCCTCCCTAGGGTTATACTTGTCCAATTAGGGTTTTCAACCAATCTTGTGCATCGAGTAAGTTCATTTGTGTCTTTGGATGAACAATTTGGTCAGTTTCGTCCTCCCTAGGCTTATTCTTGTCCAATTAGGGTTTCTAACTAATCTTGTGCATCCAATAGGTGTGTTTGTGTCATTGGATGAACTATTAGGGCATTTTCGTTCACCCTAGGCTTATTCTTTTCCAATTAGGGTTTTTAACCAATCTTGTGCATCCAATAGGTGTGTTTGTGTCATTGGATGAACATTTAGGTCATTTTCATCATTCCTTGGCTTATTCTTGTCCAATTGGGGTGTCTAACCAATCTTGTGCATTCAATAGGTGTGTTTGTGTCATTTGATGAACATTTTTGTCATTTTCGTCCTCCCTAGGGTTATTTATTTTCCAATTAGGATTTTCAACCAATCTTGTGCATTGAATAAGTTCATTTGTGTCATTGGATCAACAATTAGGTCATTTTCGTCCTCCCTAGGCTTATTCTTGTCCAATTAGGGTTACTAACCAATCTTGTGCCTCCAATAGGTGTGTTTGTGTCATTGGATGAACATTTAGGTCATTTTCATCCTCCCTAGGCTTATTCTTGTCCAATTAGGGTTTCGAACCAATCTTGTGCATCCAATAGGTGTGTTTGTGTCATTGGATGAACATTTAGGTCATTTTCGTCCTCCCTAGGGTTATTTTTTTCCAATTAGGGTTTTCAACCAATATTGTGCATTGAATAAGTTCATTTGTGTCATTGGATCAACAATTAGGTCATTTTCGTCCTCCCTAGGCTTATTCCTGTCCAATTAGGGTTTCTAACCAATCTTGTGCATCCAATTGGTGTGTTTGTGTCATTGGATGAACATTTAGGTCATTTACGACCTCCCTAGGCTTATTCTTGTCCAATTAGGGTTTCTAACCAATCGTGTGCATCCAATAGGTATGTTTGTGTCATTGGATGAACAATTAGGTCATTTTCGTCCTCCCTAGGCTTATTCTTGTCCAATTAGTGTTTCTAACCAATCTTGTGCCTCCAATAGGTGTGTTTGTGTCATTGGATGAACATTTAGGTCATTTTCGTCCTCCCTAGGGTTATTTTTTTCCAATTAGGGTTTTCAACTAGTCTTGTGCATTGAATAAGTTCATTTGTGTCTTTGGATCAACAATTAGGTCATTTTCGTCCTCCCTAGGCTTATACTTGTCCAATTAGGGTTTTCAACCAATCTTGTGCATCGAGTAAGTTCATTTGTGTCTTTGGATTAACAATTTGGTCAGTTTCGTCCTCCCTAGGCTTATTCTTGTCCAATTAGGGTTTCTAACTAATCTTGTGCATCCAATAGGTGTGTTTGTGTCATTGGATGAACTATTAGGGCATTTTTGGTCACCGTAGGCTTATTCTTTTCCAATTAGGGTTTTTAACCAATCTTGTGCATCCAATAGGTGTGTTTGTGTCATTGGATGAACATTTAGGTCATTTTCATCATTCCTTGGCTTATTCTTGTCCAATTGGGGTGTCTAACCAATCTTGTGCATTCAATAGGTGTGTTTGTGTCATTTGATGAACATTTTTGTCATTTTCGTCCTCCCTAGGGTTATTTATTTTCCAATTAGGATTTTCAACCAATCTTGTGCATTGAATAAGTTCATTTGTGTCATTGGTTCAACAATTAGGTCATTTTCGTCCTCCCTAGACTTATTCTTGTCCAATTAGGGTTACTAACCAATCTTGTGCCTCCAATAGGTGTGTTTGTGTCATTGGATGAACATTTAGGTCATTTTCATCCTCCCTAGGCTTATTCTTGTCCAATTAGGGTTTCGAACCAATCTTGTGCATCCAATAGGTGTGTTTGTGTCATTGGATGAACATTTAGGTCATTTTCGTCCTCCCTAGGGTTATTTTTTTCCAATTAGGGTTTTCAACCAATATTGTGCATTGAATAAGTTCATTTGTGTCATTGGATCAACAATTAGGTCATTTTCGTCCTCCCTAGGCTTATTCCTGTCCAATTAGGGTTTCTAACCAATCTTGTGCATCCAATTGGTGTGTTTGTGTCATTGGATGAACATTTAGGTCATTTACGACCTCCCTAGGCTTATTCTTGTCCAATTAGGATTTCTAACCAATCGTGTGCATCCAATAGGTATGTTTGTTTCATTGGATTAACAATTAGCTCATTTTTGGTCTCCCTTGGCTTATTCTATTCCAATTAGGGTTTTTAACGAATCTTGTGCATCCAATAGGTGTGTTTGTGTCATTGGATGAATTAGGTCATTTTCGTCCCCCCTAGGCTTATACTTGTCCAATTAGGGTTTTCAACCAATCTTGTGCATCGAGTAAGTTCATTTGTGTCTTTGGATGAACAATTTGGTCAGTTTCGTCCTCCCTTGGCTTATTCTTGTCCAATTAGGGTTTCTAACTAATCTTGTGCATCCAATAGGTGTGTTTGTGTCATTGGATGAACTATTAGGGCATTTTCGGTCATCCTAGGCTTATTCTTTTCCAATTAGGATTTTTAACCAATCTTGTGCATCCAATAGGTGTGTTTGTGTCATTGGATGAACATTTAGGTCATTTTCATCATTCCTTGGCTTATTCTTGTCCAATTGGGGTGTCTAACCAATCTTGTGCATTCAATAGGTGTGTTTGTGTCATTTGATGAACATTTTTGTCATTTTCATCCTCCCTAGGGTTATTTTTTTTCCAATTAGGATTTTCAACCAATCTTGTGCATTGAATAAGTTCATTTGTGTCATTGGATCAACAATTAGGTCATTTTCGTCCTGCCTAGGTTTATTCTTGTGCAATTAGGGTTTCTAACCAATCTTGTGCCTCCAATAGGTGTGTTTGTGTCATTGGATGAACATTTAGGTCATTTTCATCCTCCCTAGGCTTATTCTTGTCCAATTAGGGTTTCTAACCAATCGTGTGCGTCCAATAGGTATATTTGTGTCATTGGATGAACAATTAGGTCATTTTCGTCCTCCCTAGGCTTATTCTTGTCCAGTTAGTGTTTCTAACCAATCTTGTGCCTCCAATAGGTGTGTTTGTGTCATTGGATGAACATTTAGGTCATTTTCATCCTCCCTAGGCTTATTCTTGTCCAATTAGGGTTTCTAACCAATCGTGTGCATCCAATAGGTATGTTTGTGTCATTGGATGAACAATTAGGTCATTTTCGTCCTCCCTAGGCTTATTCTTGTCCAATTAGGGTTTCTAGCCAATCGTGTGCGTCCAATAGGTATGTTTGTGTCATTGGATGGACAATTAGGTCATTTTCGTCCTCCCTAGGCTTATTCTTGTCCAGTTAGTGTTTCTAACCAATCTTGTGCCTCCAATAGGTGTGTTTGTGTCATTGGATGAACATTTAGGTCATTTTCATCCTCCCTAGGCTTATTCTTGTCCAATTAGGGTTTCTAACCAATCGTGTGCATCCAATAGGTATGTTTGTGTCATTGGATGAACAATTAGGTCATTTTCGTCCTCCCTAGGCTTATTCTTGTCCAATTAGTGTTTCTAACCAATCTTGTGCCTCCAATAGGTGTGTTTGTGTCATTGGATGAACATTTAGGTCATTTTCGTCCTCCCTAGGGTTATTTTTTTCCAATTAGGGTTTTCAACTAGTCTTGTGCATTGAATAAGTTCATTTGTGTCTTTGGATCAACAATTAGGTCATTTTCGTCCTCCCTAGGCTTATACTTGTCCAATTAGGGTTTTCAACCAATCTTGTGCATCGAGTAAGTTCATTTGTGTCTTTGGATTAACAATTTGGTCAGTTTCGTCCTCCCTAGGCTTATTCTTGTCCAATTAGGGTTTCTAACTAATCTTGTGCATCCAATAGGTGTGTTTGTGTCATTGGATGAACTATTAGGGCATTTTCGGTCACCGTAGGCTTATTCTTTTCCAATTAGGGTTTTTAACCAATCTTGTGCATCCAATAGGTGTGTTTGTGTCATTGGATGAACATTTAGGTCATTTTCATCATTCCTTGGCTTATTCTTGTCCAATTGGGGTGTCTAACCAATCTTGTGCATTCAATAGGTGTGTTTGTGTCATTTGATGAACATTTTTGTCATTTTTGTCCTCCCTAGGGTTATTGATTTTCCAATTAGGATTTTCAACCAATCTTGTGCATTGAATAAGTTCATTTGTGTCATTGGATCAACAATTAGGTCATTTTCGTCCTCCCTAGGCTTATTCTTGTCCAATTAGGGTTTCTAACCAATCTTGTGCATCCAATTGCTGTGTTTGTGTCATTGAATGAACATTTAGGTCATTTACGACCTCCCTAGGCTTATTCTTTTCCAATTAGGATTTTTAACCAATCTTGTGCATCCAATAGGTGTGTTTGTGTCATTGGATGAACATTTAGGTCATTTTCATCATTCCTTGGCTTATTCTTGTCCAATTGGGGTGTCTAACCAATCTTGTGCATTCAATAGGTGTGTTTGTGTCATTTGATGAACATTTTTGTCATTTTCGTCCTCCCTAGGGTTATTTTTTTTCCAATTAGGATTTTCAACCAATCTTGTGCATTGAATAAGTTCATTTGTGTCATTGGATCAACAATTAGGTCATTTTCGTCCTGCCTAGGCTTATTCTTGTGCAATTAGGGTTTCTAACCAATCTTGTGCCTCCAATAGGTGTGTTTGTGTCATTGGATGAACATTTAGGTCATTTTCATCCTCCCTAGGCTTATTCTTGTCCAATTAGGGTTTCTAACCAATCGTGTGCGTCCAATAGGTATGTTTGTGTCATTGGATGAACAATTAGGTCATTTTCGTCCTCCCTAGGCTTATTCTTGTCCAGTTAGTGTTTCTAACCAATCTTGTGCCTCCAATAGGTGTGTTTGTGTCATTGGATGAACATTTAGGTCATTTTCATCCTCCCTAGGCTTATTCTTGTCCAATTAGGGTTTCTAACCAATCGTGTGCATCCAATAGGTATGTTTGTGTCATTGGATGAACAATTAGGTCATTTTCGTCCT
>JBBPBS010000742.1:233454-276390 GCA_037974835.1 Cicer judaicum
GGTGTGTTTGTGTCATTGGATGAACATTTAGGTCATTTTCGTCCTCCCTAGGCTTATTCTTGTCCAATTAGGGTTTCTAACCAATCGTGTGCATCCAATAGGTATGTTTGTGTCATTGGATGAACAATTAGGTCATTTTCGTCCTCCCTAGGCTTATTCTTGTCCAATTAGTGTTTCTAACCAATCTTGTGCCTCCAATAGGTGTGTTTGTGTCATTGGATGAACATTTAGGTCATTTTCGTCCTCCCTAGGGTTATTTTTTTCCAATTAGGGTTTTCAACTAGTCTTGTGCATTGAATAAGTTCATTTGTGTCTTTGGATCAACAATTAGGTCATTTTCGTCCTCCCTAGGCTTATACTTGTCCAATTAGGGTTTTCAACCAATCTTGTGCATCGAGTAAGTTCATTTGTGTCTTTGGATTAACAATTTGGTCAGTTTCGTCCTCCCTAGGCTTATTCTTGTCCAATTAGGGTTTCTAACTAATCTTGTGCATCCAATAGGTGTGTTTGTGTCATTGGATGAACTATTAGGGCATTTTCGGTCACCGTAGGCTTATTCTTTTCCAATTAGGGTTTTTAACCAATCTTGTGCATCCAATAGGTGTGTTTGTGTCATTGGATGAACATTTAGGTCATTTTCATCATTCCTTGGCTTATTCTTGTCCAATTGGGGTGTCTAACCAATCTTGTGCATTCAATAGGTGTGTTTGTGTCATTTGATGAACATTTTTGTCATTTTCGTCCTCCCTAGGGTTATTGATTTTCCAATTAGGATTTTCAACCAATCTTGTGCATTGAATAAGTTCATTTGTGTCATTGGATCAACAATTAGGTCATTTTCGTCCTCCCTAGGCTTATTCTTGTCCAATTAGGGTTTCTAACCAATCTTGTGCATCCAATTGCTGTGTTTGTGTCATTGAATGAACATTTAGGTCATTTATGACCTCCCTAGGCTTATTCTTGTCCAATTAGGGTTTCTAACCAATCGTGTGCGTCCAATAGGTATGTTTGTGTCATTGGATGAACAATTAGGTCATTTTCGTCCTCCCTAGGCTTATTCTTGTCCAGTTAGTGTTTCTAACCAATCTTGTGCCTCCAATAGGTGTGTTTGTGTCATTGGATGAACATTTAGGTCATTTTCATCCTCCCTAGGCTTATTCTTGTCCAATTAGGGTTTCTAACCAATCGTGTGCATCCAATAGGTATGTTTGTGTCATTGGATGAACAATTAGGTCATTTTCGTCCTGCCTAGGCTTATTCTTGTCCAATTAGTGTTTCTAACCAATCTTGTGCCTCCAATAGGTGTTTTTGCGTCATTGGATGAACATTTAGGTCATTTTCGTCCTCCCTAGGGTTATTTTTTTCCAATTAGGGTTTTCAACTAGTCTTGTGCATTGAATAAGTTCATTTGTGTCATTGGATCAACAATTAGGTCATTTTCGTCCTCCCTAGGCTTATACTTGTCCAATTAGGGTTTTCAACCAATCTTGTGCATCGAGTAAGTTCATTTGTGTCTTTGGATGAACAATTTGGTCAGTTTCGTCCTCCCTAGGCTTATTCTTGTCCAATTAGGGTTTCTAACTAATCTTGTGCATCCAATAGGTGTGTTTGTGTCATTGGATGAACTATTAGGTCATTTTCGGTCACCCTAGGCTTATTCTTTTCCAATTAGGGTTTTTAACCAATCTTGTGCATCCAATAGGTGTGTTTGTGTCATTGGATGAACATTTAGGTCATTTTCATCATTCCTTGGCTTATTCTTGTCCAATTGGGGTGTCTAACCAATCTTGTGCATTCAATAGGTGTGTTTGTGTCATTTGATGAACATTTTTGTCATTTTCGTCCTTCCTAGGGTTATTTATTTTCCAATTAGGATTTTCAACCAATCTTGTGCATTGAATAAGTTCACTTGTGTCATTGGATCAACAATTACGTCATTTTCGTCCTCCCTAGGCTTATTCTTGTCCAATTAGGGTTTCTAACCAATCTTGTGCATCCAATTGCTGTGTTTGTGTCATTGGATGAACATTTAGGTCATTTACGACCTCCCTAGGCTTATTCTTGTCCAATTAGGGTTTCTAACCAATCGTGTGCGTACAATAGGTATGTTTGTGTCATTGGATGAACAATTAGGTCATTTTCGTCCTCCCTAGGCTTATTCTTGTCCAGTTAGTGTTTCTAACCAATCTTGTGCCTCCAATAGGTGTGTTTGTGTCATTGGATGAACATTTAGGTCATTTTCATCCTCCCTAGGCTTATTCTTGTCCAATTAGGGTTTCTAACCAATCGTGTGCATCCAATAGGTATGTTTGTGTCATTGGATGAACAATTAGGTCATTTTCGTCCTCCCTAGGCTTATTCTTGTCCAATTAGGGTTTCTAACCAATCGTGTGCGTCCAATAGGTATGTTTGTGTCATTGGATGGACAATTAGGTCATTTTCGTCCTCCCTAGGCTTATTCTTGTCCAGTTAGTGTTTCTAACCAATCTTGTGCCTCCAATAGGTGTGTTTGTGTCATTGGATGAACATTTAGGTCATTTTCATCCTCCCTAGGCTTATTCTTGTCCAATTAGGGTTTCTAACCAATCGTGTGCATCCAATAGGTCTGTTTGTGTCATTGGATGAACAATTAGGTCATTTTCGTCCTCCCTAGGCTTATTCTTCTCCAATTAGTGTTTCTAACCAATCTTGTGCCTCCAATAGGTGTGTTTGTGTCATTGGATGAACATTTAGGTCATTTTCATCATCCTTAGCCTTATTCTTGTCCAATTAGGGTTTCTAACCAATCTTGTGCATCCAATAGGTATGTTTGTGTCATTGGATGTACAATTAGGTCATTTTCGTCCTCCCTAAACTTATTCTTGTCCAATTAGGGTTTCTAACCAATCTTGTGCATCCAATAGGTGTGTTTGTGTCATTGGATGAACAATTAGGTTATTTTCGGTCTCCCTAGGCTAATTCTTGTCCAATTAGGGTTTTTAACGAATCTGATGCATCCAATAGGTGTGTTTGTGCCATTGGATGAACAATTAGGTTATTTTCGTCCTCCCTAGGCTTATTCTTGTCCAATTAGGGTTACTAACCAATCTTGTGCCTCCAATAGGTGTGTTTGTGTCATTGGATGAACATTTAGGTCATTTTCATCCTCCCTAGGCTTATTCTTGTCCAATTAGGGTTTCGAACCAATCTTGTGCATCCAATAGGTGTGTTTGTGTCATTGGATGAACATTTAGGTCATTTTCGTCCTCCCTAGGGTTATTTTTTTCCAATTAGGGTTTTCAACCAATATTGTGCATTGAATAAGTTCATTTGTGTCATTGGATCAACAATTAGGTCATTTTCGTCCTCCCTAGGCTTATTCCTGTCCAATTAGGGTTTCTAACCAATCTTGTGCATCCAATTGGTGTGTTTGGGTCATTGGATGAACATTTAGGTCATTTACGACCTCCCTAGGCTTATTCTTGTCCAATTAGGATTTCTAACCAATCGTGTGCATCCAATAGGTATGTTTGTTTCATTGGATTAACAATTAGGTCATTTTTGGTCTCCCTTGGCTTATTCTATTCCAATTAGGGTTTTTAACGAATCTTGTGCATCCAATAGGTGTGTTTGTGTCATTGGATGAATTAGGTCATTTTCGTCCCCCCTAGGCTTATACTTGTCCAATTAGGGTTTTCAACCAATCTTGTGCATCGAGTAAGTTCATTTGTGTCTTTGGATGAACAATTTGGTCAGTTTCGTCCTCCCTTGGCTTATTCTTGTCCAATTAAGGTTTCTAACTAATCTTGTGCATCCAATAGGTGTGTTTGTGTCATTGGATGAACTATTAGGGCATTTTCGGTCACCCTAGGCTTATTCTTTTCCAATTAGGATTTTTAACCAATCTTGTGCATCCAATAGGTGTGTTTGTGTCATTGGATGAACATTTAGGTCATTTTCATCATTCCTTGGCTTATTCTTGTCCAATTGGGGTGTCTAACCAATCTTGTGCATTCAATAGGTGTATTTGTGTCATTTGATGAACATTTTTGTCATTTTCGTCCTCCCTAGGGTTATTTTTTTTCCAATTAGGATTTTCAACCAATCTTGTGCATTGAATAAGTTCATTTGTGTCATTGGATCAACAATTAGGTCATTTTCGTCCTCCCTAGGCTTATTCTTGTGCAATTAGGGTTTCTAACCAATCTTGTGCCTCCAATAGGTGTCTTTGTGTCATTGGATGAACATTTAGGTCATTTTCATCCTCCCTAGGCTTATTCTTGTCCAATTAGGGTTTCTAACCAATCGTGTGCGTCCAATAGGTATGTTTGTGTCATTGGATGAACAATTAGGTCATTTTCGTCCTCCCTAGGCTTATTCTTGTCCAGTTAGTGTTTCTAACCAATCTTGTGCCTCCAATAGGTGTGTTTGTGTCATTGGATGAACATTTAGGTCATTTTCATCCTCCCTAGGCTTATTCTTGTCCAATTAGGGTTTCTAACCAATCGTGTGCATCCAATAGGTATGTTTGTGTCATTGGATGAACAATTAGGACATTTTCGTCCTCCCTAGGCTTATTCTTGTCCAATTAGTGTTTCTAACCAATCTTGTGCCTCCAATAGGTGTGTTTGTGTCATTGGACGAACATTTAGGTCATTTTCATCATCCTTAGCCTTATTCTTGTCCAATTAGGGTTTCTAACCAATCTTGTGCATCCAATAGGTGTGTTTGTGTCATTGGATGAATTAGGTCATTTTCGTCCCCCCTAGGCTTATACTTGTCCAATTAGGGTTTTCAACCAATCTTGTGCATCGAGTAAGTTCATTTGTGTCTTTGGATGAACAATTTGGTCAGTTTCGTCCTCCCTAGGCTTATTCTTGTCCAATTAGGGTTTCTAACTAATCTTGTGCATCCAATAGGTGTGTTTGTGTCATTGGATGAACTATTAGGGCATTTTCGGTCACCCTAGGCTTATTCTTGTCCAATTAGGGTTTCTAACCAATCTTGTGCATCCAAAAGGTGTGTTTGTGTCATTGGATGAACATTTAGGTCATTTTCATCCTCCCTAGGCTTATTCTTGTCCAATTAGGGTTTCTAACCAATCGTGTGCATCCAATAGGTATGTTTGTGTCATTGGATGAACAATTAGGTCATTTTCGTCCTCCCTAGGCTTATTCTTGTCCAATTAGGGTTTCTAACCAATCGTGTGCGTCCAATAGGTATGTTTCTGTCATTGGATGGACAATTAGGTCATTTTCGTCCTCCCTAGGCTTATTCTTGTCCAGTTAGTGTTTCTAACCAATCTTGTGCCTCCAATAGGTGTGTTTGTGTCATTGGATGAACATTTAGGTCATTTTCATCCTCCCTAGGCTTATTCTTGTCCAATTAGGGTTTCTAACCAATCGTGTGCATCCAATAGGTATGTTTGTGTCATTGGATGAACAATTAGGTCATTTTCGTCCTCCCTAGGCTTATTCTTGTCCAATTAGTGTTTCTAACCAATCTTGTGCCTCCAATAGGTGTGTTTGTGTCATTGGATGAACATTTAGGTCATTTTCGTCCTCCCTAGGGTTATTTTTTTCCAATTAGGGTTTTCAACTAGTCTTGTGCATTGAATAAGTTCATTTGTGTCTTTGGATCAACAATTAGGTCATTTTCGTCCTCCCTAGGCTTATACTTGTCCAATTAGGGTTTTCAACCAATCTTGTGCATCGAGTAAGTTCATTTGTGTCTTTGGATTAACAATTTGGTCAGTTTCGTCCTCCCTAGGCTTATTCTTGTCCAATTAGGGTTTCTAACTAATCTTGTGCATCCAATAGGTGTGTTTGTGTCATTGGATGAACTATTAGGGCATTTTCGGTCACCGTAGGCTTATTCTTTTCCAATTAGGGTTTTTAACCAATCTTGTGCATCCAATAGGTGTGTTTGTGTCATTGGATGAACATTTAGGTCATTTTCATCATTCCTTGGCTTATTCTTGTCCAATTGGGGTGTCTAACCAATCTTGTGCATTCAATAGGTGTGTTTGTGTCATTTGATGAACATTTTTGTCCAGTTAGTGTTTCTAACCAATCTTGTGCCTCCAATAGGTGTGTTTGTGTCATTGGATGAACATTTAGGTCATTTTCATCCTCCCTAGGCTTATTCTTGTCCAATTAGGGTTTCTAACCAATCGTGTGCATCCAATAGGTCTGTTTGTGTCATTGGATGAACAATTAGGTCATTTTCGTCCTCCCTAGGCTTATTCTTCTCCAATTAGTGTTTCTAACCAATCTTGTGCCTCCAATAGGTGTGTTTGTGTCATTGGATGAACATTTAGGTCATTTTCATCATCCTTAGCCTTATTCTTGTCCAATTAGGGTTTCTAACCAATCTTGTGCATCCAATAGGTATGTTTGTGTCATTGGATGTACAATTAGGTCATTTTCGTCCTCCCTAAACTTATTCTTGTCCAATTAGGGTTTCTAACCAATCTTGTGCATCCAATAGGTGTGTTTGTGTCATTGGATGAACAATTAGGTTATTTTCGGTCTCCCTAGGCTAATTCTTGTCCAATTAGGGTTTTTAACGAATCTGATGCATCCAATAGGTGTGTTTGTGCCATTGGATGAACAATTAGGTTATTTTCGTCCTCCTTAGGCTTATTCTTGTCCAATTAGGGTTACTAACCAATCTTGTGCCTCCAATAAGTGTGTTTGTGTCATTGGATGAACTATTAGGGCATTTTCGGTCACCCTAGGCTTATTCTTTTCCAATTAGGGTTTTTAACCAATCTTGTGCATCCAATAGGTGTGTTTGTGTCATTGGATGAACATTTAGGTCATTTTCATCATTCCTTGGCTTATTCTTGTCCAATTGGGGTGTCTAACCAATCTTGTGCATTCAATAGGTGTGTTTTTGTCATTTGATGAACATTTTTGTCATTTTCGTCCTCCCTAGGGTTATTTATTTTCCAATTAGGATTTTCTAACCAATCTTGTGCCTCCAATAGGTGTGTTTGTGTCATTGGATGAACATTTAGGTCATTTTCATCCTCCCTAGGCTTATTCTTGTCCAATTAGGGTTTCTAACCAATCGTGTGCATCCAATAGGTATGTTTGTGTCATTGGATGAACAATTAGGTCATTTTCGTCCTCCCTAGGCTTATTCTTGTCCAATTAGTGTTTCTAACAAATCTTGTGCCTCCAGTAGGTGTGCTTGTGTCATTGGATAAACATTTAGGTCATTTTCGTCCTCCCTAGGGTTATTTTTTTCCAATTAGGGTTTTCAACTAGTCTTGTGCATTGAATAAGTTCATTTGTATCATTGGATCAACAATTAGGTCATTTTCGTCCTCCCTAGGGTTATACTTGTCCAATTAGGGTTTTCAACCAATCTTGTGCATCGAGTAAGTTCATTTGTGTCTTTCGATGAACAATTTGGTCAGTTTCGTCCTCCCTAGGCTTATTCTTGTCCAATTAGGGTTTCTAACTAATCTTGTGCATCCAATAGGTGTGTTTGTGTCATTGGATGAACTATTAGGGCATTTTCGGTCACCCTAGGCTTATTCTTGTCCAATTAGGGTTTCTAACCAATCTTGTGCATCCAAAAGGTGTGTTTGTGTCATTGGATGAACATTTAGGTCATTTTCATCCTCCCTAGGCTTATTCTTGTCCAATTAGGGTTTCTAACCAATCGTGTGCATCCAATAGGTATGTTTGTGTCATTGGATGAACAATTAGGTCATTTTCGTCCTCCCTAGGCTTATTCTTGTCCAGTTAGTGTTTCTAACCAATCTTGTGCCTCCAATAGGTGTGTTTGTGTCATTGGATGAACATTTAGGTCATTTTCATCCTCCCTAGGCTTATTCTTGTCCAATTAGGGTTTCTAACCAATCGTGTGCATCCAATAGGTCTGTTTGTGTCATTGGATGAACAATTAGGTCATTTTCGTCCTCCCTAGGCTTATTCTTCTCCAATTAGTGTTTCTAACCAATCTTGTGCCTCCAATAGGTGTGTTTGTGTCATTGGATGAACATTTAGGTCATTTTCATCATCCTTAGCCTTATTCTTGTCCAATTAGGGTTTCTAACCAATCTTGTGCATCCAATAGGTATGTTTGTGTCATTGGATGTACAATTAGGTCATTTTCGTCCTCCCTAAACTTATTCTTGTCCAATTAGGGTTTCTAACCAATCTTGTGCATCCAATAGGTGTGTTTGTGTCATTGGATGAACAATTAGGTTATTTTCGGTCTCCCTAGGCTAATTCTTGTCCAATTAGGGTTTTTAACGAATCTGATGCATCCAATAGGTGTGTTTGTGCCATTGGATGAACAATTAGGTTATTTTCGTCCTCCTTAGGCTTATTCTTGTCCAATTAGGGTTACTAACCAATCTTGTGCCTCCAATAAGTGTGTTTGTGTCATTGGATGAACTATTAGGGCATTTTCGGTCACCCTAGGCTTATTCTTTTCCAATTAGGGTTTTTAACCAATCTTGTGCATCCAATAGGTGTGTTTGTGTCATTGGATGAACATTTAGGTCATTTTCATCATTCCTTGGCTTATTCTTGTCCAATTGGGGTGTCTAACCAATCTTGTGCATTCAATAGGTGTGTTTTTGTCATTTGATGAACATTTTTGTCATTTTCGTCCTCCCTAGGGTTATTTATTTTCCAATTAGGATTTTCTAACCAATCTTGTGCCTCCAATAGGTGTGTTTGTGTCATTGGATGAACATTTAGGTCATTTTCATCCTCCCTAGGCTTATTCTTATCCAATTAGGGTTTCTAACCAATCGTGTGCATCCAATAGGTATGTTTGTGTCATTGGATGAACAATTAGGTCATTTTCGTCCTCCCTAGGCTTATTCTTGTCCAATTAGTGTTTCTAACAAATCTTGTGCCTCCAGTAGGTGTGCTTGTGTCATTGGATGAACATTTAGGTCATTTTCGTCCTCCCTAGGGTTATTTTTTTCCAATTAGGGTTTTCAACTAGTCTTGTGCATTGAATAAGTTCATTTGTGTCATTGGATCAACAATTAGGTCATTTTCGTCCTCCCTAGGGTTATACTTGTCCAATTAGGGTTTTCAACCAATCTTGTGCATCGAGTAAGTTCATTTGTGTCTTTCGATGAACAATTTGGTCAGTTTCGTCCTCCCTAGGCTTATTCTTGTCCAATTAGGGTTTCTAACTAATCTTGTGCATCCAATAGGTGTGTTTGTGTCATTGGATGAACTATTAGGGCATTTTCGGTCACCCTAGGCTTATTCTTGTCCAATTAGGGTTTCTAACCAATCTTGTGCATCCAAAAGGTGTGTTTGTGTCATTGGATGAACATTTAGGTCATTTTCATCCTCCCTAGGCTTATTCTTGTCCAATTAGGGTTTCTAACCAATCGTGTGCATCCAATAGGTATGTTTGTGTCATTGGATGAACAATTAGGTCATTTTCGTCCTCCCTAGGCTTATACTTGTCCAATTAGGGTTTTCAACCAATCTTGTGCATCGAGTAAGTTCATTTGTGTCTTTGGATGAACAATTTGGTCAGTTTCGTCCTCCCTAGGCTTATTCTTGTCCAATTAGGGTTTCTAACTAATCTTGTGCATCCAATAGGTGTGTTTGTGTCATTGGATGAACTATTAGGGCATTTTCGGTCACCGTAGGCTTATTCTTCTCCAATTAGGGTTTTTAACCAATCTTGTGCATCCAATAGGTGTGTTTGTGTCATTGGATGAACATTTAGGTCATTTTCATCATTCCTTGGCTTATTCTTGTCCAATTGGGGTGTCTAACCAATCTTGTGCATTCAATAGGTGTGTTTGTGTCATTTGATGAACATTTTTGTCATTTTCGTCCTCCCTAGGGTTATTGATTTTCCAATTAGGATTTTCAACCAATCTTGTGCATTGAATAAGTTCATTTGTGTCATTGGATCAACAATTAGGTCATTTTCGTCCTCCCTAGGCTTATTCTTGTCCAATTAGGGTTTCTAACCAATCTTGTGCATCCAATTGCTGTGTTTGTGTCATTGAATGAACATTTAGGTCATTTACGACCTCCCTAGGCTTATTCTTGTCCAATTAGGGTTTCTAACCAATCGTGTGCGTCCAATAGGTATGTTTGTGTCATTGGATGAACAATTAGGTCATTTTCGTCCTCCCTAGGCTTATTCTTGTCCAGTTAGTGTTTCTAACCAATCTTGTGCCTCCAATAGGTGTGTTTGTGTCATTGGATGAACATTTAGGTCATTTTCATCCTCCCTAGGCTTATTCTTGTCCAATTAGGGTTTCTAACCAATCGTGTGCATCCAATAGGTATGTTTGTGTCATTGGATGAACAATTAGGTCATTTTCGTCCTCCCTAGGCTTATTCTTGTCCAATTAGTGTTTCTAACAAATCTTGTGCCTCCAGTAGGTGTGCTTGTGTCATTGGATAAACATTTAGGTCATTTTCGTCCTCCCTAGGGTTATTTTTTTCCAATTAGGGTTTTCAACTAGTCTTGTGCATTGAATAAGTTCATTTGTATCATTGGATCAACAATTAGGTCATTTTCGTCCTCCCTAGGGTTATACTTGTCCAATTAGGGTTTTCAACCAATCTTGTGCATCGAGTAAGTTCATTTGTGTCTTTCGATGAACAATTTGGTCAGTTTCGTCCTCCCTAGGCTTATTCTTGTCCAATTAGGGTTTCTAACTAATCTTGTGCATCCAATAGGTGTGTTTGTGTCATTGGATGAACTATTAGGGCATTTTCGGTCACCCTAGGCTTATTCTTGTCCAATTAGGGTTTCTAACCAATCTTGTGCATCCAAAAGGTGTGTTTGTGTCATTGGATGAACATTTAGGTCATTTTCATCCTCCCTAGGCTTATTCTTGTCCAATTAGGGTTTCTAACCAATCGTGTGCATCCAATAGGTATGTTTGTGTCATTGGATGAACAATTAGGTCATTTTCGTCCTCCCTAGGCTTATTCTTGTCCAATTAGGGTTTCTAACCAATCGTGTGCGTCCAATAGGTATGTTTGTGTCATTGGATGAACAATTAGGTCATTTTCGTCCTCCCTAGGCTTATTCTTGTCCAGTTAGTGTTTCTAACCAATCTTGTGCCTCCAATAGGTGTGTTTGTGTCATTGGATGAACATATAGGTCATTTTCATCCTCCCTAGGCTTATTCTTGTCCAATTAGGGTTTCTAACCAATCGTGTGCATCCAATAGGTATGTTTGTGTCATTGGATGAACAATTAGGTCATTTTTGTCCTCCCTAGGCTTATTCTTGTCCAATTAGGGTTTCTAACCAATCGTGTGCGTCCAATAGGTATGTTTGTGTCATTGGATGGACAATTAGGTCATTTTCGTCCTCCCTAGGCTTATTCTTGTCCAGTTAGTGTTTCTAACCAATCTTGTGCCTCCAATAGGTGTGTTTGTGTCATTGGATGAACATTTAGGTCATTTTCATCCTCCCTAGGCTTATTCTTGTCCAATTAGGGTTTCTAACCAATCGTGTGCATCCAATAGGTCTGTTTGTGTCATTGGATGAACAATTAGGTCATTTTCGTCCTCCCTAGGCTTATTCTTCTCCAATTAGTGTTTCTAACCAATCTTGTGCCTCCAATAGGTGTGTTTGTGTCATTGGATGAACATTTAGGTCATTTTCATCATCCTTAGCCTTATTCTTGTCCAATTAGGGTTTCTAACCAATCTTGTGCATCCAATAGGTATGTTTGTGTCATTGGATGTACAATTAGGTCATTTTCGTCCTCCCTAAACTTATTCTTGTCCAATTAGGGTTTCTAACCAATCTTGTGCATCCAATAGGTGTGTTTGTGTCATTGGATGAACAATTAGGTTATTTTCGGTCTCCCTAGGCTAATTCTTGTCCAATTAGGGTTTTTAACGAATCTGATGCATCCAATAGGTGTGTTTGTGCCATTGGATGAACAATTAGGTTATTTTCGTCCTCCCTAGGCTTATTCTTGTCCAATTAGGGTTACTAACCAATCTTGTGCCTCCAATAGGTGTGTTTGTGTCATTGGATGAACATTTAGGTCATTTTCATCCTCCCTAGGCTTATTCTTGTCCAATTAGGGTTTCGAACCAATCTTGTGCATCCAATAGGTGTGTTTGTGTCATTGGATGAACATTTAGGTCATTTTCGTCCTCCCTAGGGTTATTTTTTTCCAATTAGGGTTTTCAACCAATATTGTGCATTGAATAAGTTCATTTGTGTCATTGGATCAACAATTAGGTCATTTTCGTCCTCCCTAGGCTTATTCCTGTCCAATTAGGGTTGCTAACCAATCTTGTGCATCCAATTGGTGTGTTTGGGTCATTGGATGAACATTTAGGTCATTTACGACCTCCCTAGGCTTATTCTTGTCCAATTAGGATTTCTAACCAATCGTGTGCATCCAATAGGTATGTTTGTTTCATTGGATTAACAATTAGGTCATTTTTGGTCTCCCTTGGCTTATTCTATTCCAATTAGGGTTTTTAACGAATCTTGTGCATCCAATAGGTGTGTTTGTGTCATTGGATGAATTAGGTCATTTTCGTCCCCCCTAGGCTTATACTTGTCCAATTAGGGTTTTCAACCAATCTTGTGCATCGAGTAAGTTCATTTGTGTCTTTGGATGAACAATTTGGTCAGTTTCGTCCTCCCTTGGCTTATTCTTGTCCAATTAGGGTTTCTAACTAATCTTGTGCATCCAATAGGTGTGTTTGTGTCATTGGATGAACTATTAGGGCATTTTCGGTCACCCTAGGCTTATTCTTTTCCAATTAGGATTTTTAACCAATCTTGTGCATCCAATAGGTGTGTTTGTGTCATTGGATGAACATTTAGGTCATTTTCATCATTCCTTGGCTTATTCTTGTCCAATTGGGGTGTCTAACCAATCTTGTGCATTCAATAGGTGTATTTGTGTCATTTGATGAACATTTTTGTCATTTTCGTCCTCCCTAGGGTTATTTTTTTTCCAATTAGGATTTTCAACCAATCTTGTGCATTGAATAAGTTCATTTGTGTCATTGGATCAACAATTAGGTCATTTTCGTCCTCCCTAGGCTTATTCTTGTGCAATTAGGGTTTCTAACCAATCTTGTGCCTCCAATAGGTGTCTTTGTGTCATTGGATGAACATTTAGGTCATTTTCATCCTCCCTAGGCTTATTCTTGTCCAATTAGGGTTTCTAACCAATCGTGTGCGTCCAATAGGTATGTTTGTGTCATTGGATGAACAATTAGGTCATTTTCGTCCTCCCTAGGCTTATTCTTGTCCAGTTAGTGTTTCTAACCAATCTTGTGCCTCCAATAGGTGTGTTTGTGTCATTGGATGAACATTTAGGTCATTTTCATCCTCCCTAGGCTTATTCTTGTCCAATTAGGGTTTCTAACCAATCGTGTGCGTCCAATAGGTATGTTTGTGTCATTGGATGGACAATTAGGTCATTTTCGTCCTCCCTAGGCTTATTCTTGTCCAGTTAGTGTTTCTAACCAATCTTGTGCCTCCAATAGGTGTGTTTGTGTCATTGGATGAACATTTAGGTCATTTTCATCCTCCCTAGGCTTATTCTTGTCCAATTAGGGTTTCTAACCAATCGTGTGCATCCAATAGGTATGTTTGTGTCATTGGATTAACAATTTGGTCAGTTTCGTCCTCCCTAGGCTTATTCTTGTCCAATTAGGGTTTCTAACTAATCTTGTGCATCCAATAGGTGTGTTTGTGTCATTGGATGAACTATTAGGGCATTTTCGGTCACCGTAGGCTTATTCTTTTCCAATTAGGGTTTTTAACCAATCTTGTGCATCCAATAGGTGTGTTTGTGTCATTGGATGAACATTTAGGTCATTTTCATCATTCCTTGGCTTATTCTTGTCCAATTGGGGTGTCTAACCAATCTTGTGCATTCAATAGGTGTGTTTGTGTCATTTGATGAACATTTTTGTCATTTTCGTCCTCCCTAGGGTTATTGATTTTCCAATAAGGATTTTCAACCAATCTTGTGCATTCAATAAATTCATTTGTGTCATTGGATCAACAATTAGGTCATTTTCGTCCTCCCTAGGCTTATTCTTGTCCAATTAGGGTTGCTAACCAATCTTGTGCATCCAATTGCTGTGTTTGTGTCATTGAATGAACATTTAGGTCATTTACGACCTCCCTAGGCTTATTCTTGTCCAATTAGGGTTTCTAACCAATCGTGTGCGTCCAATAGGTATGTTTGTGTCATTGGATGGACAATTAGGTCATTTTCGTCCTCCCTAGGCTTATTCTTGTCCAGTTAGTGTTTCTAACCAATCTTGTGCCTCCAATAGGTGTGTTTGTGTCATTGGATGAACATTTAGGTCATTTTCATCCTCCCTAGGCTTATTCTTGTCCAATTAGGGTTTCTAACCAATCGTGTGCATCCAATAGGTCTGTTTGTGTCATTGGATGAACAATTAGGTCATTTTCGTCCTCCCTAGGCTTATTCTTCTCCAATTAGTGTTTCTAACCAATCTTGTGCCTCCAATAGGTGTGTTTGTGTCATTGGATGAACATTTAGGTCATTTTCATCATCCTTAGCCTTATTCTTGTCCAATTAGGGTTTCTAACCAATCTTGTGCATCCAATAGGTATGTTTGTGTCATTGGATGTACAATTAGGTCATTTTCGTCCTCCCTAAACTTATTCTTGTCCAATTAGGGTTTCTAACCAATCTTGTGCATCCAATAGGTGTGTTTGTGTCATTGGATGAACAATTAGGTTATTTTCGGTCTCCCTAGGCTAATTCTTGTCCAATTAGGGTTTTTAACGAATCTGATGCATCCAATAGGTGTGTTTGTGCCATTGGATGAACAATTAGGTTATTTTCGTCCTCCCTAGGCTTATTCTTGTCCAATTAGGGTTACTAACCAATCTTGTGCCTCCAATAGGTGTGTTTGTGTCATTGGATGAACTATTAGGGCATTTTCGGTCACCCTAGGCTTATTCTTTTCCAATTAGGGTTTTTAACCAATCTTGTGCATCCAATAGGTGTGTTTGTGTCATTGGATGAACATTTAGGTCATTTTCATCATTCCTTGGCTTATTCTTGTCCAATTGGGGTGTCTAACCAATCTTGTGCATTCAATAGGTGTGTTTTTGTCATTTGATGAACATTTTTGTCATTTTCGTCCTCCCTAGGGTTATTTATTTTCCAATTAGGATTTTCTAACCAATCTTGTGCCTCCAATAGGTGTGTTTGTGTCATTGGATGAACATTTAGGTCATTTTCATCCTCCCTAGGCTTATTCTTGTCCAATTAGGGTTTCTAACCAATCGTGTGCATCCAATAGGTATGTTTGTGTCATTGGATGAACAATTAGGTCATTTTCGTCCTCCCTAGGCTTATTCTTGTCCAATTAGTGTTTCTAACAAATCTTGTGCCTCCAGTAGGTGTGCTTGTGTCATTGGATAAACATTTAGGTCATTTTCGTCCTCCCTAGGGTTATTTTTTTCCAATTAGGGTTTTCAACTAGTCTTGTGCATTGAATAAGTTCATTTGTATCATTGGATCAACAATTAGGTCATTTTCGTCCTCCCTAGGGTTATACTTGTCCAATTAGGGTTTTCAACCAATCTTGTGCATCGAGTAAGTTCATTTGTGTCTTTCGATGAACAATTTGGTCAGTTTCGTCCTCCCTAGGCTTATTCTTGTCCAATTAGGGTTTCTAACTAATCTTGTGCATCCAATAGGTGTGTTTGTGTCATTGGATGAACTATTAGGGCATTTTCGGTCACCCTAGGCTTATTCTTGTCCAATTAGGGTTTCTAACCAATCTTGTGCATCCAAAAGGTGTGTTTGTGTCATTGGATGAACATTTAGGTCATTTTCGTCCTCCCTAGGGTTATTTTTTTCCAATTAGGGTTTTCAACCAGTCTTTTGCATTGAATAAGTTCATTTGTGTCATTGGATGAACATTTAGGTCATTTTCATGATCCTTAGGCTTATTCTTGTCCAATTAGGGTTTCTAACCAATCTTGTGCATCCAATAGGTATGTTTGTGTCATTGGATGTACAATTAGGTCATTTTCGTCCTCCCTAGACTTATTCTTGTCCAATTAGGGTTTCTAACCAATCTTGTGCATCCAATAGGTGTGTTTGTGTCATTGGATGAACAATTAGGTTATTTTCATCCTCCCTAGGCTAATTCTTGTCCAATTAGAATTTTTAACGAATCTGATGCATCCAATAGGTGTGTTTGTGCCATTGGATGAACAATTAGGTTATTTTCGTCCTCCCTAGGCTTATTCTTGTCTAATTAGGGTTACTAACCAATCTTGTGCCTCCAATAGGTGTGTTTGTGTCATTGGATGAACATTTAGGTCATTTTCATCCTCCCTAGGCTTATTCTTGTCCAATTATGGTTTCGAACCAATCTTGTGCATCCAATAGGTGTGTTTGTGTCATTGGATGAACATTTAGGTCATTTTCGTCCTCCCTAGGGTTATTTTTTTCCAATTAGGGTTTTCAACCAATATTATGCATTGAATAAGTTCATTTGTGTCATTGGATCAACAATTAGGTCATTTTCGTCCTCCCTTGGCTTATTCCTGTCCAATTAGGGTTTCTAACCAATCTTGTGCATCCAATTGGTGTGTTTGTGTCATTGGATGAACATTTAGGTCATTTACGACCTCCCTAGGCTTATTCTTGTCCAATTAGGGTTTCTAACCAAACGTGTGCATCCAATAGGTATGTTTGTTTCATTGGATTAACAATTAGGTCATTTTTGGTCTCCCTTGGCTTATTCTTTTCCAATTAGCGTTTTTAACGAATCTTGTGCATCCAATAGGTGTGTTTGTGTCATTGGATGAACATTTAGGTCATTTTCGTCCTCCCTAGCCTTATTCTTGTCCAATTAGGGTTTCTGACAAATCTTGTGCCTCCAATAGTTGTGTTTGTGTCATTGGATGAACATTTAGGTCATTTTTATCCTCCCTAGGCTTATTCTTGTCCAATTTGGGTTTCTAACCAATCTTGTGCATCCAATAGCTGTGTTTGTGTCATTGGATGAACAATTAGGTCATTTTCGGTCTCCCTAGGCTTATTCTTGTCCAATTACGGTTTCTAACCAATCGTGTGCATCCAATAGGTGTGTTTGTGTCATTGGATGAACATTTAGGTCATTTTCCTCCTCCCTAGGCTTATTCTTTTCCAATTAGGGTTTTCATTTGTGTCTTTGGATGAACAATTAGGTCATTTTCATCCTCCCTAGGCTTATTCTTGTCCAATTAGGGTTTCTAACTAATCTTGTGCATCCAATAGTTGTCTTTGTGTCATTGGATGAACTATTAGGTTATTTTCGGTCTCCCTAGGGTTATTCTTTTCCAATTACGGTTTTTAACCAATCCTGTGCATCCAATAGGTGTGTTTGTGTCACTGGATGAACATTTAGGTCATTTTCGTCATCCCTTGGCTTATTCTTGTCCAATTAGGGTTTCTAACCAATCTTGTGCATTCAATAGGTGTGTTTGTGTCATTGGATGAACATTTTGGTCATTTTCGACCTCCCTAGGCTTATTCTTGTCCAATTAGGGTTTCTAACCAATCTTGTGCATCCAATAGGTGTGTTTGTGTCATTGGATGAACATTTAGGTCATTTTCATCCTCCCTAGGCTTATTCTTGTCCAATTAGGGTTTCGAACCAATCTTGCGCATCCAATAGGTGTGTTTGTGTCATTGGATGAACATTTAGGTCATTTTCGTCCTCCCTAGGGTTATTTTTTTCCAATCAGGGTTTTCAACCAATATTGTGTATTGAATAAGTTCATTTGTGTCATTGGATCAACAATTAGGTCATTTTCGTCCTCCCTAGGCTTATTCCTGTCCAATTAGGGTTTCTAACCAATCTTGTGCATCCAATTGGTGTGTTTGTGTCATTGGATGAACATTTAGGTCATTTACGACCTCCCTAGGCTTATTCTTGTCCCATTAGGGTTTCTAACCAATCGTGTGCATCCAATAGATATGTTTGTGTCATTGGATGAACAATTAGGTCATTTTCGTCCTCCCTAGGCTTATTCTTGTCAAATTAGGGTTTCTAACCAATCTTGTGCCTCCAATAGGTGTGTTTGTGTCATTGGATGAACATTTAGTTTATTGTCATCCTCCCTAGGCTTATTCTTGTCCAATTAGGGTTTCTAACCAATCTTGTGCATCAAATAGGTGTGTTTGTGTCGTTGGATGAACAATTGGGTCATTTTCGTTCTCCCTAGGCTTATTCTTGTCCAATTAAGGTTTCTAACCAATCGTGTGCATTCCATAGGTGTGTTTGTGTCATTGGATGAACATTTAGGTCATTTTCCTCCTCCGTAGGCTTATTCTTTTCCAATTAGGGTTTTCAACCAATCTTGTGCATCGAATAAGTTCATTTGTGTCTTTGGATGAACAATTAGGTCATTTTCGTCCTCCCTAGGCTTATTCTTGTCCAATTAGGGTTTCTAACCAATCTTGCGCATCCAATTGGTGTGTTTGTGTCATTGGATGAACATTTAGGTCATTTACGATCTCCCTAGGCTTATTCTTGTCCAATTAGGGTTTCTAACCAATCGTGTGCATCCAATAGGTATGTTTGTGTCATTGGATGAACAATTAGGTCATTTTCGTCCTCCCTAGGCTTATTCTTGTCCAATTAGGGTTTCTAACCAATCGTGTGCATCCAATAGGTGTGTTTGTGTCATTGGATGAACATTTAGGTCATTTTCGTCCTCCCTAGGCTTATTCTTGTCCAATTAGGGTTTTCAACCAATCTTATGCATCGAGTAAGTTCATTTGTGTCTTTGGATGAACAATTTGGTCATTTTCGTCCTCCCTAGGCTTATTCTTGTCCAATTAGGGCTTCTAACTAATCTTGTGCGTCCAATAGGTGTGTTTGTGTCATTGGATGAACAATTAGGTCATTTTCGGTCTCCCTACGCTTATTTTTGTCCAATTAGGGTTTTAACCAATCTTGTGCATCCAATAGGTGTGTTTGTGTCATTGGATGAACATTTAGGTCATTTTCATCATTCCTTTTGTTATTCTTGTCCAATTAGGGTTTCTAAACAATCTTGTGCATTCAATAGGTGTGTTTGTGTCATTGGATGAACATTTTGGTCATTTTCGACCTCCCTAGGCTTATTCTTGTCCAATTAGGGTTTCTAACCAACCTTGTGCATCCAATAGGTGTGTTTGTGTCATTGGATGAACATTTAGGTCATTTTCTTCCTCCCCAGGGTTATTTTTTTCCAATTAGGGTTTTCAACCAATCTTGTGCATTGAGTAAGTTCATTTGTGTCATTGGTTGAACTATTAGGTCATTTTCGTCCTCCCTAGGCTTATTCTTGTCCAATTAGGGTTTGTAACCAATCTTGTGCATCCAATTGGTGTGTTCGTGTCATTGGATGAACATTTAGGTCATTTACGACCTCCCTAGGCTTATTCTTGTCCAATTAGGGTTTCTAACCAATCGTGTGCATCCAATAGGTAAGTTTGTGTCAATGGTTGAACAATTAGGTCATTTTCGTCCTCCCTAGGCTTATTCTTGTCCAATTAGGGTTTCTAACCAATCGTGTGCATCCAATAGGTATGTTTGTGTCATTAGATGAACAATTAGGTCATTTTCGTCCTCCCTAGGCTTATTCTTGTCCAATTAGTGTTTCTAACAAATCTTGTGCCTCCAGTAGGTGTGTTTGTGTCATTGGATGAACATTTAGGTCATTTTCGTCCTCCCTAGGGTTATTTTTTTCCAATTAGGGTTTTCAACTAGTCTTGTGCATTGAATAAGTTCATTTGTGTCATTGGATCAACAATTAGGTCATTTTCGTCCTCCCTAGGGTTATACTTGTCCAATTAGGGTTTTCAACCAATCTTGTGCATCGAGTAAGTTCATTTGTGTCTTTGGATGAACAATTTGGTCAGTTTCGTCCTCCCTAGGCTTATTCTTGTCCAATTAGGGTTTCTAACTAATCTTGTGCATCCAATAGGTGTGTTTGTGTCATTGGATGAACTATTAGGGCATTTTCGGTCACCCTAGGCTTATTCTTGTCCAATTAGGGTTTCTAACCAATCTTGTGCATCCAAAAGGTGTGTTTGTGTCATTGGATGAACATTTAGGTCATTTTCATCCTCCCTAGGCTTATTCTTGTCCAATTAGGGTTTCTAACCAATCGTGTGCATCCAATAGGTATGTTTGTGTCATTGGATGAACAATTAGGTCATTTTCGTCCTCCCTAGGCTTATTCTTGTCCAATTAGTGTTTCTAACCAATCTTGTGCCTCCAATAGGTGTGTTTGTGTCATTGGATGAACATTTAGGTCATTTTCATCCTCCCTAGGCTTATTCTTGTCCAATTAGGGTTTCTAACCAATCGTGTGCATCCAATAGGTATGTTTGTGTCATTGGATGAACAATTAGGTCATTTTCGTCCTGCCTAGGCTTATTCTTGTCCAATTAGTGTTTCTAACCAATCTTGTGCCTCCAATAGGTGTTTTTGCGTCATTGGATGAACATTTAGGTCATTTTCGTCCTCCCTAGGGTTATTTTTTTCCAATTAGGGTTTTCAACTAGTCTTGTGCATTGAATAAGTTCATTTGTGTCATTGGATCAACAATTAGGTCATTTTCGTCCTCCCTAGGCTTATACTTGTCCAATTAGGGTTTTCAACCAATCTTGTGCATCGAGTAAGTTCATTTGTGTCTTTGGATGAACAATTTGGTCATTTTCGTCCTCCCTAGGCTTATTCTTGTCCAATTAGGGTTTCTAACTAATCTTGTGCATCCAATAGGTGTGTTTGTGTCATTGGATGAACTATTAGGGCATTTTCGGTCACCCTAGGCTTATTCTTTTCCAATTAGGGTTTTTAACCAATCTTGTGCATCCAATAGGTGTGTTTGTGTCATTGGATGAACATTTAGGTCATTTTCATCATTCCTTGGCTTATTCTTGTCCAATTGGGGTGTCTAACCAATCTTGTGCATTCAATAGGTGTGTTTGTGTCATTTGATGAACATTTTTGTCATTTTCGTCCTCCCTAGGGTTATTTATTTTCCAATTAGGATTTTCAACCAATCTTGTGCATTGAATAAGTTCATTTGTGTCATTGGATCAACAATTAGGTCATTTTCGTCCTCCCTAGGCTTATTCTTGTCCAATTAGGGTTACTAACCAATCTTGTGCCTCCAATAGGTGTGTTTGTGTCATTGGATGAACATTTAGGTCATTTTCATCCTCCCTAGGCTTATTCTTGTCCAATTAGGGTTTCTAACCAATCTTGTGCATCCAATAGGTGTGTTTGTGTCATTGGATGAACATTTAGGTCATTTTCGTCCTCCCTAGGGTTATTTTTTTCCAATTAGGGTTTTCAACCAATATTGTGCATTGAATAAGTTCATTTGTGTCATTGGATGAACAATTAGGTCATTTTCGTCCTCCCTAGGCTTATTCCTGTCCAATTAGGGTTTCTAACCAATCTTGTGCAACCAATTGGTGTGTTTGTGTCATTGGATGAACATTTAGCTCATTTACGACCTCCCTAGGCTTATTCTTGTCCAATTAGGGTTTCTAACCAATCGTGTGCATCCAATAGGTATGTTTGTTTCATTGGATTAACAATTAGGTCATTTTTGGTCTCCCTTGGCTTATTCTATTCCAATTAGGGTTTTTAACGAATCTTGTGCATCCAATAGGTGTGTTTGTGTCATTGGATGAACATTTAGGTCATTTTCGTCCTCCCTAGCCTTATTCTTGTCCAATTAGGGTTTCTGACCAATCTTGTGCCTCCAATAGGTGTGTTTGTGTCATTGGATGAACATTTAGGTCATTTTTATCCTCCCTAGGCTTATTCTTGTCCAATTTGGGTTTCTAACCAATCTTGTGCATCCAATAGGTGTGTTTGTGTCATTGGATGAACAATTAGGTCATTTTCGGTCTCCCTAGGCTTATTCTTGTCCAATTACGGTTTCTAACCAATCGTGTGCATCCAATAGGTGTGTTTGTGTCATTGGATGAACATTTAGGTCATTTTCCTCCTCCCTAGGCTTATTCTTTTCCAATTAGGGTTTTCATTTGTGTCTTTGGATGAACAATTAGGTCATTTTCATCCTCCCTAGGCTTATTCTTGTCCAATTAGGGTTTCTAACTAATCTTGTGCATCCAATAGGTGTCTTTGTGTCATTGGATGAACTATTAGGTTATTTTCGGTCTCCCTAGGCTTATTCTTTTCCAATTACGGTTTTTAACCAATCATGTGCATCCAATAGGTGTGTTTGTGTCATTGGATGAACATTTAGGTCATTTTCGTCATCCCTTGGCTTATTCTTGTCCAATTAGGATTTCTAACCAATCTTGTGCATTCAATAGGTGTGTTTGTGTCATTGGATGAACATTTAGGTCATTTTCATCCTCCCTAGGGTTATTTTTTTCCAATTAGGGTTTTCAACCAATATTGTGCATTGAATAAGTTCATTTGTGTCATTGGATCAACAATTAGGTCATTTTCGTCCTCCCTAGGCTTATTCCTGTCCAATTAGGGTTTCTAACCAATCTTGTGCATCCAATTGGTGTGTTTGTGTCATTGGATGAACATTTAGGTCATTTACGACCTCCCTAGGCTTATTCTTGTCCCATTAGGGTTTCTAACCAATCGTGTGCATCCAATAGATATGTTTGTGTCATTGGATGAACAATTAGGTCATTTTCGTCCTCCCTAGGCTTATTCTTGTCAAATTAGGGTTTCTAACCAATCTTGTGCCTCCAATAGGTGTGTTTGTGTCATTGGATGAACATTTAGTTTATTTTCATCCTCCCTAGGCTTATTCTTGTCCAATTAGGGTTTCAACCAATCTTGTGCATCCAATAGGTGTGTTTGTGTCATTGGATGAACAATTGGGTCATTTTCGTTCTCCCTAGGCTTATTCTTGTCCAATTAAGGTTTGTAACCAATCGTGTGCATTCCATAGGTGTGTTTGTGTCATTGGATGAACATTTAGGTCATTTTCCTCCTCCGTAGGCTTATTCTTTTCCAATTAGGGTTTTCAACCAATCTTGCGCATCGAATAAGTTCATTTGTGTCTTTGGATGAACAATTAGGTCATTTTCGTCCTCCCTAGGCTTATTCTTGTCCAATTAGGGTTTCTAACCAATCTTGTGCATCCAATTGGTGTGTTTGTGTCATTGGATGAACATTTAGGTCATTTTCGTCCTCCCTAGGCTTATTCTTGTCCAATTAGGGTTTCTAACCAATCGTGTGCATCCAATAGGTATGTTTGTGTCATTGGATGAACAATTAGGTCATTTTCGTCCTCCCTAGGCTTATTCTTGTCCAATTTGGGTTTCTAACCAATCGTGTGCATCCAATAGGTGTGTTTGTGTCATTGGATGAACATTTAGGTCATTTTCGTCCTCCCTAGGCTTATTCTTGTCCAATTAGGGTTTTCAACCAATCTTATGTATCGAGTAAGTTCATTTGTGTCTTTGGATGAACAATTTGGTCATTTTCGTCCTCCCTACGCTTATTCTTGTCCAATTAGGGTTTTAACCAATCTTGTGCATCCAATAGGTGTGTTTGTGTCATTGGATGAACATTTAGGTCATTTTCATCATTCCTTTTGTTATTCTTGTCCAATTAGGGTTTCTAAACAATCTTGTGCATTCAATAGGTGTGTTTGTGTCATTGGATGAACATTTTGGTCATTTTCGACCTCCCTAGGCTTATTCTTGTCCAATTAGGGTTTCTAACCAACCTTGTGCATCCAATAGGTGTGTTTGTGTCATTGGATGAACATTTAGGTCATTTTCTTCCTCCCCAGGGTTATTTTTTTCCAATTAGGGTTTTCAACCAATCTTGTGCATTGAGTAAGTTCATTTGTGTCATTGGATGAACTATTAGGTCATTTTCGTCCTCCCTAGGCTTATTCTTGTCCAATTAGGGTTTCTAACCAATCTTGTGCATCCAATAGGTGTGTTTGTGTCATTGGATGAACAATTAGGTTATTTTCAGTCTCCCTAGGCTAATTCTGGTCCAATTAGAATTTTTAACGAATCTGATGCATCCAATAGGTGTGTTTGTGCCATTGGATGAACAATTAGGTTGTTTTCGTCCTCCCTACGCTTATTCTTGTCCAATTAGGGTTACTAACCAATCTTGTGCCTCCAATAGGTGTGTTTGTGTCATTGGATGAACATTTAGGCCATTTTCATCCTCCCTAGGCTTATTCTTGTCCAATTAGGGTTTCGAACCAATCTTGTGCATCCAATAGGTGTGTTTGTGTCATTGGATGAACATTTAGGTCATTTTCGTCCTCCCTAGGGTTATTTTTTTCCAATTAGGGTTTTCAACCAATATTATGCATTGAATAAGTTCATTTGTGTCATTGGATCAACAATTAGGTCATTTTCGTCCTCCCTAGGCTTATTCCTGTCCAATTAGGGTTTCTAACCAATCTTGTGCATCCAATTGGTGTGTTTGTGTCATTGGATGAACATTTAGGTTATTTACGACCTCCCTAGGCTTATTCTTGTCCAATTAGGGTTTCTAACCAAACGTGTGCATCCAATAGGTATGTTTGTTTCATTGGATTAACAATTAGGTCATTTTTGGTCTCCCTTGGCTTATTCTTTTCCAATTAGGGTTTTTAACGAATCTTGTGCATCCAATAGGTGTGTTTGTGTCATTGGATGAACATTTAGGTCATTTTCGTCCTCCCTAGCCTTATTCTTGTCCAATTAGGGTTTCTGACCAATCTTGTGCCTCCAATAGGTGTGTTTGTGTCATTGGATGAACATTTAGGTCATTTTTATCCTCCCTAGGTTTATTCTTGTCCAATTTGGGTTTCTAACCAATCTTGTGCATCCAATAGCTGTGTTTGTGTCATTGGATGAACAATTAGGTCATTTTCGGTCTCCCTAGGCTTATTCTTGTCCAATTACGGTTTCTAACCAATCGTGTGCATCCAATAGGTGTGTTTGTGTCATTGGATGAACATTTAGGTCATTTTCCTCCTCCCTAGGCTTATTCTTTTCCAATTAGGGTTTTCATTTGTGTCTTTGGATGAACAATTAGGTCATTTTCATCCTCCCTAGGCTTATTCTTGTCCAATTAGGGTTTCTAACTAATCCTTTGCATCCAATAGTTGTCTTTGTGTCATTGGATGAACTATTAGGTTATTTTCGGTCTCCCTAGGGTTATTCTTTTCCAATTACGGTTTTTAACCAATCCTGTGCATCCAATAGGTGTGTTTGTGTCACTGGATGAACATTTAGGTCATTTTCGTCATCCCTTGGCTTATTCTTGTCCAATTAGGGTTTCTACCCAATCGTGTGCATCCAATAGGTAAGTTTGTGTCAATGGATGAACATTTAGGTCATTTTCGTCCTCCCTAGGCTTATTCTTGTCCAATTAGGGTTTTCAACCAATCTTATGTATCGAGTAAGTTCATTTGTGTCTTTGGATGAACAATTTGGTCATTTTCGTCCTCCCTACGCTTATTCTTGTCCAATTAGGGTTTTAACCAATCTTGTGCATCCAATAGGTGTGTTTGTGTCATTGGATGAACATTTAGGTCATTTTCATCATTCCTTTTGTTATTCTTGTCCAATTAGGGTTTCTAAACAATCTTGTGCATTCAATAGGTGTGTTTGTGTCATTGGATGAACATTTTGGTCATTTTCGATCTCCCTAGGCTTATTCTTGTCCAATTAGGGTTTCTAACCAACCTTGTGCATCCAATAGGTGTGTTTGTGTCATTGGATGAACATTTAGGTCATTTTCTTCCTCCCCAGGGTTATTTTTTTCCAATTAGGGTTTTCAACCAATCTTGTGCATTGAGTAAGTTCATTTGTGTCTTTGGATGAACAATTAGGTGATTTTCGTCCTCCCTTGGCTTATTCTTGTCCAATTAGAGTTTCTAACTAATCTTGTGCATCCAATAGGTGTGTTTGTGTCATTGGATGAACAATTAGGTCATTTTCGTCCTCCCTAGACTTATTATTGTCAAATTAGGGTTTCTAACCAATCTTGTGCATCAAATAGGTGTGTTTGTGTCATGGAATGAACATTTAGGTCATTTTCGTCATCCCTTTTCTTATTCTTGTCCAATTAGGGTTTGTAAACAATCTTGTGCATTCAATAGGTGTGTTTGTGTCATTGGATGAACATTTTGGTCATTTTCGACCTCCCTAGGCTTATTCTTGTCCAATTAGGGGTTCTAACCAATCTTGTGCATCCAATAGGTCTGTTTGTGTCATTGGATGAACATTTAGGTCATTTTCTTCCTCCCTAGGGTTATTTTCTTCCAATTAGGGTTTTCAACCAATCTTGTTCATTGAATAAGTTCATTTGTGTCATTGGATGAACAATTAGGTCATTTTCGTCCTCCCTAGGCTTATTCTTGTCCAATTTGGGTTTCTAAACAATCTTGTGCCTCCAATAGGTGTGTTTGTGTCATTGGATGAACATTTAGGTCGTTTTCGTGTTCCCTAGGGTTATTTTTTTCCAATTAGGGTTTTCAACCAATCTTGTGCATTGAATAAGTTCATTTGTGTCATTCGATTAACAATTAGATCATTTTCGTCCTCCCTAGGCTTATTCTTGTCCCATTAGGGTTTTAAACCAATCTTGTGCCTCCAATAGGTGTGTTTGTGTCATTGGATGAAAAACTAAGTCATTTTCGGTCTCCCTAGACTTATTCTTGTCCAGTTAGGGTTTTTAACCAATCTTGTGCATCCAATTGGTGTGTTTGTGTCAATGGGTGAACATTTAGGTCATTTTCATCATCTTTTGGCTTATTCTTGGCCAATTAGGGTTTCTAACCAATCTTGTGCAACTAATAGGTGTGTTTGTGTCATTGGATGAACATTTTCGTCATATTCGACGTCCCTAGGCTTATTCTTGTCCAATTAGGGTTTCTAACCAAACTTGTGCATCCAATAGGTGTGTTTGTGTCATTGGATGAAGATTTAGCTCATTTTCGTCCTCCCTAGGGTTATTCTTGTCCAATTAGGGTATTCAACTAATCTTGTGTATTGAATAAGTTCATTTGTGTCATTGGATGAACATTTAGGTCATTTTCGTCCTCCCTAGGGTTATTTTTTTCCAATAAGGTTGTGTTTGTGTCATTGGATGAACTATTAGGGCATTTTCGGTCACCCTAGGCTTATTCTTGTCCAATTAGGGTTTTCAACTAGTCTTGTGCATTGAATAAGTTCATTTGTGTCATTGGATCAACAATTAGGTCATTTTCGTCCTCCCTAGGCTTATACTTGTCCAATTATGGTTTTCAACCAATCTTGTGCATCCAGTAAGTTCATTTGTGTCTTTGGATGAACAATTTGGTCAGTTTCGTCCTCCCTAGGCTTATTCTTGTCCAATTAGGGTTTCTAACTAATCTTGTGCATCCAATAGGTGTGTTTGTGTCATTGGATGAACTATTAGGGCATTTTCGGTCACCCTAGGCTTATTCTTTTCCAATTAGGGTTTTTAACCAATCTTGTGCATCCAATAGGTGTGTTTGTGTCATTGGATGAACATTTAGGTCATTTTCATCATTCCTTGGCTTATTCTTGTCCAATTGGGGTGTCTAACCAATCTTGTGCATTCAATAGGTGTGTTTTTGTCATTTGATGAACATTTTTGTCATTTTCGTCCTCCCTAGGGTTATTTTTTTTCCAATTAGGATTTTCAACCAATCAAGTGCATTGAATAAGTTCATTTGTGTCATTGGATCAACAATTAGGTCATTTTCGTCCTCCCTAGTCTTATTCTTGTGCAATTAGGGTTTCTAACCAATCTTGTGCATCCAATTGCTGTATTTGTGTCATTGGATGAACATTTAGGTCATTTACGACCTCCCTAGGCTTATTCTTGTCCAATTAGGGTTTCTAACCAATCGTGTGCATCCAATAGGTATGTTTGTGTCATTGGATGAACAATTAGGTCATTTTCGTCCTCCCTAGGCTTATTCTTGTCCAGTTAGTGTTTCTAACCAATCTTCTGCCTCCAATAGGTGTGTTTGTGTCATTGGATGAACATTTAGGTCATTTTCATCCTCCCTAGGCTTATTCTTGTCCAATTAGGGTTTTCAACTAGTCTTGTGCATTGAATAAGTTCATTTGTGTCATTGGATCAACAATTAGGTCATTTTCGTCCTCCCTAGGCTTATACTTGTCCAATTATGGTTTTCAACCAATCTTGTGCATCCAGTAAGTTCATTTGTGTCTTTGGATGAACAATTTGGTCAGTTTCGTCCTCCCTAGGCTTATTCTTGTCCAATTAGGGTTTCTAACTAATCTTGTGCATCCAATAGGTGTGTTTGTGTCATTGGATGAACTATTAGGGCATTTTCGGTCACCCTAGGCTTATTCTTTTCCAATTAGGGTTTTTAACCAATCTTGTGCATCCAATAGGTGTGTTTGTGTCATTGGATGAACATTTAGGTCATTTTCATCATTCCTTGGCTTATTCTTGTCCAATTGGGGTGTCTAACCAATCTTGTGCATTCAATAGGTGTGTTTTTGTCATTTGATGAACATTTTTGTCATTTTCGTCCTCCCTAGGGTTATTTTTTTTCCAATTAGGATTTTCAACCAATCAAGTGCATTGAATAAGTTCATTTGTGTCATTGGATCAACAATTAGGTCATTTTCGTCCTCCCTAGTCTTATTCTTGTGCAATTAGGGTTTCTAACCAATCTTGTGCATCCAATTGCTGTATTTGTGTCATTGGATGAACATTTAGGTCATTTACGACCTCCCTAGGCTTATTCTTGTCCAATTAGGGTTTCTAACCAATCGTGTGCATCCAATAGGTATGTTTGTGTCATTGGATGAACAATTAGGTCATTTTCGTCCTCCCTAGGCTTATTCTTGTCCAGTTAGTGTTTCTAACCAATCTTCTGCCTCCAATAGGTGTGTTTGTGTCATTGGATGAACATTTAGGTCATTTTCATCCTCCCTAGGCTTATTCTTGTCCAATTAGGGTTTCTAACCAATCGTGTGCATCCAATAGGTATGTTTGTGTCATTGGATGAACAATTAGGTCATTTTCGTCCTCCCTAGGCTTATTCTTGTCCAATTAGTGTTTCTAACAAATCTTGTGCCTCCAGTAGGTGTGTTTGTGTCATTGGATGAACATTTAGGTCATTTTCGTCCTCCCTAGGGTTATTTTGTTCCAATTAGGGTTTTCAACTAGTCTTGTGCATTGAATAATTTCATTTGTGTCATTGGATCAACAATTAGGTCATTTTCGTCCTCCCTAGGGTTATACTTGTCCAATTAGGGTTTTCAACCAATCTTGTGCATCGAGTAAGTTCATTTGTGTCATTGGATGAACTATTAGGGCATTTTCGGTCACCCTAGGCTTATTCTTGTCCAATTAGGGTTTCTAACCAATCTTGTGCATCCAAAAGGTGTGTTTGTGTCATTGGATGAACATTTAGGTCATTTTCGTCCTCCCTAGGGTTACTTTTTTCCAATTAGGGTTTTCAACCAGTCTTTTGCATTGAATAAGTTCATTTGTGTCATTGGATGAACATTTAGGTCATTTTCATCATCCTTAGGCTTATTCATGTCCAATTAGGGTTTCTAACCAATCTTGTGCATCCAATAGGTATGTTTGTGTCATTGGATGTACAATTAGGTCATTTTCGTCCTCCCTAGACTTATTCTTGTCCAATTAGGGTTTCTAACCAATCTTGTGCATCCAATAGGTGTGTTTGTGTCATTGGATGAACAATTAGGTTATTTTCGGTCTCCCTAGGCTAATTCTTGTCCAATTAGAATTTTTAACGAATCTGATGCATCCAATAGGTGTGTTTGTGCCATTGGATGAACAATTAGGTTATTTTCGTACTCCCTAGGCTTATTCTTGTCCAATTAGGGTTACTAACCAATCTTGTGCCTCCAATAGGTGTGTTTGTGTCATTGGATGAACATTTAGGTCATTTTCATCCTCCCTAGGCTTATTCTTGTCCAATTAGGGTTTCGAACCAATCTTGTGCATCCAATAGGTGTGTTTGTGTCATTGGATGAACATTTAGGTCATTTTCGTCCTCCCTAGGGTTATTTTTTTCCAATTAGGGTTTTCAACCAATATTGTGCATTGAATAAGTTCATTTGTGTCATTGGATGAACAATTAGGTCATTTTCGTCCTCCCTAGGCTTATTCCTGTCCAATTAGGGTTTTCAACCAATATTGTGCATTGAATAAGTTCATTTGTGTCATTGGATGAACAATTAGGTCATTTTCGTCCTCCCTAGGCTTATTCCTGTCCAATTAGGGTTTCTAACCAATCTTGTGCATCCAATTGGTGTGTTTGTGTCATTGGATGAACATTTAGGTCATTTACGACCTCCCTAGGCTTATTCTTGTCCAATTAGGGTTTCTAACCAATCGTGTGCATCCAATAGGTATGTTTGTTTCATTGGATTAACAATTAGGTCATTTTTGGTCTCCCTTGGCTTATTCTATTCCAATTAGGGTTTTTAACGAATCTTGTGCATCCAATAGGTGTGTTTGTGTCATTGGATGAACATTTAGGTCATTTTCGTCCTCCCTAGCCTTATTCTTGTCCAATTAGGGTTTCTGACCAATCTTGTGCCTCCAATAGGTGTGTTTGTGTCATTGGATGAACATTTAGGTCATTTTTATCCTCCCTAGGCTTATTCTTGTCCAATTTGGGTTTCTAACCAATCTTGTGCATCCAATAGGTGTGTTTGTGTCATTGGATGAACAATTAGGTCATTTTCGGTCTCCCTAGGCTTATTCTTGTCCAATTACGGTTTCTAACCAATCGTGTGTATCCAATAGGTGTGTTTGTGTCATTGGATGAACTATTAGGGCATTTTCGGTCACCCTAGGCTTATTCTTTTCCAATTAGGGTTTTTAACCAATCTTGTGCATCCAATAGGTGTGTTTGTGTCATTGGATGAACATTTAGGTCATTTTCATCATTCCTTGGCTTATTCTTGTCCAATTGGGGTGTCTAACCAATCTTGTGCATTCAATAGGTGTGTTTTTGTCATTTGATGAACATTTTTGTCATTTTCGTTCTCCCTAGGGTTATTTTTTTTCCAATTAGGATTTTCAACCAATCTTGTGCATTGAATAAGTTCATTTGTGTCATTGGATCAACAATTAGGTCATTTTCGTCCTCCCTAGGCTTATTCTTGTGCAATTAGGGTTTCTAACCAATCTTGTGCATCCAATTGCTGCGTTTGTGTCATTGGATGAACATTTAGGTCATTTACGACCTCCCTAGGCTTATTCTTGTCCAATTAGGGTTTCTAACCAATCGTGTGCATCCAATAGGTATGTTTGTGTCATTGGATGAACAATTAGGTCATTTTCGTCCTCCCTAGGCTTATTCTTGTCCAGTTAGTGTTTCTAACCAATCTTGTGCCTCCAATAGGTGTGTTTGTGTCATTGGATGAACATTTAGGTCATTTTCATCCTCCCTAGGCTTATTCTTGTCCAATTAGGGTTTCTAACCAATCGTGTGCATCCAATAGGTATGTTTGTGTCATTAGATGAACAATTAGGTCATTTTCGTCCTCCCTAGGCTTATTCTTGTCCAATTAGTGTTTCTAACAAATCTTGTGCCTCCAGTAGGTGTGTTTGTGTCATTGGATGAACATTTAGGTCATTTTCGTCCTCCCTAGGGTTATTTTTTTCCAATTAGGGTTTTCAACTAGTCTTGTGCATTGAATAAGTTCATTTGTGTCATTGGATCAACAATTAGGTCATTTTCGTCCTCCCTAGGGTTATACTTGTCCAATTAGGGTTTTCAACCAATCTTGTGCATCGAGTAAGTTCATTTGTGTCTTTGGATGAACAATTTGGTCAGTTTCGTCCTCCCTAGGCTTATTCTTGTCCAATTAGGGTTTCTAACTAATCTTGTGCATCCAATAGGTGTGTTTGTGTCATTGGATGAACTATTAGGGCATTTTCGGTCACCCTAGGCTTATTCTTTTCCAATTAGGGTTTTTAACCAATCTTGTGCATCCAATAGGTGTGTTTGTGTCATTGGATGAACATTTAGGTCATTTTCATCCTTCCTTGGCTTATTCTTGTCCAATTGGGGTGTCTAACCAATCTTGTGCATTCAATAGGTGTGTTTGTGTCATTTGATGAACATTTTTGTCATTTTCGTCCTCCCTAGGGTTATTTATTTTCCAATTAGGATTTTCAACCAATCTTGTGCATTGAATAAGTTCATTTGTGTCATTGGATCAACAATTAGGTCATTTTCGTCCTCCCTAGGCTTATTCTTGTCCAATTAGGGTTAGTAACCAATCTTGTGCCTCCAATAGGTGTGTTTGTGTCATTGGATGAACATTTAGGTCATTTTCATCCTCCCTAGGCTTATTCTTGTCCAATTAGGGTTTCGAACCAATCTTGTGCATCCAATAGGTGTGTTTGTGTCATTGGATGAACATTTAGGTCATTTTCGTCCTCCCTAGGGTTATTTTTTTCCAATTAGGGTTTTCAACCAATATTGTGCATTGAATAAGTTCATTTGTGTCATTGGATGAACAATTAGGTCATTTTCGTCCTCCCTAGGCTTATTCCTGTCCAATTAGGGTTTCTAACCAATCTTGTGCATCCAATTGGTGTGTTTGTGTCATTGGATGAACATTTAGGTCATTTACGACCTCCCTAGGCTTATTCTTGTCCAATTAGGGTTTCTAACCAATCGTGTGCATCCAATAGGTATGTTTGTTTCATTGGATTAACAATTAGGTCATTTTTGGTCTCCCTTGGCTTATTCTATTCCAATTAGGGTTTTTAACGAATCTTGTGCATCCAATAGGTGTGTTTGTGTCATTGGATGAACATTTAGGTCATTTTCGTCCTCCCTAGCCTTATTCTTGTCCAATTAGGGTTTCTGACCAATCTTGTGCCTCCAATAGGTGTGTTTGTGTCATTGGATGAACATTTAGGTCATTTTTATCCTCCCTAGGCTTATTCTTGTCCAATTTGGGTTTCTAACCAATCTTGTGCATCCAATAGGTGTGTTTGTGTCATTGGATGAACAATTAGGTCATTTTCGGTCTCCCTAGGCTTATTCTTGTCCAATTACGGTTTCTAACCAATCGTGTGCATCCAATAGGTGTGTTTGTGTCATTGGATGAACATTTAGGTCATTTTCCTCCTCCCTAGGCTTATTCTTTTCCAATTAGGGTTTTCATTTGTGTCTTTGGATGAACAATTAGGTCATTTTCATCCTCCCTAGGCTTATTCTTGTCCAATTAGGGTTTCTAACTAATCTTGTGCATCCAATAGGTGTCTTTGTGTCATTGGATGAACTATTAGGTTATTTTCGGTCTCCCTAGGCTTATTCTTTTCCAATTACGGTTTTTAACCAATCATGTGCATCCAATAGGTGTGTTTGTGTCATTGGATGAACATTTAGGTCATTTTCGTCATCCCTTGGCTTATTCTTGTCCAATTAGGGTTTCTAACCAATCTTGTGCATTCAATAGGTGTGTTTGTGTCATTGGATGAACATTTAGGTCATTTTCGACCTCCCTAGGCTTATTCTTGTCCAATTAGGGTTTCTAACCAATCTTGTGCATCCAATAGGTGTGTTTGTGTCATTGGATGAACATTTAGGTCATTTTCATCCTCCCTAGGCTTATTCTTGTCCAATTAGGGTTTCGAACCAATCTTGTGCATCCAATAGGTGTGTTTGTGTCATTGGATGAACATTTAGGTCATTTTCGTCCTCCCTAGGGTTATTTTTTTCCAATTAGGGTTTTCAACCAATATTGTGCATTGAATAAGTTCATTTGTGTCATTGGATCAACAATTAGGTCATTTTCGTCCTCCCTAGGCTTATTCCTGTCCAATTAGGGTTGCTAACCAATCTTGTGCATCCAATTGGTGTGTTTGGGTCATTGGATGAACATTTAGGTCATTTACGACCTCCCTAGGCTTATTCTTGTCCAATTAGGATTTCTAACCAATCGTGTGCATCCAATAGGTATGTTTGTTTCATTGGATTAACAATTAGGTCATTTTTGGTCTCCCTTGGCTTATTCTATTCCAATTAGGGTTTTTAACGAATCTTGTGCATCCAATAGGTGTGTTTGTGTCATTGGATGAATTAGGTCATTTTCGTCCCCCCTAGGCTTATACTTGTCCAATTAGGGTTTTCAACCAATCTTGTGCATCGAGTAAGTTCATTTGTGTCTTTGGATGAACAATTTGGTCAGTTTCGTCCTCCCTTGGCTTATTCTTGTCCAATTAGGGTTTCTAACTAATCTTGTGCATCCAATAGGTGTGTTTGTGTCATTGGATGAACTATTAGGGCATTTTCGGTCACCCTAGGCTTATTCTTTTCCAATTAGGATTTTTAACCAATCTTGTGCATCCAATAGGTGTGTTTGTGTCATTGGATGAACATTTAGGTCATTTTCATCATTCCTTGGCTTATTCTTGTCCAATTGGGGTGTCTAACCAATCTTGTGCATTCAATAGGTGTGTTTTTGTCATTTGATGAACATTTTTGTCATTTTCGTTCTCCCTAGGGTTATTTTTTTTCCAATTAGGATTTTCAACCAATCTTGTGCATTGAATAAGTTCATTTGTGTCATTGGATCAACAATTAGGTCATTTTCGTCCTCCCTAGGCTTATTCTTGTGCAATTAGGGTTTCTAACCAATCTTGTGCATCCAATTGCTGCGTTTGTGTCATTGGATGAACATTTAGGTCATTTACGACCTCCCTAGGCTTATTCTTGTCCAATTAGGGTTTCTAACCAATCGAATGCATCCAATAGGTATGTTTGTGTCATTGGATGAACAATTAGGTCATTTTCGTCCTCCTCAGGCTTATTCTTGTCCAGTTAGTGTTTCTAACAAATCTTGTGCCTCCAGTAGGTGTGTTTGTGTCATTGGATGAACATTTAGGTCATTTTCGTCCTCCCTAGGGTTATTTTTTTCCAATTAGGGTTTTCAACCAATATTGTGCATTGAATAAGTTCATTTGTGTCATTGGATGAACAATTAGGTCATTTTCGTCCTCCCTAGGCTTATTCCTGTCCAATTAGGGTTTCTAACCAATCTTGTGCATCCAATTGGTGTGTTTGTGTCATTGGATGAACATTTAGGTCATTTACGACCTCCCTAGGCTTATTCTTGTCCAATTAGGGTTTCTAACCAATCGTGTGCATCCAATAGGTATGTTTGTTTCATTGGATTAACAATTAGGTCATTTTTGGTCTCCCTTGGCTTATTCTATTCCAATTAGGGTTTTTAACGAATCTTGTGCATCCAATAGGTGTGTTTGTGTCATTGGATGAACATTTAGGTCATTTTCGTCCTCCCTAGCCTTATTCTTGTCCAATTAGGGTTTCTGACCAATCTTGTGCCTCCAATAGGTGTGTTTGTGTCATTGGATGAACATTTAGGTCATTTTTATCCTCCCTAGGCTTATTCTTGTCCAATTTGGGTTTCTAACCAATCTTGTGCATCCAATAGGTGTGTTTGTGTCATTGGATGAACAATTAGGTCATTTTCGGTCTCCCTAGGCTTATTCTTGTCCAATTACGGTTTCTAACCAATCGTGTGCATCCAATAGGTGTGTTTGTGTCATTGGATGAACATTTAGGTCATTTTCCTCCTCCCTAGGCTTATTCTTTTCCAATTAGGGTTTTCATTTGTGTCTTTGGATGAACAATTAGGTCATTTTCATCCTCCCTAGGCTTATTCTTGTCCAATTAGGGTTTCTAACTAATCTTGTGCATCCAATAGGTGTCTTTGTGTCATTGGATGAACTATTAGGTTATTTTCGGTCTCCCTAGGCTTATTCTTTTCCAATTACGGTTTTTAACCAATCATGTGCATCCAATAGGTGTGTTTGTGTCATTGGATGAACATTTAGGTCATTTTCGTCATCCCTTGGCTTATTCTTGTCCAATTAGGGTTTCTAACCAATCTTGTGCATTCAATAGGTGTGTTTGTGTCATTGGATGAACATTTAGGTCATTTTCGACCTCCCTAGGCTTATTCTTGTCCAATTAGGGTTTCTAACCAATCTTGTGCATCCAATAGGTGTGTTTGTGTCATTGGATGAACATTTAGGTCATTTTCATCCTCCCTAGGCTTATTCTTGTCCAATTAGGGTTTCGAACCAATCTTGTGCATCCAATAGGTGTGTTTGTGTCATTGGATGAACATTTAGGTCATTTTCGTCCTCCCTAGGGTTATTTTTTTCCAATTAGGGTTTTCAACCAATATTGTGCATTGAATAAGTTCATTTGTGTCATTGGATCAACAATTAGGTCATTTTCGTCCTCCCTAGGCTTATTCCTGTCCAATTAGGGTTGCTAACCAATCTTGTGCATCCAATTGGTGTGTTTGGGTCATTGGATGAACATTTAGGTCATTTACGACCTCCCTAGGCTTATTCTTGTCCAATTAGGATTTCTAACCAATCGTGTGCATCCAATAGGTATGTTTGTTTCATTGGATTAACAATTAGGTCATTTTTGGTCTCCCTTGGCTTATTCTATTCCAATTAGGGTTTTTAACGAATCTTGTGCATCCAATAGGTGTGTTTGTGTCATTGGATGAATTAGGTCATTTTCGTCCCCCCTAGGCTTATACTTGTCCAATTAGGGTTTTCAACCAATCTTGTGCATCGAGTAAGTTCATTTGTGTCTTTGGATGAACAATTTGGTCAGTTTCGTCCTCCCTTGGCTTATTCTTGTCCAATTAGGGTTTCTAACTAATCTTGTGCATCCAATAGGTGTGTTTGTGTCATTGGATGAACTATTAGGGCATTTTCGGTCACCCTAGGCTTATTCTTTTCCAATTAGGATTTTTAACCAATCTTGTGCATCCAATAGGTGTGTTTGTGTCATTGGATGAACATTTAGGTCATTTTCATCATTCCTTGGCTTATTCTTGTCCAATTGGGGTGTCTAACCAATCTTGTGCATTCAATAGGTGTGTTTGTGTCATTTGATGAACATTTTTGTCATTTTCGTCCTCCCTAGGGTTATTTATTTTCCAATTAGGATTTTCAACCAATCTTGTGCATTGAATAAGTTCATTTGTGTCATTGGATCAACAATTAGGTCATTTTCGTCCTCCCTAGGCTTATTCTTGTCCAATTAGGGTTACTAACCAATCTTGTGCCTCCAATAGGTGTGTTTGTGTCATTGGATGAACATTTAGGTCATTTTCATCCTCCCTAGGCTTATTCTTGTCCAATTAGGGTTTCTAACCAATCTTGTGCATCCAATAGGTGTGTTTGTGTCATTGGATGAACATTTAGGTCATTTTCGTCCTCCCTAGGGTTATTTTTTTCCAATTAGGGTTTTCAACCAATATTGTGCATTGAATAAGTTCATTTGTGTCATTGGATGAACAATTAGGTCATTTTCGTCCTCCCTAGGCTTATTCCTGTCCAATTAGGGTTTCTAACCAATCTTGTGCAACCAATTGGTGTGTTTGTGTCATTGGATGAACATTTAGCTCATTTACGACCTCCCTAGGCTTATTCTTGTCCAATTAGGGTTTCTAACCAATCGTGTGCATCCAATAGGTATGTTTGTTTCATTGGATTAACAATTAGGTCATTTTTGGTCTCCCTTGGCTTATTCTATTCCAATTAGGGTTTTTAACGAATCTTGTGCATCCAATAGGTGTGTTTGTGTCATTGGATGAACATTTAGGTCATTTTCGTCCTCCCTAGCCTTATTCTTGTCCAATTAGGGTTTCTGACCAATCTTGTGCCTCCAATAGGTGTGTTTGTGTCATTGGATGAACATTTAGGTCATTTTTATCCTCCCTAGGCTTATTCTTGTCCAATTTGGGTTTCTAACCCATCTTGTGCATCCAATAGGTGTGTTTGTGTCATTGGATGAACAATTAGGTCATTTTCGGTCTCCCTAGGCTTATTCTTGTCCAATTACGGTTTCTAACCAATCGTGTGCATCCAATAGGTATGTTTGTTTCATTGGATTAACAATTAGGTCATTTTTGGTCTCCCTTGGCTTATTCTATTCCAATTAGGGTTTTTAACGAATCTTGTGCATCCAATAGGTGTGTTTGTGTCATTGGATGAACATTTAGGTCATTTTCGTCCTCCCTAGCCTTATTCTTGTCCAATTAGGGTTTCTGACCAATCTTGTGCCTCCAATAGGTGTGTTTGTGTCATTGGATGAACATTTAGGTCATTTTTATCCTCCCTAGGCTTATTCTTGTCCAATTTGGGTTTCTAACCAATCTTGTGCATCCAATAGGTGTGTTTGTGTCATTGGATGAACAATTAGGTCATTTTCGGTCTCCCTAGGCTTATTCTTGTCCAATTACGGTTTCTAACCAATCGTGTGTATCCAATAGGTGTGTTTGTGTCATTGGATGAACATTTAGGTCATTTTCCTCCTCCCTAGGCTTATTCTTTTCCAATTAAGGTTTTCATTTGTGTCTATGGATGAACAATTAGGTCATTTTCATCCTCCCTAGGCTTATTCTTGTCCAATTAGGGTTTCTAATTAATCTTGTGCATCCAATAGGTGTCTTTGTGTCATTGGATGAACTATTAGGTTATTTTCGGTCTCCCTAGGCTTATTCTTTTCCAATTACGGTTTTTAACCAATCATGTGCATCCAATAGGTGTGTTTGTGTCATTGGATGAACATTTAGGTCATTTTCGTCATCCCTTGGCTTATTCTTGTCCAATTAGGATTTCTAACCAATTTTGTGCATTCAATAGGTGTGTTTTTGTCATTTGATGAACATTTTTGTCATTTTCGTTCTCCCTAGGGTTATTTTTTTTCCAATTAGGATTTTCAACCAATCTTGTGCATTGAATAAGTTCATTTGTGTCATTGGATCAACAATTAGGTCATTTTCGTCCTCCCTAGGCTTATTCTTGTGCAATTAGGGTTTCTAACCAATCTTGTGCATCCAATTGCTGCGTTTGTGTCATTGGATGAACATTTAGGTCATTTACGACCTCCCTAGGCTTATTCTTGTCCAATTAGGGTTTCTAACCAATCGTGTGCATCCAATAGGTATGTTTGTGTCATTGGATGAACAATTAGGTCATTTTCGTCCTCCCTAGGCTTATTCTTGTCCAGTTAGTGTTTCTAACCAATCTTGTGCCTCCAATAGGTGTGTTTGTGTCATTGGATGAACATTTAGGTCATTTTCATCCTCCCTAGGCTTATTCTTGTCCAATTAGGGTTTCTAACCAATCGTGTGCATCCAATAGGTATGTTTGTGTCATTAGATGAACAATTAGGTCATTTTCGTCCTCCCTAGGCTTATTCTTGTCCAATTAGTGTTTCTAACAAATCTTGTGCCTCCAGTAGGTGTGTTTGTGTCATTGGATGAACATTTAGGTCATTTTCGTCCTCCCTAGGGTTATTTTTTTCCAATTAGGGTTTTCAACTAGTCTTGTGCATTGAATAAGTTCATTTGTGTCATTGGATCAACAATTAGGTCATTTTCGTCCTCCCTAGGGTTATACTTGTCCAATTAGGGTTTTCAACCAATCTTGTGCATCGAGTAAGTTCATTTGTGTCTTTGGATGAACAATTTGGTCAGTTTCGTCCTCCCTAGGCTTATTCTTGTCCAATTAGGGTTTCTAACTAATCTTGTGCATCCAATAGGTGTGTTTGTGTCATTGGATGAACTATTAGGGCATTTTCGGTCACCCTAGGCTTATTCTTTTCCAATTAGGGTTTTTAACCAATCTTGTGCATCCAATAGGTGTGTTTGTGTCATTGGATGAACATTTAGGTCATTTTCATCCTTCCTTGGCTTATTCTTGTCCAATTGGGGTGTCTAACCAATCTTGTGCATTCAATAGGTGTGTTTGTGTCATTTGATGAACATTTTTGTCATTTTCGTCCTCCCTAGGGTTATTTATTTTCCAATTAGGATTTTCAACCAATCTTGTGCATTGAATAAGTTCATTTGTGTCATTGGATCAACAATTAGGTCATTTTCGTCCTCCCTAGGCTTATTCTTGTCCAATTAGGGTTAGTAACCAATCTTGTGCCTCCAATAGGTGTGTTTGTGTCATTGGATGAACATTTAGGTCATTTTCATCCTCCCTAGGCTTATTCTTGTCCAATTAGGGTTTCGAACCAATCTTGTGCATCCAATAGGTGTGTTTGTGTCATTGGATGAACATTTAGGTCATTTTCGTCCTCCCTAGGGTTATTTTTTTCCAATTAGGGTTTTCAACCAATATTGTGCATTGAATAAGTTCATTTGTGTCATTGGATGAACAATTAGGTCATTTTCGTCCTCCCTAGGCTTATTCCTGTCCAATTAGGGTTTCTAACCAATCTTGTGCATCCAATTGGTGTGTTTGTGTCATTGGATGAACATTTAGGTCATTTACGACCTCCCTAGGCTTATTCTTGTCCAATTAGGGTTTCTAACCAATCGTGTGCATCCAATAGGTATGTTTGTTTCATTGGATTAACAATTAGGTCATTTTTGGTCTCCCTTGGCTTATTCTATTCCAATTAGGGTTTTTAACGAATCTTGTGCATCCAATAGGTGTGTTTGTGTCATTGGATGAACATTTAGGTCATTTTCGTCCTCCCTAGCCTTATTCTTGTCCAATTAGGGTTTCTGACCAATCTTGTGCCTCCAATAGGTGTGTTTGTGTCATTGGATGAACATTTAGGTCATTTTTATCCTCCCTAGGCTTATTCTTGTCCAATTTGGGTTTCTAACCAATCTTGTGCATCCAATAGGTGTGTTTGTGTCATTGGATGAACAATTAGGTCATTTTCGGTCTCCCTAGGCTTATTCTTGTCCAATTACGGTTTCTAACCAATCGTGTGCATCCAATAGGTGTGTTTGTGTCATTGGATGAACATTTAGGTCATTTTCCTCCTCCCTAGGCTTATTCTTTTCCAATTAGGGTTTTCATTTGTGTCTTTGGATGAACAATTAGGTCATTTTCATCCTCCCTAGGCTTATTCTTGTCCAATTAGGGTTTCTAACTAATCTTGTGCATCCAATAGGTGTCTTTGTGTCATTGGATGAACTATTAGGTTATTTTCGGTCTCCCTAGGCTTATTCTTTTCCAATTACGGTTTTTAACCAATCATGTGCATCCAATAGGTGTGTTTGTGTCATTGGATGAACATTTAGGTCATTTTCGTCATCCCTTGGCTTATTCTTGTCCAATTAGGGTTTCTAACCAATCTTGTGCATTCAATAGGTGTGTTTGTGTCATTGGATGAACATTTTGGTCATTTTCGACCTCCCTAGGCTTATTCTTGTCCAATTAGGGTTTCTAACCAATCTTGTGCATCCAATAGGTGTGTTTGTGTCATTGGATGAACATTTAGGTCATTTTCATCCTCCCTAGGCTTATTCTTGTCCAATTAGGGTTTCTAACCAATCTTGTGCATCCAATAGGTGTGTTTGTTTCATTGGATGAACATTTAGGTCATTTTCGTCCTTCCTTGGCTTATTCTTGTCCAATTAGGGTTTTCAACCAATCGTGTGCATCAAATAAGTTCATTTGTGTCTTTGGATGAACAATTAGGTCATATTCGTCTTCCCTAGGCTTATTCTTGTCCAATTAGGGTTTCTAACCAATCTTGTGCATTTAATAAGTTCATTTGTGTAATTGGATGAACAATTAGGTCATTTTCGGTCTCCATAGGCTTATTCTTTTCCAATTAGGGTTTCTAACCAATCTTGTGCATCCAATAGGTGTGTTTGTTTCATTGGATGAACATTTAGGTCATTTTCGTCCTCCCTAGGCTTATTCTTGTCCAATTAGGGTTTCTAACCAATCTTGTGCATCCAATAGGTGTGTTTGTGTCATTGGATGAACATTTAGGTCATTTTCGTCCTCTCAAGGCTGATTCTTGTCCAATTAGGGTTTCTAACCAATCTTGTGCATCCAATAGGTGTGTTTGTGTCATTGGATGAACATTTAGGTCATTTTCGTCCTCCCTAGGCTTATTCTTGTCCAATTAGGGTTTCTAACCAATCGTGTGCATCCAATAGGTATGTTTGTGTCATTGGATTAACAATTTGGTCAGTTTCGTCCTCCCTAGGCTTATTCTTGTCCAATTAGGGTTTCTAACTAATCTTGTGCATCCAATAGGTGTGTTTGTGTCATTGGATGAACTATTAGGGCATTTTCGGTCACCGTAGGCTTATTCTTTTCCAATTAGGGTTTTTAACCAATCTTGTGCATCCAATAGGTGTGTTTGTGTCATTGGATGAACATTTAGGTCATTTTCATCATTCCTTGGCTTATTCTTGTCCAATTGGGGTGTCTAACCAATCTTGTGCATTCAATAGGTGTGTTTGTGTCATTTGATGAACATTTTTGTCATTTTCGTCCTCCCTAGGGTTATTGATTTTCCAATTAGGATTTTCAACCAATCTTGTGCATTGAATAAGTTCATTTGTGTCATTGGATCAACAATTAGGTCATTTTCGTCCTCCCTAGGCTTATTCTTGTCCAATTAGGGTTTCTAACCAATCTTGTGCATCCAATTGCTGTGTTTGTGTCATTGAATGAACATTTAGGTCATTTACGACCTCCCTAGGCTTATTCTTGTCCAATTAGGGTTTCTAACCAATCGTGTGCGTCCAATAGGTATGTTTGTGTCATTGGATGAACAATTAGGTCATTTTCGTCCTCCCTAGGCTTATTCTTGTCCAGTTAGTGTTTCTAACCAATCTTGTGCCTCCAATAGGTGTGTTTGTGTCATTGGATGAACATTTAGGTCATTTTCATCCTCCCTAGGCTTATTCTTGTCCAATTAGGGTTTCTAACCAATCGTGTGCATCCAATAGGTATGTTTGTGTCATTGGATGAACAATTAGGTCATTTTCGTCCTCCCTAGGCTTATTCTTGTCCAATTAGTGTTTCTAACAAATCTTGTGCCTCCAGTAGGTGTGTTTGTGTCATTGGATGAACATTTAGGTCATTTTCGTCCTCCCTAGGGTTATTTTTTTCCAATTAGGGTTTTCAAC
>JBBPBS010000742.1:280567-296660 GCA_037974835.1 Cicer judaicum
GAACATTTAGGTCATTTTCTTCCTCCCTAGGGTTATTTTTTTCCAATTAGGGTTTTCAACCAATCTTGTGCATTGAGTAAGTTCATTTGTGTCATTGGTTGAACTATTAGGTCATTTTCGTCCTCCCTAGGCTTATTCTTGTCCAATTAGGGTTTGTAACCAATCTTGTGCATCCAATTGGTGTGTTCGTGTCATTGGATGAACATTTAGGTCATTTACGACCTCCCTAGGCTTATTCTTGTCCAATTAGGGTTTCTAACCAATCGTGTGCATCCAATAGGTAAGTTTGTGTCAATGGTTGAACAATTAGGTCATTTTCGTCCTCCCTAGGCTTATTCTTGTCCAATTAGGGTTTCTAACCAATCGTGTGCATCCAATAGGTATGTTTGTGTCATTAGATGAACAATTAGGTCATTTTCGTCCTCCCTAGGCTTATTCTTGTCCAATTAGTGTTTCTAACAAATCTTGTGCCTCCAGTAGGTGTGTTTGTGTCATTGGATGAACATTTAGGTCATTTTCGTCCTCCCTAGGGTTATTTTTTTCCAATTAGGGTTTTCAACTAGTCTTGTGCATTGAATAAGTTCATTTGTGTCATTGGATCAACAATTAGGTCATTTTCGTCCTCCCTAGGGTTATACTTGTCCAATTAGGGTTTTCAACCAATCTTGTGCATCGAGTAAGTTCATTTGTGTCTTTGGATGAACAATTTGGTCAGTTTCGTCCTCCCTAGGCTTATTCTTGTCCAATTAGGGTTTCTAACTAATCTTGTGCATCCAATAGGTGTGTTTGTGTCATTGGATGAACTATTAGGGCATTTTCGGTCACCCTAGGCTTATTCTTGTCCAATTAGGGTTTCTAACCAATCTTGTGCATCCAAAAGGTGTGTTTGTGTCATTGGATGAACATTTAGGTCATTTTCATCCTCCCTAGGCTTATTCTTGTCCAATTAGGGTTTCTAACCAATCGTGTGCATCCAATAGGTATGTTTGTGTCATTGGATGAACAATTAGGTCATTTTCGTCCTCCCTAGGCTTATTCTTGTCCAGTTAGTGTTTCTAACCAATCTTGTGCCTCCAATAGGTGTGTTTGTGTCATTGGATGAACATTTAGGTCATTTTCATCCTCCCTAGGCTTATTCTTGTCCAATTAGGGTTTCTAACCAATCGTGTGCATCCAATAGGTATGTTTGTGTCATTGGATGAACAATTAGGACATTTTCGTCCTCCCTAGGCTTATTCTTGTCCAATTAGTGTTTCTAACCAATCTTGTGCCTCCAATAGGTGTGTTTGTGTCATTGGACGAACATTTAGGTCATTTTCATCATCCTTAGCCTTATTCTTGTCCAATTAGGGTTTCTAACCAATCTTGTGCATCCAATAGGTGTGTTTGTGTCATTGGATGAATTAGGTCATTTTCGTCCCCCCTAGGCTTATACTTGTCCAATTAGGGTTTTCAACCAATCTTGTGCATCGAGTAAGTTCATTTGTGTCTTTGGATGAACAATTTGGTCAGTTTCGTCCTCCCTAGGCTTATTCTTGTCCAATTAGGGTTTCTAACTAATCTTGTGCATCCAATAGGTGTGTTTGTGTCATTGGATGAACTATTAGGGCATTTTCGGTCACCCTAGGCTTATTCTTTTCCAATTAGGGTTTTTAACCAATCTTGTGCATCCAATAGGTGTGTTTGTGTCATTGGATGAACATTTAGGTCATTTTCATCATTCCTTGGCTTATTCTTGTCCAATTTGGGTGTGTAACCAATCTTGTGCATTCAATAGGTGTGTTTGTGTCATTTGATGAACATTTTTGTCATTTTCGTCCTCCCTAGGGTTATTTTTTTTCCAATTAGGATTTTCAACCAATCTTGTGCATTGAATAAGTTCATTTGTGTTATTGGATCAACAATTAGGTCATTTTCGTCCTCCCTAGGCTTATTCTTGTGCAATTAGGGTTTCTAACCAATCTTGTGCATCCAATTGCTGTGTTTGTGTCATTGGATGAACATTTAGGTCATTTACGACCTCCCTTGGCTTATTCTTGTCCAATTAGGGTTTCTAACCAATCGTGTGCATCCAATAGGTATGTTTGTGTCATTGGATGAACAATAAGGTCATTTTCGTCCTCCCTATGCTTATTCTTGTCCAATTAGGGTTTCTAACCAATCTTGTGCATTCAATAGGTGTGTTTGTGTCATTGGATGAACATTTTGGTCATTTTCGACCTCCCTAGGCTTATTCTTGTCCAATTAGGGTTTCTAACCAATCTTGTGCATCCAATAGGTGTGTTTGTGTCATTGGATGAACAATTAGGTCATTTTCGGTCTCCCTAGGCTTATTCTTGTCCAATTACGGTTTCTAACCAATCGTGTGCATCCAATAGGTGTGTTTGTGTCATTGGATGAACATTTAGGTCATTTTCCTCCTCCCTAGGCTTATTCTTTTCCAATTAGGGTTTTCATTTGTGTCTTTGGATGAACAATTAGGTCATTTTCATCCTCCCTAGGCTTATTCTTGTCCAATTAGGGTTTCTAACTAATCTTGTGCATCCAATAGGTGTCTTTGTGTCATTGGATGAACTATTAGGTTATTTTCGGTCTCCCTAGGCTTATTCTTTTCCAATTACGGTTTTTAACCAATCATGTGCATCCAATAGGTGTGTTTGTGTCATTGGATGAACATTTAGGTCATTTTCGTCATCCCTTGGCTTATTCTTGTCCAATTAGGATTTCTAACCAATCTTGTGCATTCAATAGGTGTGTTTGTGTCATTGGATGAACATTTAGGTCATTTTCATCCTCCCTAGGGTTATTTTTTTCCAATTAGGGTTTTCAACCAATATTGTGCATTGAATAAGTTCATTTGTGTCATTGGATCAACAATTAGGTCATTTTCGTCCTCCCTAGGCTTATTCCTGTCCAATTAGGGTTTCTAACCAATCTTGTGCATCCAATTGGTGTGTTTGTGTCATTGGATGAACATTTAGGTCATTTACGACCTCCCTAGGCTTATTCTTGTCCCATTAGGGTTTCTAACCAATCGTGTGCATCCAATAGATATGTTTGTGTCATTGGATGAACAATTAGGTCATTTTCGTCCTCCCTAGGCTTATTCTTGTCAAATTAGGGTTTCTAACCAATCTTGTGCCTCCAATAGGTGTGTTTGTGTCATTGGATGAACATTTAGTTTATTGTCATCCTCCCTAGGCTTATTCTTGTCCAATTAGGGTTTCTAACCAATCTTGTGCATCAAATAGGTGTGTTTGTGTCGTTGGATGAACAATTGGGTCATTTTCGTTCTCCCTAGGCTTATTCTTGTCCAATTAAGGTTTCTAACCAATCGTGTGCATTCCATAGGTGTGTTTGTGTCATTGGATGAACATTTAGGTCATTTTCCTCCTCCGTAGGCTTATTCTTTTCCAATTAGGGTTTTCAACCAATCTTGTGCATCGAATAAGTTCATTTGTGTCTTTGGATGAACAATTAGGTCATTTTCGTCCTCCCTAGGCTTATTCTTGTCCAATTAGGGTTTCTAACCAATCTTGCGCATCCAATTGGTGTGTTTGTGTCATTGGATGAACATTTAGGTCATTTACGATCTCCCTAGGCTTATTCTTGTCCAATTAGGGTTTCTAACCAATCGTGTGCATCCAATAGGTATGTTTGTGTCATTGGATGAACAATTAGGTCATTTTCGTCCTCCCTAGGCTTATTCTTGTCCAATTAGGGTTTCTAACCAATCGTGTGCATCCAATAGGTGTGTTTGTGTCATTGGATGAACATTTAGGTCATTTTCGTCCTCCCTAGGCTTATTCTTGTCCAATTAGGGTTTTCAACCAATCTTATGCGTCGAGTAAGTTCATTTGTGTCTTTGGATGAACAATTTGGTCATTTTCGTCCTCCCTAGGCTTATTCTTGTCCAATTAGGGCTTCTAACTAATCTTGTGCGTCCAATAGGTGTGTTTGTGTCATTGGATGAACAATTAGGTCATTTTCGGTCTCCCTAGGCTAATTCTTGTCCAATTAGGGTTTTTAACGAATCTTGTGCATCCAATAGGTGTGTTTGTGTCATTGGATGAACATTTAGGTCATTTTCGTCCTCCCTAGGCTTATTCTTGTCCAATTAGGGTTTTCAACCAATCTTATGTATCGAGTAAGTTCACTTGTGTCTTTGGATGAACAATTTGGTCATTTTCGTCCTCCCTACGCTTATTCTTGTCCAATTAGGGTTTTAACCAATCTTGTGCATCCAATAGGTGTGTTTGTGTCATTGGATGAACATTTAGGTCATTTTCATCATTCCTTTTGTTATTCTTGTCCAATTAGGGTTTCTAAACAATCTTGTGCATTCAATAGGTTTGTTTGTGTCATTGGATGAACATTTTGGTCATTTTCGACCTCCCTAGGCTTATTCTTGTCCAATTAGGGTTTCTAACCAACCTTGTGCATCCAATAGGTGTGTTTGTGTCATTGGACGAACATTTAGGTCATTTTCTTCCTCCCTAGGGTTATTTTTTTCCAATTAGGGTTTTCAACCAATCTTGTGCATTGAGTAAGTTCATTTGTGTCATTGGTTGAACTATTAGGTCATTTTCGTCCTCCCTAGGCTTATTCTTGTCCAATTAGGGTTTGTAACCAATCTTGTGCATCCAATTGGTGTGTTCGTGTCATTGGATGAACATTTAGGTCATTTACGACCTCCCTAGGCTTATTCTTGTCCAATTAGGGTTTCTAACCAATCGTGTGCATCCAATAGGTAAGTTTGTGTCAATGGTTGAACAATTAGGTCATTTTCGTCCTCCCTAGGCTTATTCTTGTCCAATTAGGATTTCTAACCAATCGTGTGCATCCAATAGGTATGTTTGTGTCATTAGATGAACAATTAGGTCATTTTCGTCCTCCCTAGGGTTATTCTTGTCCAATTAGTGTTTCTAACAAATCTTGTGCGTCCAATAGGTGTGTTTGTGTCATTGGATGAACAATTAGGTCATTTTCGGTCTCCCTTGGCTAATTCTTGTCCAATTAGGGTTTTTAACGAATCTTGTGCATCCAATAGGTGTGTTTGTGTCATTGGATGAACATTTAGGTCATTTTCGTCCTCCCTAGGCTTATTCTTGTCCAATTAGGGTTTTCAACCAATCTTATGTATCGAGTAAAATCATTTGTGTCTTTGGATGAACAATTTGGTCATTTTCGTCCTCCCTACGCTTATTCTTGTCCAATTAGGGTTTTAACCAATCTTGTGCATCCAATAGGTGTGTTTGTGTCATTGGATGAACATTTAGGTCATTTTCATCATTCCTTTTGTTATTCTTGTCCAATTAGGGTTTCTAAACAATCTTGTTCATTCAATAGGTGTGTTTGTGTCATTGGATGAACATTTTGGTCATTTTCGACCTCCCTAGGCTTATTCTTGTCCAATTAGGGTTTCTAACCAACCTTGTGCATCCAATAGGTGTGTTTGTGTCATTGGATGAACATTTAGGTCATTTTCTTCCTCCCAGGGTTATTTTTTTCCAATTAGGGTTTTCAACCAATCTTGTGCATTGAGTAAGTTCATTTGTGTCATTGGTTGAACTATTAGGTCATTTTCGTCCTCCCTATGCTTATTCTTGTCCAATTAGAGTTTGTAACCAATCTTGTGCATCCAATTGGTGTGTTCGTGTCATTGGATGAACATTTAGGTCATTTACGACCTCCCTAGGCTTATTCTTGTCCAATTAGCGTTTCTAACCAATCGTGTGCATCCAATAGGTAAGTTTGTGTCAATGGTTGAACAATTAGGTCATTTTCGTCCTCCCTAGGCTTATTCTTGTCCAATTAGGGTTTCTAACCAATCGTGTGCATCCAATAGGTATGTTTGTGTCATTAGATGAACAATTAGGTCATTTTCGTCCTCCCTAGGCTTATTCTTGTCCAATTAGTGTTTCTAACAAATCTTGTGCCTCCAGTAGGTGTGTTTGTGTCATTGGATGAACATTTAGGTCATTTTCGTCCTCCCTAGGGTTATTTTTTTCCAATTAGGGTTTTCAACTAGTCTTGTGCATTGAATAAGTTCATTTGTGTCATTGGATCAACAATTAGGTCATTTTCGTCCTCCCTAGGGTTATACTTGTCCAATTAGGGTTTTCAACCAATCTTGTGCATCGAGTAAGTTCATTTGTGGCTTTAGATGAACAATTTGGTCAGTTTCGTCCTCCCTAAGCTTATTCTTGTCCAATTAGGGTTTCTAACTAATCTTGTGCATCCAATAGGTGTGTTTGTGTCATTGGATGAACTATTAGGGTATTTTCGGTCACCCTAGGCTTATTCTTGTCCAATTAGGGTTTCTAACCAATCTTGTGCATCCAAAAGGTGTGTTTGTGTCATTGGATGAATATTTAGGTCATTTTCGTCCTCCCTAGGGTTATTTTTTTCCAATTAGGGTTTTCAACCAGTCTTTTGCATTGAATAAGTTCATTTGTGTCATTGGATGAACATTTAGGTCATTTTCATCATCCTTAGGCTTATTCTTGTCCAATTAGGGTTTCTAACCAATCTTGTGCATCCAATAGGTATGTTTGTGTCATTGGATGTACAATTAGGTCATTTTCGTCCTCCCTAGACTTATTCTTGTCCAATTAGGGTTTCTAACCAATCTTGTGCATCCAATAGGTGTGTTTGTGTCATTGGATGAACAATTAGGTTATTTTCGGTCTCCCTAGGCTAATTCTTGTCCAATTAGAATTTTTAACGAATCTGATGCATCCAATAGGTGTGTTTGGGCCATTGGATGAACAATTAGGTTATTTTCGTCCTCCCTAGGCTTATTCTTGTCCAATTAGGGTTACTAACCAATCTTGTGCCTCCAATAGGTGTGTTTGTGTCATTGGATGAACATTTAGGTCATTTTCATCCTCCCTAGGCTTATTCTTGTCCAATTAGGGTTTCGAACCAATCTTGTGCATCCAATAGGTGTGTTTGTGTCATTGGATGAACATTTAGGTCATTTTCGTCCTCCCTAGGGTTATTTTTTTCCAATTAGGGTTTTCAACCAATATTGTGGATTGAATAAGTTCATTTGTGTCATTGGATGAACAATTAGGTCATTTTCGTCCTCCCTAGGCTTATTCCTGTCCAATTAGGGTTTCTAACCAATCTTGTGCATCCAATTGGTGTGTTTGTGTCATTGGATGAACATTTAGGTCATTTACGACCTCCCTAGGCTTATTCTTGTCCAATTAGGGTTTCTAACCAATCGTGTGCATCCAATAGGTATGTTTGTTTCATTGGATTAACAATTAGGTCATTTTTGGTCTCCCTTGGCTTATTCTATTCCAATTAGGGTTTTTAACGAATCTTGTGCATCCAATAGGTGTGTTTGTGTCATTGGATGAACATTTAGGTCATTTTCGTCCTCCCTAGCCTTATTCTTGTCCAATTAGGGTTTCTGACCAATCTTGTGCCTCCAATAGGTGTGTTTGTGTCATTGGATGAACATTTAGGTCATTTTTATCCTCCCTAGGCTTATTCTTGTCCAATTTGGGTTTCTAACCAATCTTGTGCATCCAATAGGTGTGTTTGTGTCATTGGATGAACAATTAGGTCATTTTCGGTCTCCCTAGGCTTATTCTTGTCCAATTACGGTTTCTAACCAATCGTGTGCATCCAATAGGTGTGTTTGTGTCATTGGATGAACATTTAGGTCATTTTCCTCCTCCCTAGGCTTATTCTTTTCCAATTAGGGTTCTCATTTGTGTCTTTGGATGAACAATTAGGTCATTTTCATCCTCCCTAGGCTTATTCTTGTCCAATTAGGGTTTCTAACTAATCTTGTGCATCCAATAGGTGTCTTTGTGTCATTGGATGAACTATTAGGTTATTTTCGGTCTCCCTAGGCTTATTCTTTTCCAATTACGGTTTTTAACCAATCCTGTGCATCCAATAGGTGTGTTTGTGTCATTGGATGAACATTTAGGTCATTTTCGTCATCCCTTGGCTTATTCTTGTCCAATTAGGGTTTCTAACCAATCTTGTGCATTCAATAGGTGTGTTTGTGTCATTGGATGAACATTTAGGTCATTTTCGACCTCCCTAGGCTTATTCTTGTCCAATTAGGGTTTCTAACCAATCTTGTGCATCCAATAGGTGTGTTTGTGTCATTGGATGAACATTTAGGTCATTTTCATCCTCCCTAGGCTTATTCTTGTCCAATTAGGGTTTCGAACCAATCTTGTGCATCCAATAGGTGTGTTTGTGTCATTGGATGAACATTTAGGTCATTTTCGTCCTCCCTAGGGTTATTTTTTTCCAATTAGGGTTTTCAACCAATATTGTGGATTGAATAAGTTCATTTGTGTCATTGGATGAACAATTAGGTCATTTTCGTCCTCCCTAGGCTTATTCCTGTCCAATTAGGGTTTCTAACCAATCGTGTGCATCCAATATGTATGTTTGTTTCATTGGATTAACAATTAGGTCATTTTTTGGTCTCCCTTGGCTTATTCTATTCCAATTAGGGTTTTTAACGAATCTTGTGCATCCAATAGGTGTGTTTGTGTCATTGGATGAACATTTAGGTCATTTTCGTCCTCCCTAGCCTTATTCTTGTCCAATTAGGGTTTCTGACCAATCTTGTGCCTCCAATAGGTGTGTTTGTGTCATTGGATGAACATTTAGGTCATTTTTATCCTCCCTAGGCTTATTCTTGTCCAATTTGGGTTTCTAACCAATCTTGTGCATCCAATAGGTGTGTTTGTGTCATTGGATGAACAATTAGGTCATTTTCGGTCTCCCTAGGCTTATTCTTGTCCAATTACGGTTTCTAACCAATCGTGTGCATCCAATAGGTGTGTTTCTGTCATTGGATGAACATTTAGGTCATTTTCCTCCTCCCTAGGCTTATTCTTTTCCAATTAGGGTTTTCATTTGTGTCTTTGGATGAACAATTAGGTCATTTTCATCCTCCCTAGGCTTATTCTTGTCCAATTAGGGTTTCTAACTAATCTTGTGCATCCAATAGGTGTCTTTGTGTCATTGGATGAACTATTAGGTTATTTTCGGTCTCCCTAGGCTTATTCTTTTCCAATTACGGTTTTTAACCAATCATGTGCATCCAATAGGTGTGTTTGTGTCATTGGATGAACATTTAGGTCATTTTCGTCATCCCTTGGCTTATTCTTGTCCAATTAGGGTTTCTAACCAATCTTGTGCATTCAATAGGTGTGTTTGTGTCATTGGATGAACATTTTGGTCATTTTCGACCTCCCTAGGCTTATTCTTGTCTAATTAGGGTTTATAACGAATCTTGTGCATCCAACAGGTATGTTTGTGTCATTGGATGAACATTTAGGTCATTTTCATCCTCCCTAGGCTTATTCTTGTCCAATTAGGGTTTTCAACCAATCTTGTGCATCGAATAAGTTCATTTGTATCTTTGGATGAACATTTAGGTCGTTTCTGTCCTCCCTAGGCTTATTCTTGTCCAATTAGGGTTTTCAACGAATCTTGTGCATCCAATAGGTGTCTTTGTGTCATTGGATGAACATTTAGGTCATTTTCGTCCTCCCTAGGCTTATTCTTGTCCAATTAGGGGTTTCAACCAATCTTGTGCATCAAATAAGTTCATTTGTGTCTTTGGATTAACAATTAGGTCATTTTCCTCCTCCCTAGGCTTATTCTTGTCCAATTAGGGTTTCTAACTAATCTTGTGCATCCAATAGGTGTGTTTGTGTCATTGGATGAACAATTAGCTCATTTTCAGTCTCCCTAGCCTTATTCTTTTCCAATTAGGGTTTTTAACCAATTTTGTGCATCCAATAGGTGTGTTTGTGTCATTTGATGAACATTTAGGTCATTTTAGTCATCCCTTGGCTTGTTTTTATCCAATTAGGGTTTCTAACCAATCTTGTGCATCCAATAGGTGTGTTTGTGTCATTGGATGAACATTTAGGTCATTTTCGTCCTCCCTAGGCTTATTCTTGTCCAATTAGGGTTTTTAACGAATCTTGTGCATCCAATAGTTGTGTTTGTGTCATTGGATGAACATTTAGGTCATTTTCGTCCTCCCTAGGCTTATTCTTGTCCAATTAGGGTTTCGAACCCATCTTTTGCATTCAATAGGTGTGTTTGTGTCATTGGATGAACATTTTGGTCATTTCCGTCCTCCCTAGGCTTATTCTTGTCCAATTAGGGTTTCTAACCAATCTTGTGCATCCAATAGGTGTGTTTGTGTCATTGGATGAACATTTAGGTCATTTTCGTCCTCCCTAGGCTTATTCTTGTCCAATTAGGGTTTCGAACCAATCTTGTGCATCCAATAGGTGTGTTTGTGTCATTGGATGAACATTTAGGTCATTTTCGTCCTCCCTAGGGTTATTTTTTTCCAATTAGGGTTTTCAACCAATCTTGTGCATCGAATAAGTTCATTTGTGTCTTTGGATGAACAATTAGGTCATTTTCGTCCTCCCTAGGCTTATTCTTGTCCAATTAGGGTTTCTAACCAATCTTGTGCATCCAATTGGTGTGTTTGTGTCATTGGATGAACATTTAGGTCATTTACGATCTCCCTAGGCTTATTCTTGTCCAATTAGGGTTTCTAACCAATCGTGTGCATCCAATAGGTATGTTTGTGTCATTGGATGAACAATTAGGTCATTTTCGTCCTCCCTAGGCTTATTCTTGTCCAATTAGGGTTTCTAACCAATCGTGTGCATCCAATAGGTGTGTTTGTGTCATTGGATGAACATTTAGGTCATTTTCGTCCTCCCTAGGCTTATTCTTGTCCAATTAGGGTTTTCAACCAATCTTATGCGTCGAGTAAGTTCATTTGTGTCTTTGGATGAACAATTTGGTCATTTTCGTCCTCCCTAGGCTTATTCTTGTCCAATTAGGGCTTCTAACTAATCTTGTGCGTCCAATAGGTGTGTTTGTGTCATTGGATGAACAATTAGGTCATTTTCGGTCTCCCTAGGCTAATTCTTGTCCAATTAGGGTTTTTAACGAATCTTGTGCATCCAATAGGTGTGTTTGTGTCATTGGATGAACATTTAGGTCATTTTCGTCCTCCCTAGGCTTATTCTTGTCCAATTAGGGTTTTCAACCAATCTTGTGCATCGAATAAGTTCATTTGTGTCATTGGATGAACAATTAGGTCATTTTCGTCCTCCCTAGGCTTATTCTTGTCCAATTAGGGTTTCTAACCAATCTTGTGCATCCAATTGGTGTGTTTGTGTCATTGGATGAACATTTAGGTCATTTACGACCTCCCTAGGCTTATTCTTGTCCAATTAGGGTTTCTAACCAATCGTGTGCATCCAATAGGTAAGTTTGTGTCAATGGTTGAACAATTAGGTCATTTTCGTCCTCCCTAGGCTTATTCTTGTCCAATTAGGGTTTCTAACCAATCGTGTGCATCCAATAGGTATGTTTGTGTCATTAGATGAACAATTAGGTCATTTTCGTCCTCCCTAGGCTTATTCTTGTCCAATTAGTGTTTCTAACAAATCTTGTGCCTCCAGTAGGTGTGTTTGTGTCATTGGATGAACATTTAGGTCATTTTCGTCCTCCCTAGGGTTATTTTTTTCCAATTAGGGTTTTCAACTAGTCTTGTGCATTGAATAAGTTCATTTGTGTCATTGGATCAACAATTAGGTCATTTTCGTCCTCCCTAGGGTTATACTTGTCCAATTAGGGTTTTCAACCAATCTTGTGCATCGAGTAAGTTCATTTGTGTCTTTGGATGAACAATTTGGTCAGTTTCGTCCTCCCTAGGCTTATTCTTGTCCAATTAGGGTTTCTAACTAATCTTGTGCATCCAATAGGTGTGTTTGTGTCATTGGATGAACTATTAGGGCATTTTCGGTCACCCTAGGCTTATTCTTTTCCAATTAGGGTTTTTAACCAATCTTGTGCATCCAATAGGTGTGTTTGTGTCATTGGATGAACATTTAGGTCATTTTCATCATTCCTTGGCTTATTCTTGTCCAATTTGGGTGTGTAACCAATCTTGTGCATTCAATAGGTGTGTTTGTGTCATTTGATGAACATTTTTGTCATTTTCGTCCTCCCTAGGGTTATTTTTTTTCCAATTAGGATTTTCAACCAATCTTGTGCATTGAATAAGTTCATTTGTGTTATTGGATCAACAATTAGGTCATTTTCGTCCTCCCTAGGCTTATTCTTGTGCAATTAGGGTTTCTAACCAATCTTGTGCATCCAATTGCTGTGTTTGTGTCATTGGATGAACATTTAGGTCATTTACGACCTCCCTTGGCTTATTCTTGTCCAATTAGGGTTTCTAACCAATCGTGTGCATCCAATAGGTATGTTTGTGTCATTGGATGAACAATAAGGTCATTTTCGTCCTCCCTATGCTTATTCTTGTCCAATTAGGGTTTCTAACCAATCGTGTGCATCCAATAGGTATGTTTGTGTCATTGGATGAACAATTAGGTCATTTTCGTCCTCCCTAGGCTTATTCTTGTCCAGTTAGTGTTTCTAACCAATCTTGTGCCTCCAATAGGTGTGTTTGTGTCATTGGATGAACATTTAGGTCATTTTCATCCTCCCTAGGCTTATTCTTGTCCAATTAGGGTTTCTAACCAATCGTGTGCATCCAATAGGTATGTTTGTGTCATTGGATGAACAATTAGGTCATTTTCGTCCTGCCTAGGCTTATTCTTGTCCAATTAGTGTTTCTAACCAATCTTGTGCCTCCAATAGGTGTTTTTGCGTCATTGGATGAACATTTAGGTCATTTTCGTCCTCCCTAGGGTTATTTTTTTCCAATTAGGGTTTTCAACTAGTCTTGTGCATTGAATAAGTTCATTTGTGTCATTGGATCAACAATTAGGTCATTTTCGTCCTCCCTAGGCTTATACTTGTCCAATTAGGGTTTTCAACCAATCTTGTGCATCGAGTAAGTTCATTTGTGTCTTTGGATGAACAATTTGGTCATTTTCGTCCTCCCTAGGCTTATTCTTGTCCAATTAGGGTTTCTAACTAATCTTGTGCATCCAATAGGTGTGTTTGTGTCATTGGATGAACTATTAGGGCATTTTCGGTCACCCTAGGCTTATTCTTTTCCAATTAGGGTTTTTAACCAATCTTGTGCATCCAATAGGTGTGTTTGTGTCATTGGATGAACATTTAGGTCATTTTCATCATTCCTTGGCTTATTCTTGTCCAATTGGGGTGTCTAACCAATCTTGTGCATTCAATAGGTGTGTTTGTGTCATTTGATGAACATTTTTGTCATTTTCGTCCTCCCTAGGGTTATTTATTTTCCAATTAGGATTTTCAACCAATCTTGTGCATTGAATAAGTTCATTTGTGTCATTGGATCAACAATTAGGTCATTTTCGTCCTCCCTAGGCTTATTCTTGTCCAATTAGGGTTACTAACCAATCTTGTGCCTCCAATAGGTGTGTTTGTGTCATTGGATGAACATTTAGGTCATTTTCATCCTCCCTAGGCTTATTCTTGTCCAATTAGGGTTTCGAACCAATCTTGTGCATCCAATAGGTGTGTTTGTGTCATTGGATGAACATTTAGGTCATTTTCGTCCTCCCTAGGGTTATTTTTTTCCAATTAGGGTTTTCAACCAATATTGTGCATTGAATAAGTTCATTTGTGTCATTGGATCAACAATTAGGTCATTTTCGTCCTCCCTAGGCTTATTCCTGTCCAATTAGGGTTTCTAACCAATCTTGTGCATCCAATTGGTGTGTTTGGGTCATTGGATGAACATTTAGGTCATTTACGACCTCCCTAGGCTTATTCTTGTCCAATTAGGATTTCTAACCAATCATGTGCATCCAATAGGTATGTTTGTTTCATTGGATTAACAATTAGGTCATTTTTGGTCTCCCTTGGCTTATTCTATTCCAATTAGGGTTTTTAACGAATCTTGTGCATCCAATAGGTGTGTTTGTGTCATTGGATGAATTAGGTCATTTTCGTCCCCCCTAGGCTTATACTTGTCCAATTAGGGTTTTCAACCAATCTTGTGCATCGAGTAAGTTCATTTGTGTCTTTGGATGAACAATTTGGTCAGTTTCGTCCTCCCTTGGCTTATTCTTGTCCAATTAGGGTTTCTAACTAATCTTGTGCATCCAATAGGTGTGTTTGTGTCATTGGATGAACTATTAGGGCATTTTCGGTCACCCTAGGCTTATTCTTTTCCAATTAGGATTTTTAACCAATCTTGTGCATCCAATAGGTGTGTTTGTGTCATTGGATGAACATTTAGGTCATTTTCATCATTCCTTGGCTTATTCTTGTCCAATTGGGGTGTCTAACCAATCTTGTGCATTCAATAGGTGTGTTTGTGTCATTTGATGAACATTTTTGTCATTTTCGTCCTCCCTAGGGTTATTTATTTTCCAATTAGGATTTTCAACCAATCTTGTGCATTGAATAAGTTCATTTGTGTCATTGGATCAACAATTAGGTCATTTTCGTCCTCCCTAGGCTTATTCTTGTCCAATTAGGGTTAGTAACCAATCTTGTGCCTCCAATAGGTGTGTTTGTGTCATTGGATGAACATTTAGGTCATTTTCATCCTCCCTAGGCTTATTCTTGTCCAATTAGGGTTTCGAACCAATCTTGTGCATCCAATAGGTGTGTTTGTGTCATTGGATGAACATTTAGGTCATTTTCGTCCTCCCTAGGGTTATTTTTTTCCAATTAGGGTTTTCAACCAATATTGTGCATTGAATAAGTTCATTTGTGTCATTGGATGAACAATTAGGTCATTTTCGTCCTCCCTAGGCTTATTCCTGTCCAATTAGGGTTTCTAACCAATCTTGTGCATCCAATTGGTGTGTTTGTGTCATTGGATGAACATTTAGGTCATTTACGACCTCCCTAGGCTTATTCTTGTCCAATTAGGGTTTCTAACCAATCGTGTGCATCCAATAGGTATGTTTGTTTCATTGGATTAACAATTAGGTCATTTTTGGTCTCCCTTGGCTTATTCTATTCCAATTAGGGTTTTTAACGAATCTTGTGCATCCAATAGGTGTGTTTGTGTCATTGGATGAACATTTAGGTCATTTTCGTCCTCCTTAGCCTTATTCTTGTCCAATTTGGGTTTCTGACCAATCTTGTGCCTCCAATAGGTGTGTTTGTGTCATTGGATGAACATTTAGGTCATTTTTATCCTCCCTAGGCTTATTCTTGTCCAATTTGGGTTTCTAACCAATCTTGTGCATCCAATAGGTGTGTTTGTGTCATTGGATGAACAATTAGGTCATTTTCGGTCTCCCTAGGCTTATTCTTGTCCAATTACGGTTTCTAACCAATCGTGTGCATCCGATAGGTGTGTTTGTGTCATTGGATGAACATTTAGGTCATTTTCCTCCTCCCTAGGCTTATTCTTTTCCAATTAGGGTTTTCATTTGTGTCTTTGGATGAACAATTAGGTCATTTTCATCCTCCCTAGGCTTATTCTTGTCCAATTAGGGTTTCTAACTAATCTTGTGCATCCAATAGGTGTCTTTGTGTCATTGGATGCACTATTAGGTTATTTTCGGTCTCCCTAGGCTTATTCTTTTCCAATTACGGTTTTTAACCAATCCTGTGCATCCAATAGGTGTGTTTGTGTCATTGGATGAACATTTAGGTCATTTTCGTCATCCCTAGGGTTATTTTTTTCCAATTAGGGTTTTCAACCAGTCTTTTGCATTGAATAAGTTCATTTGTGTCATTGGATGAACATTTAGGTCATTTTCATCATCCTTAGGCTTATTCTTGTCCAATTAGGGTTTCTAACCAATCTTGTGCATCCAATAGGTATGTTTGTGTCATTGGATGTACAATTAGGTCATTTTCGTCCTCCCTAGACTTATTCTTGTCCAATTAGGGTTTCTAACCAATCTTGTGCCTCCAATAGGTGTGTTTGTGTCATTGGATGAACAATTAGGTTATTTTCGGTCTCCCTAGGCTAATTCTTGTCCAATTAGAATTTTTAACGAATCTGATGCATCCAATAGGTGTGTTTGTGCCATTGGATGAACAATTAGGTTATTTTCGTCCTCCCTAGGCTTATTCTTGTCCAATTAGGGTTACTAACCAATCTTGTGCATCCAATAGGTGTGTTTGTGTCATTGGATGAACA